>JAIWND010000009.1:0-600000 GCA_025330725.1 Chlamydoabsidia padenii | reverse complement strand
CTGCTTCACCTTTCAGTTTCACCATCAATTCCACTAGATACAGCACCTTCTTGAGAGTTCGTTGTGACACCGGTTCGTCATCACCGTGTATAAAGGCATGAAGTATCATCGTTTGCAAGTTGGGGAAAGGATATGTCGAGCCTTCGTAATCAATCTGGAACGTTGTGACATCTTCGTTAGCAGCTGTACCTAGATCACCACCATCGTCGTTATTATCATCATCGGATTCATCCAATAGCCTAAATCGAGAAGTAAACGGTTCCAGTATATCTTCTTCATCGTCGTCGGTATTATTGCCAGCACCAAGAACTTCTTCGTCAACACCACCGACATTTTCACCAGCACGGAAACCATTGTCCAGAGAGTTACCACCCATCGCAGTTTCAGAATCACCCATTATACAGTCGTCCGCGGCATTGTCCACCATGACAGAATCGTCCACAGGCGAGACCACTTGACAGACCTGCATATTTGTAATATGTTTGTGGGATTTCAAGTGTTTATCCAAGACCGACTTTCTCTTCGTTTCAAGTCCACAAGGCGTGCACACGAATTCACGGCGTAATATATCTGTTGAATAATCGTTCTTCTTCCTTTTTTTGTTGCTGTTGCTGTTGCTGTTGCTGTTGCTGTTGCTGTTGCTGTTGCTGTTGCTGTTGCTGTTGTTGTTGTTGTTATTGTTAACCATGTTGGAGGACGAAAAGAATTGAAGAAGAAAGAAAATGAACTTGTCAAAATCTCTTAAATTAATCGCGCCAAGCCCTTGAGCCGATGCGGCATTTGAAATCATGTGCCTATTTCTATAATTTTTTTTTTCGTTTTTTTTTTGTTTTTTCACTCTTCTTTCCTTTCTCATCTAAAATGAACACTTGCCACATTCCACAGTGAGGCTACCCATAGCCTAGTGTTTATTGACGATTGTCAAAGCGTTTGTTTGATTGCTTCTGTTAATAGTATACTCTAGTATATGACGTGCTACAACCACTGTCGCCATTCATACTATTGCAGAATGTGTCATGAACTGACTACCTATCAACAAAGTAAGAACATTATGATAACTGCTGCATGCCGACACTGACCTATTTTTTTGTCTACATAGTCTGTGCTGCTAAGCAAAAACTTGAATGGAATTAGTATCGCCGACTCTTCTGCCTGTCTTGTATCTAGTCTGTCAAGGTCAACTTCCAGCATTTAGGTGCTCTCCTGGTTTCTGAAGATATATTACTATAAATGTATATATGGCAATCTTACTCGAATGGAATTATTACTGTAGATTGTTAAATTATGTGGTTGTAGCTTTTTGTTAATAAAAATCCGTCTTCAAAAGTGTGTATCATTTTGCACAAAATAATAGTGACCCTGGTATATAGTGAAAGTAATACGTCATGGATTTAATAATAGCACTGGGAAAAAGATCGAATGCTATAGGCTGTTCACGATTCGGCCCGTTCTCAATAAGGAAATAAATTGCATCCTGGCTTCTTACCCTTTGCCCTGAACCGAAATAGAAGTTTTATTGTCGGATTTACAAAAAAAATCTTTGGGTGTGAATGACAAAACTTATTTCAAAACCCGCTCACTCTCGCCTGGAATCTTGAGAGCTCTATTATCTCAATGAACAAGCAATGCTAATGATTAAAGTGGCGGTGTAGACATTATAGCCTACTTCCAACAAAGTTTGCATAATGGTCATTGTACCAAGTCCGCTGTATGGAGCAGTATAGCCTAAAGATTTTTTTAACCTGATTTTTGTAATAATAATAATAATAATAAAAGGATGCAGAATGAAAAATTGCCACACAAGAACAAACTTATTTCAAAACCCGCTTACTCTCGCCTAAAATCTTAAGAGAGCTCTGCTGCCTCAATGAACAAGCGATGCTAATGACAAAAGTGACCATGTGCATTCCTTAGCCTATTTCCAACAAAGTTTACATAATGGTCATTATTCCAAGTTCTTTGTGTGCAGCAATATAGCTTCAAGATCGCTTTACTCTGACTTTGGTATAAAAAAAAAGTTGCAGAATGAAAAATTGACACACAAGATAAAACTTATTTCAAAACCCGCTTACTCTCGCCTGGAATCTTGAGAGAGCTCTACTGTCTTAATGAACAAGTGGTGCTAATGACAAAAGTGACCATGAGCATTCCTTAACCTATTTCCAACAAACTTCACATACTGGCCATTGTACCAAGTACCTTGTATGAAGCAATATAGCTTCAAGATCTTTTGAACCTGACTTTTGTAAAGAAAAAGTTGCAGAATGAAACTGGACACACAAGATAAAACTTGATTCAAAACCCGCTCACTCTCGTCTGGAATTTCGAGAGAGTTCTATTGTCTCAATGAACAAGTAATGCTAATGATTAAAGTGGTGATGTGGATATTATAGCCTATTTCCAACAAAGTTTACATAATGGTCATTATACCAAGTCCTCTGTATGGAGCAGTGTAGCCTGAAGGTCGTTTTAATCTGACTATTGTGAAAAAAAAGTTGCAGAATGGAAATTGACACACAAGATAAAGCTTATTTCAAAACCCGCTTACTCTCGCCTGGAATCTTGATAGAGCTCTACTGTCTCAATGAACAAGTGATGCTAATGATTAAAGTGGTGTTGTGAGTACTATAGCATATTTCCAACATAATATACTGCAAAAGTTTAAGCGCTAAGATTTTTGTGTAGGTCAGTCCAAGATTGTAATGATCTTTACCTGCCCTTTGCGACTATTTTTTCTCGAAGGAAGGAAACTTCATTTTTAAACGCCGAACACCAACATTCCGTGCGCCTAGCAATTCCCATGAAAAGAGAAAAAAAGATGGTTTACTTTATTTTTTGAATACTAAACAGATCAACTGGGGGATAGAAAATAAAAAGACTACAAATCAAAAGGCACAGCCTTTTCATCATGTTGTTTCAATGTTCCAAGTTTCCAGTTATCTTCAATGGTGCGCAACAAGGAGTAATGGTTATATTTTTTCTTATCAGTCTTTTTGTTTGATTTGCGATGAAAGTCAGGGCCAAAGAGAGCAGTATAGACTTTATTGTCATCGGATCCACCATCATCTTCATCAAAAGTAACCACAAACATTGTGTTCTTATTGAATGCCTTGTTATTGACCCGTTTCTCCAAGTACTTTTTGAACCAACGAGAAGCATACTTAATATTAGTGTCATGAGCATCGTTTTTCAACTAGTTACAAAGAAAAAAAAAAAGTGAGTACGGTCGTTTTTTCTTCTTTTCAGAGGCAACTTACATTCGGAGTGTAAAAGACAAATTGGGGAACATCGTTGTTCTTGATATCTTCATCCAGTTGTTTGCTATTGACGATCCGAGCACATCTTTGCTTGTTCTTACTAATGTTCACAAAACTCATAAAGGGATTATGCTTTCGTGCATAATTCTTGATATCCATCCTCTTGTCACAATCCCCGGGGTAATCTTCTTGGTATGACTTCCATGAAATCTTTTTCTTTTCTAAAAGATCAATAAGATTTTGCCTCTTGATATCTGACTTGTCATCTTCTTTTGTGCCTTTGGTTGTACCACTGATCAACGCAATCTGATCCAAAGGAAGGAAGAAATTAAAAAGATAAAAGAAATTAAAACGCCGCCCAGGCACACAATTTCTCCTGAATTGGTAACTTACATAATTAGGTTGAGAAGGATGAGTCGTGGCCAGGTAGTTTGTTAATAACACACCTATAAGGTAACCTGTTAGTTTATTTGGAAGGAAAAAAAATTGCTTACCATTGTGTTTCTTGGGAAGTGATGCAAAGTACTTGTTCTTGACCACTTTTGCAAAATCTTGATTCTCAAAGATGAAAATAACCACTCTGTCAAAGAATTGGCCAGGCACAATCGATGTGCTATTCTTCTTGGGGGTAGCAGCATTGATCAAGATCAAGTATATAGAAAGCAAGGAGAGGATAGAGAAGAACTTCATGGCGTTTGTGATAGTGAATGGATCCAAAAAAAAAAGTGAAGAAAGTCGATCCCTTTTATAAATGAATGTATGCTCAGGGGTAATTGAGGCGGAGTTGATTTTTTTGTGGTTACAGACCCTATTAACTCTAAAAAGAGTGATTTAGATAAAGATTGCTTTTCATGGCAAGTATCATAATTAGACCGGGTTCATGACACCACATGTACATTCCTGTTCCCCGGTGAAGAATCGATTATTTTGGTTAATGATGATATACAGTGTTTCCGGAATTACTTGTCGCACCTGAAAAAATCAGCCTATCCTGAATTTTGCGCATCATAAGGATTTTACCAGTAGAGAGGTAACTGGGTTTGAAATAAAATCGGGGGGGGGGGAGGCTAAGAGACATAGTTATGATGATGAGTGGACGATGGTAGGATGAAGAAAGGTAGAAAAGAGAAAAAATTGGGAGAATAACATTTTTCTAGTCAAGCCTTCCCCCCATTTTATTTCAAACCCAGTTACCTCTCTACTGGTAAAATCCTTATGATGCGCAAAATTCAGGATAGGCCCCGCACACAAAAATGCCATCAAAATACTGTTTCTGTTTTTTTTTTTACTATCCATGGAACGCATCTTTTGGGAAATCAGAACTAGGTTGAAGTACGACGAATGTCTATAGTATGCTGTCGGATCTTTTGTGAAGGCATGACTTAGACTGTCTGCTCAGTTGTCTTGAACTTGGACTCCTATCCGGGGGGTCGACGAAAATCCATATCCTGTGTGGTGGCAAGATTTCAACAGCTTGTCGTTGCCTTGCATTGGTAGTCAAGCAGCTGATATTATTTCTCATGTACAGCAAGATGTGAAGAGATGGTCAGAACTAGGTTGAAGTACGACGAATGTCTATAGTATGCTGTCGGATCTTTTGTGAAGGCATGGCTTAGACTGTCTGCTCAGTTGTCTTGAACTTGGACTCCTATCCGGGGGGTCGACGAAAATCCATATCCTGTGTGGTGGCAAGATTTCAACAGCTTGTCGTTGCCTTGCATTGGTAGTCAAGTGACTGATATTACCATCTCTTCCCGTGTGATATACTTGAAATTGAAAGGTAAAAAAACAACAAACAAAAAAGTATGTACTGGTAATGTTATGATGATAATGCACTTGTTCTTTTCTTTTTCAGGTAGGTAGGCTAGTATTGATGAGAACATGAACGCTATTCCAAGTGACGACGACCTTATGGTAAGAGAAAGGAAGGCCTACTTGAAGGTGCGAAGATGAATGTAAATACTGACTTTTTCCTTTACTTAAGCGAATACAGCAAGAGCAGGAAGAACAGCAGCATCCTAGTAACATAAAGAGCAACGGTGATCGACACGGGTACCTGGGCTGTACATACTGCTCGACGCTTATGATCCTTAGGTAACGATGAACTGTCGCTTCGAAAACATCGTTCTCTCGTTCTCGCCTATCGACTTTTTTTGGTCAATGTAAGTCAAAACTAGCTCTCCAAACAAAAGTAAGACGATAGTTTGTATTCATTTTCGCTTTTCTCTTCCTCTTTCTTTCTCGTAGGACGTACCAAAATGCAAATGCAGAGGAAGAATGGCTTACTGGAACAACACATACTCTGAATTCAAAAAACTGCTATCTAGTTATGGACAATATAGCAATCGAAAAACATAGAATAACCACTTGCTGACCATGGACACTGACTACTTCGCTTGTCTCACCCCTACTCTCCAGAACTGAATCCATCGAACAATTCTGGTCCAAGGTGAAATACTAGATCAAGAAAGAAGCATTGCTGGATTCTGACACGTTATCTACAAGGATGTTGGGGGCATGCAATATGGTGACTCACATGGACTTTCATGGATATATTCGCCATTCCATCTCCCGCTTTGATAATTGTCTCAATGGAAATCCTATTTAGTGTAGTTTAGTTTATCTTTTTTTTAAATGATATGATTTGATTTGATATTTTTATGTTTATACCCAATAAACTTTTTTGTATCTTTGTCTTTTACATTGTCTTTTTTTTCATTAGGTAGTATGTAGTATGTAGTAGGTGGTAGGTGGTAGGTGGTACGACCCCGACAACTGATTTGGCGCCTATCCTGAATTTTGCGCATCATAAGGATTTTACCAGTGGAGAGGTAACTGGGTTTGAAATAAAATGGGGGGGGGGAGGCTTGACTAGAAAAATGTTACTCTCCCAATTCTCTTTTCTTCCTTTCTTCATCCTACCATCGTCCACTCATCAGCATAATTATGTCTTTATCCATTCTTCTTCAAGTTAAAACAAAGTTTAATAGTTTATTACTTATTAATAGTAACACAACGACAAAGGGAAACAAAAAAGAAGGTAATGTAACAAAGAAAGTTGAAAAGGGTAACGCTATGATAACTAATATCGTCTTTGAACTTGTAACAAAAAACACCTTGGTCTCTGAATCCACTAAAGAAACTTAGCCCGTTGTAAGAATGCCATGAATAACTACTATTAACAAAATGTCTCCTGCTGTTACTTTTATCTTTTATATATTGTAGGTCCATTATCTACATTGGTATGACCAGCAACTCAGAGCTTCTTGGCTGAAGTTGATCAGCCCGTTTACTTGAACTATATTAGATAACCTACCAGCATAGTAGCGATTACACATCCACCTCTTGACATATCTCCAGCATGCACAATCTTACATCGACCTTCCCCACATACTTTAGCCATAGTATCATACAGTATTAATAATATAGATGATCACAATCTAGTAGATACACACACACACACACACACACACATATATATATATATATATATATATATATATATATGAAGTCTCCAGTTGTATTTATGTTTTATTTTGTTTTATTGATACATAATAATAATAAAGCTATACTATTTGATTTGGAAAAAAAAACCTAATATCGTCTTTGGTGATTATTTTGTCGCATAGGGTATTCGGCATCCTTCAAAGATGACCAAGCATTCGTCAACATCTCCGCGGCATGCAATATTTTAGAAGCACCCCCATCATCGTATCTAATACTTGACATTAGATCGTGCAATCTGTCGCTATTGGTGTTAAGACTAGAAATAGACATAAGTTAGTATAGTATTTGCTTTTGACTTTTAAAGATTAGACAGCTCTGGCAACTTCATTGGGATCATTGGCTTGGTCGCTTGTGGGTGGTGCTTCGCTGGTGTTGATGGCATGTTGTTGTTGATGAGTAATATCAGGGAATAAGATCTGATAGATCCTGTTCACAAGAAACATATGCTTGCATCTTGTTTCACTTTGGAGGAAAGATGGGCATGAGCAACCAATCATCATGTTTCCGTCGTTGGTGATGGTGATGTCGTAGACACTTGTGCTTTCCAAATCGAAGGATTTTACCTTGATTATGCCAGGTACATCAATGTTGATCATTTCCAAGGCATCATCAGCTAATTAAAGACAATGCTTTGTTAAAAAAAAAAAGAATCTTTTTCTGCTGTTAAAAAATCAATTGTTTTACCGTCAATGTTGTTTGCCAGTCTTCGTCGTTTTTCTGCAATCGTCAACACACCACTTTGGAAAAGAGCACCAGTCTTGACACAATCCGCCATAAAATCAGGGAGCACCATTTCCATCAGGACGTACACCAGCACATCGACCCGCCGAGAACAAAGTTTCTGGAGATACACTTCCTTCAAAGTTCGGTGCCAACTTTCGACATAGTTGTTGGTACGGATGTCAAAGTCGCACTATTATATCAACATATAAAAAACGACATGGTTTTAAATGTAGGGAAGGTTTTTATTGTCAATACTACACTTTTTATAACATCAAAACACTAACCCATCATACAGTATAAAACTACACTAAGGTATTACGTGCTAAGCTATGTTCTATGCCCTCCCCCCCCGTTCTCCTTCCCACAAGAAACTTACCTGCCTCCATGCCTTCAAGATATGCCAATGGCAGAGCACAACCTTTACGTCTTCACCATAAGCTTCCTTGATCCCAGCCATCTTCGCATCAGAGTTGTCGATCATGATTTGCCGAGGTGTGAAGTCCAGATCTTGACGAAGCCATTCCAACCAAAACTTGACAGGATAAGAGCCAGCATGATTGGTGATCATGAAGCACACGGGCTGACCTTTGCCAGTCGCAGATGACCTGACCACCAAAGTGTATAGATGACACTTCACCCCCAAGTTGGAGACGCAAGTACCATGAGTAGAATCCATGCATAAGACCCTGCCATCTTTTCGTAGACACTCCATTCCACATACACCAGATGAGAGAATGTTAGCAACAATGATATGTGTTTCTGTTTGCTGCTTTAACACTTACATTTAGTTGCCACTCAGAGCAGAAGGCAAACAAAAACATACCTTCGTCGATGGCATCCAAGTTTTTCGCGAAGCAGTGCCCACCAGATGCAGTAATCTTGGTGTCCCATTTGCCGAGACTGGTTGATAGATTGTCGTAAAGTCGAGCAACCTTCGTCATATGATTGGTCATCGCATAGTACACTGAGTCATACATATGTCAAGCGCATCGACTCTTCGATATTGGCGTTGTCCTCCATGTCCAGCATTATTCCAAGGCTTATAGTGTCTTGACGGAGCAGGTGCTTGATGGTGATCCAATTCATCTTGCTTTCCACCAATTTCTTTAGGGCCAAGCGAGCATCGCGCGACTAATAGGAGCAGACGCCATGTTTTCCACACTGCCGGGAACGTGACCAACATGATTCCAATCATATACGACATTAATAATGGATGGATCGTCCGAGGTCGAAGTCACCTTAATAGATGCGGTACAACCACATGGAATCGTATCAAGCCTGCGATTGACGTTGGTAGAAGTCGATGTAGTTGGTTTGGGTTTAGGATACCGCTGACACTGGTATATCTAAAATTAAATCAATAAGTGCCATCATTAGTGTACTAATTTTTATCATATACTAGACTTACTTCCGAAAACATCTTCTTGACGTTACGTCTTTTCACTTGACGGGCAGGCGCATCACTCGCGGAAGATGGGCTGGTTACATCCAATTCATTTGCCGTGTGAGTTTCAGGAGCCACATATACCGTAACGTCATGGTTTCCAAATAATTCCAAGAAGACACGGTTTCGTTTTCTAGCCGCTCCATTGGTACGGTTGTAAAAGTCGACATTGGTGCGTCCCTGTTCACGTTGAAGGAATAAGTCCCAATCACGGCGTGGGATAGTCTTGGTGGAAGGGCATACCGAATCAAAGGGGGCGACAGGACCGGTCGTGCGTTTGAGCAATTCTAAGGATGAATGGATAAGAGACATAGTTATGACGATGAGTGGACGATGGTAGGATGAAGAAAGGAAGAAAAGAGAAAAAATTGGGAGAATAACATTTTTCTAGTCAAGCCTCCCCCCCCCATTTTATTTCAAACCCAGTTACCTCTCTTGATGCGCAAAATTCAGGATAGGCTGATTTTTTCAGGTGCGACAAGTAATTCCGGAAACACTGTATGCGACACAATGAGATTCATAAAAAGATCAAATCAAGAAGATTCATTTTATTAGATATGTCTGTATCACCCCAGTTGGGAAACACATTGAAAAAAAAAGTGAAGCTAGACTAGTGTATAAAAGGTAAAACAATGACTATGGTACAATAATAATGAAGGGGGTGGGGTTGGGATAACTAGAGAAGGGGGTGGACAGATGATAAACCTATACTAATCAAGTTGTATTATTTCATCCGTCCGCCAAATGTCATACGGATTCCATAATCCACTTTTCCCTGCTGATACGGAATTGTTGTTGTTGCTGTTGTGATTGTTGCTGTTGCTGTTGTTGTTGTTGTTGTGATGTAGAGGATACAGTTGGTTGTTGCAGTAAACAAGATTCGACCAAAGGATTTGTCAAGGCAGTGATGGCAGCTAATTGGAAAGGATTACTATGTTGATGATCCTGATGCAATCGTAGATTTTGAAGTGTTGAAAATGATTCTTTACAATCGATCATGGGACATGTGAAAAGCCGATCAAATCCCATTTCGTTTCGGCAAGAATTGTTGTCCATTAGCACATCATTCAGTTGAGCATCGTCATCCTTGTCCTTTTTGTTGTTGTTAGTGGTGTCAGCTATTGTTGTTGTTGCTGTTGCTGTTGTGGGAGTAGGAGTGAGAAGTTGTTCCCCTTGGTGGTTTTCAAGTGGAGGTGAAGTAGAGATGGCCAGAGCATGACCAGAAGTGCCTTTAGCATCCCTGAGATGATACTGTAATCCATTGATGTTCTTGTACTTTTTGGGGCAATTCACCACTGCACATCGGTAAGGTTTGGCCACACCAGATAGATCAGGATGGACATTCTTCATATGATAAAAAAGTTCGCTTGATTGACTAAATGTATCATAGCAACCAGGAACATCGCACCCATATGGATTCAAGTGACCAAGAGGTTCAGGTGCTTCGTAGTCTTGTTGCCGCCGATCATTTATTGAGTTAAAGGTGGTTGTTGTGTTGGACGAGGTTGTTGATGATGGTGTTGTTGTTACTGTGTGTTGAGGTCGAGATGTGGTATGGAATGATTGATGCTGTGATAGTGGTACAATACTTCTGGTCATGGTGGAAGGAGACGGTGATGATGATGATTCTGTCATTGAGGATATTGATGAAGGAGTCGTAGATGACGATGATATTAGTGCTGATATGGATGCTGTGAGATTGGCGGAAGATGATTGTTGTGGTGCTGAAGTTACTATATTAATACCATTTGATGTTGTCGAGTTGAGTGATCCATTCAGATGGTGATGGTGGAATCGTGTTGTGATCGATTCGTCAGGCCCCATATTGATAAACGGTGTTGAAGAGCTATTTGATTTCGTCCCCGAGTGACTATTATTCCTTGTTGTTGTAGTTGTTGTTGTAGTAAATTTATTATCATTCCCGTCGGCGGGTGAAGAAGAGAGATAGAGTGAAGATCGTTCCTTTTCCTTTTTGATTTGAGAGATACGTTGGAGTTTACGCCACCGATTCCGACAATGTAAGCCAGGTCGACCATCAAAATATTGCGCAATCTTCTGCCATTGGGAGCCATATTCTTCAAACTTATCCGCCAGTCGCAAGTCTTCGGCCAGAGTCCAATCCGATCGGTCAATAGTAGGGTCCAAGCTTTCACGCCATCGCTTCGCACATTGATCATCCGTCCGGCCTTCCAGTAGATCGGCAATCTTGCTCCATTGGTTGGGGAATTTCTTAACACCTTCTCGTAGCAGTCGATCTTCTTCATCAGTCCAAGCACCTTTTCGTAGCGAAGGATCGAGTGAGTGGAACCATCGTTTTCGGCAATTCTTGTTGGTTCGGCCTTGTACACATGCCGCGATCTTGGCCCATTTTTCAGTCTTGTCACCATACAATTGAACGGCCAGGCGCAACAGGTTGTCTTCTTCAGCCGTCCATGGAGCCCGCTCTCGGAAGCCACGAGCCAATCGTTGTTTCTTGGATGCCGGAAGATTGTCGGCTGGAATGACGGAAGTGGTTGATGTCGATGTTGATGTTGGCGTTGGTGTTGTTGTTGTAGCAGATGATGTTTGTGGAAGGACGGCGGTAGGTGAATGGAGTGGTGGTAACGTTGTTGGTAATTCAGGTACAGCCAAAACAGGACTGTGTACAATACTGCTGATATCGACCTGATGATAGAGATGGGGTATTGAGAAGGTGGCGTCTCCCATATCGTGTTGATCCAACTAAAACAAGCACAAAAAGCAACTATATTAGTACATTCTTTATACAAACAAACAAAGATGACTTACCGATTCAAAGGCACTGAAATGACCTAGACCTGAATTATGATCATCCATACTTGAAGAGCGTTGATTGTCGTGTCCATTAAGATTATTGTCTGACCCGGTGTCATTGGTGTTACTGGTGGTATCGTGTGAGAATCCATTAAATGTATGACATTCCTAAAAGATTAAAGAAACAAGTTAGTTCAGTTATACTGTATGGTAGTGGACCCTTATTTTTTTTTTTTTTATCACAACGGTTTGTTCCGATATCATTGCTCAGATAAGTCTTACCTGAAGATGTAACTGAGAAGGTAATGCCGAGTGTTGAGATAAGAAGGCAAAAGCTGGTAAAGAGCCAGTTGTAGAATGAACGTCGGTCAAAGTGCCGCCATAATCGTACGTTTCAGTCCCAAAAGAATGTAAAGGTTTGTCGTTATTTCCTTGTTGTTGCTTTTGTTCTTGTTGCTGCCCATAACCGTAAAGGTGTTCAAACTAGAGGGAGGATATATATTTAACAAAAAGACGAGTGAGTGTGTGAGTGAGTAATGATGTAACCCCTGTACTTACCATTGTTTCACTAAAACCGAGTAGTCAAAGTCGGATTAGCTACACAAGAGGATTGACTAAATCAAAGAGGGAAGAGAGAGGGGTGGTAATGATTTAAAAGAAGTGAAGAAGTTGGAAGAAGAGGGAAAAAAAAAAAAAAAGACAAAGGGTCGGAATCAAAGTATTTTCTTTTGTTGGAGAATTAGAGAGATCTAATTGGATCCATCGTTTCTCAAGTCACATGGAAATGAGATCTCCTTCCGTAACATCACAAATGGTTACTATATAGGGACACACAAAGTAGTGACAGGTAGATACAAATGAATGGTTTTTATTATGATGAATGGATAAATATATATATAGCTAAAAGATATAATACCAGGAAAGTAAGAGGGATAAATAAATGTATGTTTTATAGGATCTGTGTATATACATATAAAAAAAATAAACATAAAAATAAACGAGAGACCAAAGGTGCATAAATTAGCCCAGGTACACCCTTTGGATCGAGAGTTTCGGCACTCTACAAATGGCACATATCTTCACCTTGTGAGCACAAGACATACAGTAAACTATATAAAAAGAGAAAAGAAGGGTTAATAAAAAGGGTCATGTTCTTTCCCTTCCGTTTATGCAACTTACTAGCATGGAAGCAAGGCACAAGGGCACATTCAACATCAACATTGTAACAGACTTGGCATTTGGAAACTATGGGCACCGGCACTGTATGCTTTTTTCCCATTTCCGCGACCAGTTGGGTGTTTTCCTCCAGCAAGTTTTCGAGCGCCACCTCCAAACAAGATACTTTTTGTTGATCCATTTGGCGTAGTTTCGTTTCCGTGTCAATGGTGTTCTGCATTTGCTTTTTTAATTTTTCCAATGATACCTTGAGACTGTCGTTTTCTTGTTGTATAGAGAATACCGTCTTTTGTAGTTGGCCCATTTCGCGAATCCGTTCAGCACCTTGTTCTTGTAAACTGTTGATGAGAATGTGTTGTTGGTGGATGTGATCCCAAAGAGCGTCTTGAGGAAGAGGTGTGACATGAGAAGACGGTGGTGGTGGTGTTGGTGATTTTTGTTGTGTATCTTCGTCCGAGTGCTTTACTGCCAATGTATTTCGTCTGACTGAAGTTGGTATAAGTTTAATAGTGTCGTGAGGCATCATTGTTGCTGTCAAATCCTGATTGGTAGTAATGTATGAAGATTGTGATCCATATAAGAGTTCATCGATTGATTTCTGCTCATGTTGCTGACCATCCCCTGAATATGCCAATTTGTGATCGTGAGTCATAGTATCCGTCTCGTCAATAGTGCTGTTATTGCTACTGGCAGTGTTGCTTGATGGTAAATCATAGTCAAAGAGTTTTAGTGAATCCATTTTATTTTTTGTCAATGCTGTCAAAAGGCATAAGGAATGTTGTTCCCGATTAGTTGATGTCGCAGTCGATGAAGAGTGTTGTTGGGGTATAGTGCCTGCTGTTGATAGTAATCCTGATATAGCCTTTGTATCATCTGTCGAGGTCGTAACATGTTGAGGAGTCGTTCGTCGCAAAAAGGCCACTTGTTCAGCCCAAAGCATCCAGTTACATTTGTTTAGAGGACACACAAAACAGATTCGGTGTTTAGAGTTGTAATCGCATTCAGTCAGTATGGTTCGTTTGTTGCAAAAACATCTAGGTGGGAGAGGGCTGGCTTTTTTCGCTTGATTTGTCACCCGAAAGACCACACAATAAGTAAAGTTAAAGTAAGGACAGGACCAGAGTTCAGGATCATCCTTATCCACAACCTGTTTCGTCTTGACCTGGTTACCCATCCTTTGCCAAGCCTGTTGATGGACATGGAATCCACACATCTTTTGTTTAAGCACCCCCGACATGTTATGACAATCGTAGATCACACCGTGTTCTTCGCTTACAGATCGTGAGGCCAGCTTTTGACAGAAGCATAGAGGAGGTTCAGAGAAGAGGTTCAAACTGGTCGAGTTGAGATCAACTGTTTGAGGAGGACTGTGGCCGAGTTGCTTCTGTTGCTGCTTGTAAGTGTGGCGATTATTATAATAATGTTGATGATGATTGTCGTCCACTGTGGAAGTCAAGGGTCGTTGATTACGTGTCGATGTCGAATGATTAGGTGAAGTGACAGGTGCCTTGGTGGGAGAATCTTTTGTTACTGCTTGTTTAGACACCATTGCCGCAAAGTTATTCCATTGAGCAGCCGAAGGATCAGTTTGAGGACCATCCAGTGACAAATCATCCTCTAATAAGTGAGAGGAGCATCTTCGGATCATGGGTGAGAAAGTAGTAATAAATAGTAAAGGAAGAGAAAAAAAAAAAAAAAAAAAAAAGAACGATGAAAAATGACGGAGTTTTTGCAATATCGTCACAAAAAAAAAAAGACTCACTCTCCTCTCTTTTCTTCCTTTATACAATTATCTCGTACACTCCTCCTTCTTGGCTTGCTTGTTGTGTTTGAAAATGTCTTACCATGGCTCTCCTCCCAACTCACCTTCTGTAACTATAACTTCTAATATGCTTGGTGGTGAAGTTAAACGAACGGAAAAGATCACTTGGACGCCTTATCTTAGGGGATACATCTTGAATGGTTATGCTGAGCATCCAGACTTGTACACTGACGACTTTAGGCTTTTGGATGAACTTCGAAACGACTGCATCTATGTCGAATCTAACGAAAAGGCTCTCAACAGACTCATCAAGTAAGTTGTCTCGTACTCACTTGATTCTATAATACTAACTTCACCCTCCCCTTTTTTTTTTAGGTATTATGCTCAATTGGTCTTTATTGGCTCCAAATTCCCTATTGACGTAAGTTTCCAGGATTGAATAACAAGACCTCTCTCCTTTTGCTAACATTTTATCTTTATATAGCTTGGTATTGAATTCCCTTGGTGTTTGGCGTTTGCTCCAGAAGGAAGCAAAACAGGTAATACACAGCAATAGTATTGAGTAGGGCAGCGGTCACTAATCAATACCATAGTATCTTATCGTAATATGAATTATGAAAAGGCTTGTGTCCTTTACTCTATTGGATCCATGTATAGTCAACTAGGCAATTCTGAAAATCGATTATCAGCAGAAGGGGTCAAACGAGCGTGTAATCACTTCAAGGTAACAAAAAAAAAAAAAAAAAAAGAAAGAAAAAGGGAATACATCACTTTTGCAAGGAAGGAGATTATTAACTCTCTTTATTCTTAATGATGATAGAGCGCTGCTGGCTGCTTTAAACACCTTCAGGATGTGGTAATTCCAGAAATGCGTATCGCTCCTACTATTGACATGTCCGGTTATGCTCTCAAAACTCTGATCAATCTCATGTTGGGTCAAGCTCAAGAATGTGTCTGGCAAAAAGCAGCAATGGATCAACTTCGTGATGGGACGATTGCTCGCTTGGCTATCAAGATCGCCAACTTTTACGACGCTGCTTACGAACTTGCCACCAACTCATCCATCCAATCTGTCTTCCCACGTCACTGGCTAGACCACATGCAGGTCAAAACACATCACTTTAACGCCGCTGCTCAGTTTAGGAAATCGCGTGAATGTATCTCAAAAAACAAGTATGGTGAAGAAATTGCGCGACTACAACTGGCAAATGGACATGTCAAACGTGCCTTTGATATGCCTCTTCGATTGGTCAGTCCTACCGTCATCAACGATCTCAAGTCTCTCCAGCAAATCATCCAGACAGATCTCGCTCGGGCTATCAAGGATAATGATGTCATCTACTTGGAGCAAATCCCTTCTCCTTCTGCTTTGCCTCCTATTCAACAATCTGAAATGGTACAACCTGAAGCACCTGTCGATGTGACCGATCCTGTCTCTCTCATGCTCAACAATGAACAACGCGCTGATTCGTTGCCACATCCTGTCATTGGTTTGCCTCTCTTCCAGAAACTTGTGCCTTTTGCTGTCCATCAAGCTGCCAGTGTTTATGTAGATAGGAAGGAAAGGATCATCAAGGAAGATATCATTGGTCGACTGGATGAACTCACTGAAGTGTTTGATAGGTAATAATGGAAAGAAGAAGAAGAAAAAAAGAGCTGGTAAGGGAGGGAGGGAAAAACTCATCATGTTTATTGGTGATCATAGTACAATGCAATCCTTAAATTTATCGGCTACTCTCTTTGCCAACACTGATGACACGAAGAACGGATTACCGGAACTACTTTTACAACAAGCGGCGGAAGTACGAAAAGAAGGTGGCTCCAAAGCATTATACGACGCTTGGGAGAAGATCATACAATCCAGATCTATTAACAAGGTCTTACTGCAAGAGGCCCTCGATGCTTTGGAAAAGGGGCAAAGATTTAGCAAAGGTAATAATAATAAAAATTAAAAAAAAAAAAAACATCAATAGAATACCATCAAAGTTACTTACTTTCATGTATATCATCTAGCATCTACCCGACCTCCTTCTCAAATGTTGATAAACCAACTGAAAACCCAAGGCGAAAAACACAGGGCGACTCTCGATTCAGTGGAAGAAACGAACAACAATATACACAAGGATCTCAAAAATTGGACCATGATCATCGATGTACTCATGCTTAGTGATGACAAATTGGAACGATCGGTACCATATGAAGAAGACGACGGAGGGCGCCAGGTGTTGGGAAAACGATTGAAGGAACTTGTGATGGAAATGGAGGAACACCGCAAGATGCGCAGGATGATCAAGGACGAAGCCAAACGTACCTCGAACGCCGACGATATCTCACCTGCCTTACTCAAAAAGGCCGCCGAACTGACTGCCAAATCTCCTGTGATCAAGATCGACCCTGCTCAATTTGAAGGCCTCTTTGTGGACAACTTGAGGAAATACGACTCTTTTCTGATGAAGGTCGACCTAGAAGATGAAAACCAAGGACGACTGCTGCGTTTGATTACTGAAACTCATCGGGATTATCTCGCTGCTATCAATGGATCTGGATTGTCACGGCGGGAAATAGCTCTGCAAAACTTGGATAATGCTTATACTACGTATAAGAAACTCAAGAATAAACTGATCCAAGGATACAAGGTAAAGAGGACTGAAGTACATGTAACATATAACTTACTATCTCTCCCTTTTTACAGTTCTACGACAATAATGCTCGAGAATTGATGTCTTATCGTGATAGTTGTCAATATTATCATGACAATTGCAAAATGGAATCCAACTAAATCATGCGGTAAGGAAATGGAGAGGAAAAAAAAAAAAAAAAAGACAACTCTTACTCACCATTCTGTTGTATTTTTACCATTAGGAAGCTGTAGACATTAATGTATTCCCCCACCCCACCCCACACTAGTTACGTTGATACATCTACTTATACCCCCCCCTCCTACCCAATAGTAGTTATTGATCTTCCCCAGCTCTATCTAACAATGTACTTTTATCATTATATCATACCTGTCTACCTTTTGATAGTGAATTTAATAAACTAGTCTTATATTATTTGATCTTGGTCTGTTTTAACATGTGTACACCCAGGAAATAGGCAACATGATGTATTCTTCATTTATGCGATGGGTATCCACTATATAATCAACCCCCCCCATTAGTTATTCCAAGTATCATTAATCAAATAAAAATAAAAGTGTTTATTATCAAGTAACTACACTAAAAAAAAATACAATTACAAATGATATCTATTACCACGACTGTCTATTACTCATACTAGAGTTTGCTAATCTATATTTCCGCAAGTCCTGAGTATAATCATGCATCCGGGTACCCCATTCCTTTAGTCGGACCACCACAGCAGTTACATTGTCTTCTGAATGAAGTTGATCAGCAGCGTCTACCAGTCGAAGCACCGAAGATGTGGGATCTTTCTTTTCCTTGACCTATTTCGAAAAAGTTGATTGAGTACCTGATTTCAATAAAGTGTGCATGTACTTACAAAGTCCACGATTTCCTGATCAGACATGATTGAAGTGATACCATCCGTCACCAAAACCTACAAAAAGAAAAGAAAAAGGAGGATTAGAGCACGGATTATACATATATACATTCATCTTTACCATAAAAGCTGCTGGATTTTCTTTTTTTATTGTATGTCGGATCACATCCGGTTCAGCCGAGACACCGTATCGTTTCAATTTGGCATCCCCAAACGCACGACTTGTTGCCAACATACCCATAATCCGATCGTCCCCCCAAGAATCTGTGGTGACAAAACCTGCATATTTCCGCAACCGTTCGTGTTCCAAAGGATTACTTGGATGATGATCCCCACTTGTCAGTACCATTGCTTCCCCTGAATTGGCGTCACAAAGAAGAATCCTACCCAAAAAAAAAAAAAAAAGAGAGAAACATGTCAATGTTAATTCATGTAAAAGATCAGTCAAAAGGTTGGAATCCTTATTTACCTAGTATCTCCTACATGACCTACAATGATATCATAAACTTCGCTTTCCCAAAAAGGCTTGTCATCGTGAGGTTCCAGAATGGCCACACTTCCAGTAGATCCTTCATTAGCCTGGTGTGGGTCGTTGTTTTCGTTCGGAAGGTTCAATAGACATTCTGTATCGGCTTGAAGGAATCCCAATGTCAGGCGTTGTTCGATAGATAAACTAGGGAGTGCGGTGGTTAAAGGCTGTCCAGTGTCACCGACCAAGTTACGAAGCACGGCAGGAATAGGGAATCGACGAAAGTAGCCACGGTAGGCTCGTAATGCTGTTAAAATACCTGGTAAATCATTCAACGATACTGTTTCAATCTTTTCATGTAATTTTGCCGCAAGCCAATCGGATATCACTGGTCCACCGTGTCTAATAGCATGACAGAGTCAACTTGTTGGTTAGATAACTAGTCTTCCCTCTCCCACTGTTTTTACTTACCCATCAAAGATCCCAAAGTAAGCCCTGTTTGCTTCCCTTTTCATTGTTCGTAAAGCATCCCCTTCAGGAAGTTCCAGTGTGACAAACCTGTAACGATCTTCATTTTCGGCACGAGTCCCCCTAGAGCTACGCGCGCCTTGATAAAAGAAGGTGAGTGTCCTGAGGTATCATACTAGTTATTGCAGGGCCATTACTTACCAACAAGATGTTTAGACTTTTCTAGATGAAGTCGAAGGAGATTGGTATCTAGTTATAAATAAACATGTTGTAGTCAAAAAGAAAGGATATGTATAGAATGTATTCCTTTCATTTACCTTTAAAAGCTTTGGCGAGATAATAATCTTGATAAGAGTGTGTTGTTGATTGGGTAAAGTGTCGACCAAAGATCCGCAGCGAATGTTTTCTGGAGGTTTGTGATAGTAACATGTGGTGGAGGATAGATAAGGGAAAGACTGGGTGGGGTTATATAAGATGATGTGGCAGATTTAAAGAAGATGAGGAAACCAGGAAAAAAAAAATCGAGCGGGCATTTTATGAGTTTTTCGCTGACAGGGTTCAAGCAGCCAATTTCAAAAAATAGCATTTCTGGTTGAAACCCGGCAGGAGAGTGGCCGGGGTTTAAATAACCAAGGTGGCAAGTAAAAGTAGATGTATCATGTTTGTTTGGTCACATTTATTGGGAATTCGAGTAGTCTATGCTAAGGTAATGAGATTTTTATTCAAGATAGTATGATATGGATAAGGGTAAACAATGCTCTTCATCCATCATATTGATAATAAAATAAACTATTCGACTAGAGGTTCTTCATCCCGAGGTAACAAGTCACGGATAGAATCAAGCTCTTGGGTGTAAAAGTAGTGGATCATGTCTCGTGCCTTGTTCATGGTAATATTGTGAATAGGATGGGTCGCCGTCTATGAACAAAAAAGAGAAATGAATTATCGTCATATGGTGGTCTAGTTTTGTTTTTCATTATTATGACTTACCAACAAGTTGTCCACTTCCCCTACCACTACATAATCATTGGAATACTTCCACATCAATGAGCCAATACCACCTTTTGAAGAGTCGATTCCACGCGCCTTGATTGCTTGAGCCTTTTCTTCATCACGTTCTACCAAATGTTGACTTGTTGATAGACCTGATAAACAATAACAGGTATGATAATGATCCGCCCCTCTAAATAGATAGTAAGAAGGTTTAGATTAGGAGTCAATAACCTTATTACCCACTTACTTTCCAGGTTTATCGACCAATCCTCCATTTTCTGATTGACAACACAACAGGATATACTCCTGTAGAGCTTCCCGATCAAAAAGATAGTCTACTAGAAACAAATACATGTTAATTTCCAATATAAACTGTGTTTAATTCCTTACCTTTTTGATTGTGTCCCTGTCGAGTCATTTCAGCGTTCAAGAGTGGAAAGTCCCCAGCACCCCAAAACGAGTAGCATCCATCTACCAATTTGTTTGTTCGTCCTTGGAAACCACCTTCCACTTGCATTTGTCGATCGGCACACCATTTCTACATGTGAAGAATCATATCAAGTTAGTTGGAGTGTTTTTTTTTTCTTTTCCCTTTTACCGTCAGTTTGTTCATATCCAATTTGTGCATTTCACCCAAAATTTCAATGGCCGCTATGCCACAAAAAGTGTATCCATTATGCGCCTCCTTCCCAGGAAAAGGACCAATACCACCTTCAAATGTCTGTGCCCTATTATAAAAATAAAAATAAAATGTTGATTCAAATCCTTTCCCACCACTTTTTTTTTTATTTTATACCTTGCTATAAAGTCACCACAGTGTTCTGTTAGTTCAGGGGTCAATAAATTGGTCAAGGCAGCTACTGACAATGCACAATAAGAGCCACTACAAAAGAAATAAGTAAATCTTTAGTACGTATTGATCAAATAAAAAACATGAAAGCCATGTTTACCGTATATCGATTTCACCACCATCATGCATTGTGAAGGAGCCATCCGGTTGTTTCATATCGAGTAAGAATCGATACAAAGTTGTTCTATAAAGATATAAATGTGAATCCGGTTGTGTTTTCTTTCTCTTTTATTTACCTGTCGATCAGATCATAGGCTTCTTTTGTACCAATGATAGCCAGTGAGTTTACAGCTGCATAAGTTGTTGCCAAATGTGCCAATTGTCCTGGTCCACCACCAAATCCTCCAGTTGAATGTTGACATACTGCCAAAGTGCTGACTCCACTAAAATATAATAAAAATAAAAACCTTGATTCTAGTATTTCATCATATAAACTTGGTGTGGAACTTACCGAGTTTTGATATGAGCAGAGAAGGATGACTCTAATAGATCGAGACTGTGAAGCATCCAGTATGTTAACCAAGGTCGACTAGCATCCAAAGCCACCATCCAACGTCCAAGATGTTCAAGTCCTCGTTTAAGATAATCAATATGAATTTGGCGTTCAAGTCGGATACTATTGTAAATAAATATAAACAGAAAACAAAAATAAAGTTAGTCAGTCCAACTTCTTCCCATACCACATTACCTTTCCAAACTTTGTCGCTGGGCATTGTTGGGAGCATAGGGTACAAACGCCTCCAAGACCAAATCTTCTGTTCGTCTCTGTAGAGAGACCAGTGGAGATTAGTTATTCATTGCTCAAGGGCTAAATCGTTTTTTTTTTTTTTTTAATTACCTGGTCAAAGGAAGTTTCTGTTGGTAAACCGTCATCCTTGATGCGTAGTGTATGTAGAGGAACTCTGACGTTAAGAATTCCCATGGTATAATTTTGACAAACAAAGAAAAGAAGGAGAGTAGAAAAAGAAGGCAGATGAATTTTTCAACCCACCCATCAAAATTCAGATTCCGCTTGTCGGAGGACCGGCTTTGGCTCATTTTTCTGAGCGACTCCCCTTTTTTTTCCTCTCTCTTTCTCTCTCTACTTTCAAACAAGTGACAATGCTTGTAATGGTGGTCAGTGAAGAAAGAATATGCATTACATAAAAAGTTGGGTCTGTTATCATTTTATACTCTCTTGCTTTAAAAAAAGACCATGGGGGGGAACTTGTCCTTTTTACAATGATACAACAAGTTGGAATAGGTAGAAGGAACCTGTTTGGGTAAGAATACTCACCACAAATGGTTTTTTTATTACCTCATCTAGGGATAATTCACGGTATAAGGTTGCACGCGACCCTGACCTTGGAACAGGTATGGACTAACCAAAGTAATTGACATCAATCCTTAATGTTTAAACACTGCTGCATGAAAAAGGTAAGTGGAAAAAAAAATGGCGGGGAACCAGTGCATCATCTATCGGATGATGTAAGTTGTTCTCTTAGAAAACAAGGAGAGGGATCGATACTGACTGTTTTTTTTTAAAAAAAATAAAAAAATAAAAAAGGGCGGCGATCCGTGTTAGATCTCAGTGGTATACACTTTATTCATGCACACATGATGCATATGGTGAATATTCATTCCTGGTGGACGAACTTTTTGGTAGATCAGGTGATAAGGTACCAATCGACAAGAAGCAACTATCGGGAAGAAACGTTCTACGTGCGTGGCCTGGGTGTCCTCTTGATACATCAACAAAAAAAAAAAAAAAAAAAAAAAAAACTCGTTTATGCATCCTATAGAAAGTAACAATGAAAACAAAATAAAGGGGGGGGGATGATAATAGTAGTTAAGGAGATAGTAGTATAGAATAGTTTAGTATAACATAGTATAGATCATTATATTTCAAAGTTGTATATGATATAAAAAAACTCATGATGTCGATAATTTTACATCATAGTCTGATATGGACGGGTAAATGATGACACTGTTTTAATTTTAGATTCATCGATGGCTTTTAAGAGGTGTGTGTGTGAAGCGGGGTCCCCGACATAATTACTAAATCAGGCTCAGCCAATCAAAATCGAGCCCTGATGGAATATCCTTTACTTTGATGAGAAACGACGGTTTCAAAAGGAGGCACCAAGAAAGAAACGTTATGTCAGTAATACATTCTAAACTAGGAAAGAGAATGGAGAGGATCTTGAATGATAACGCACGGTTTAAAGAAATCCAGACCTTTGATTGGTGACAGTAAGAAAAGAAAAAAAAAAAAAAAAAAAAAAAAAGGCATGATCGAAGAAAATATAAGAGTCTCTTAAACCCCGACCCTATTTTTCTTCTTCTCTTTCTCTTCTTCTCCACTTTTTATCTTCATTCCCTCCTCCTTTTGACACTTGTTCTATGATTCATCTGTCATGAGTGATCTCTCTTGGTGTACCTATTGCGACAATGCTATTAGTCATTATTCGGTAAGTCCTCCTCCCTAACACAAGTCGTCTTTAAATGTATCTGACCTTTTTATTTTTTATATTCATTTAGGAATCGCTGTATTGTAGTGAACAATGTTTACGTGCTGACGCTTTACGGAACCACCCATTACTAGGCTACACCTACCCTGAATTTGTCGACTTCCCAAGACCTTATCCCAAGCAATTACAACAAAGACAACAAGAACAAGAAGAACAGGAACAACAACAAGTGGCACCATCTACTACCAAGTCAAGTATCCGGTCAAGAGGGTCGTCTGATTCCATTCACACTCTACCGACATTATCTACCTCACACTCCAGCTACCAATCGTCACCTACTTTATCCACTTATGACTCTTCTTCTTCCACTCCACCACTGCTTCAACTACCACCGGCCATGACCAAATCACACAGCATACCTTCTTTGTTATGGACAGGTGCATCTACTCCAACCACTGCCATCAGTCGACCACTCATGGTTGATTATCGTCCGGCACATTGATCGATCGATTCCCTCATTTGTATATAGAATAACCCCCTCTCTCCCTATCTTCTCCCCCTTCCCCTTTTCTAGTTTAGTCTTACTCGTGCTAACTCCCTCTCTGATTTCATCATTCACACGATCTTATCCATTCTCTTTATCCTTCTCTTATATACCCTCTTTTACTATCACTCTTCTTTTTATTTAGTTTAGTTATACATATATGCCTCTTTTATTTTTATTTGATTTTATTGTAATAAAGACTTGACCCATCCACCAAAAGACTTCTTTTTTAAAAAAGTTTGGACGACCACAAAAAAGGAAATAGAAGAGAATCACCCCCCACCACCACACCCAATAACATTATGATATCATTATACACACCGAATCAAATAGTGACACCAGATTATTATTATTATTATTCAGCCACGAACCAACGGGAACCAAGGTAACCGTTGACCCAATGTTCCACAGACATAACTATTCTACGATTTGTATCTAATGCCCTACTGGTAATATGTATTAATGACGTCCAGCCATGACCCAGGCCATCGGAGTCCATTAAAAGAGGAGGATCGCCACCATAGAAGAAGGTTCCCCAATCAAGTAATGTTGGATCCAAGACCACTCCATGTGGCGAGACTGTACCATGTTCGGGCGACAAGGTGATGGTAACGTGAGAAGCCGGTGGTGCATTCAAAGGCGCATAACCAATGTTATTGGTAATTGTTTGTCGAGTGGATGGAGAATCAATCGATCCTGAGAGCCGATAGATGCCTGATTGATCAAGTTGGATGGATGATCGTAAAGGACTGCTGGTTGCTTCATTTTGGGCTACCATGTCGTCGTTGTTGTTGTCTGTTGAATGTATGTCCACCGTCGCGCTATTCGGGGCTGAAGATGATTGACTTTTTGCTGCTGTATGATAAGATAGAGTTGAGCTGGAAGAGGAAGCTGTCAAAAGTGCTGGGGTGAGCCAACATACTTTTGTAAGGAGCCAATGCATAAACACAGCTAACCACCGATAATGATAAGGATCCCAAACTTGTTGATGGTTGTTCTTGGTTGATCGTAGGTTGCTGGAGGTATCTTGAGCTATCAAATCGTGATCAGTCCCACCCAAACGCACGTTGAGTACTGATGATGAAGAGTTTTCCAAAGTTCCAGTTTTCACCCATTGATGAGAGCCATAATCATTCACATATACCTTGCGCAAGTACCGGAATAACTGTCCTATTGTGCTTGTCATGGCAGGGTCGCTGTAGTAAAGAAGACTGATGAGAAGGCCTATTCAATACAAAAACAGAAAGGTGTCAAGAATGAGGACTGGTTGGATAGTAGGGCTTTTTTCTTTTATGTGTGTTTCTTTTCTTTCATTTACCTTCACAGCGTCTTTACCTTGTAAATTGACCATCACACCTCCAACAATCAATGCATAAAAGTTGACAGGATGACCACGCAAGTTTTCGAATCCAGAGACAAGAAGAAAAATTTTAGAAAAAAGAGGAACTGAAAGAAAAAGAAAAAAAAAAAAAGGTTAAACGTAGGCGGGATTCGAAATATTATTTTCGACCACAGATAGTACTTACCAATGGCATAGAATGTCAATCGAATGATCACATTGCGAAAAGTCTTGATGGGATCCACATGCCGATGCCTTTTCAAAGCAGTAGGAAGCAGGTAATGATTGTTGTTTTGTGCATATCTTACCGAAGTGGTGGCAAAGTTGTATTGCTCCATTTTGTACCTGATGATCAAGATTAAGGCACATACCACAGACAAAGCGATCGGGATCAAAAGTAAAGTATAAAACCAGATCTAATCTTTGTATTATGCATGAAGAAACAAAGAGGTTTATATACACATCTCTTTCTATACATGTCACTTTTACTTGCCCAGGAGAAAGCAAATGCCCGCTTGTTCCCAAAATAGAAATGTACCCTATCACAAAAAAAAAAAAAGTTAGTGATCTCTCCTTTCGGGATTCTAAAAACATACCAGCAATTAAAGTGATTCGGGTAATTTGGGGTATGATAATTGACAGTGACAAGGGAAGCAACCAAACTGTAAAGGACTATGAAGATATAATAGTACTTTTCGAATTTGCGTGGATGATCGACATTGACCACGAGCACGAGCACGGCATGAATCCCTACAAATGTCAAACACAAGGGCGAGGCAATTTCCATCCAACTCAAAAAAAAGGAATCTACAATACAAGAGATAGTATCTTCTGGTTCGATCATGGCCAGACGTACAATGGCGCGAATCATTCCGAATACACAGGCCAACACGGTCAGTCGAAGTGTTATTCGGTTAAAGTCGGCTACTTTATGATAAATCATACAGCTATGGATTAAAATCACAATCACATTGGTAAAAAGTGAAACCGATGTTGTGGCATAGAACATTGGTGAATAGGTATCCAAGTAATTAGGATCAATGGTATAGGCATCTGAATCTGCCATGATTATGATGATAATGATCAAAAAAAAAAAAAAAGGTCAGGGTAGTGAAGAACGGAACAAATTGGATAACTCCTTTTTTTCATCCTTTGGATAACATTCCACAGACTTCTTCTAAATTGGAAATGATTTCTATCTTCCATTTGACTCTTTTTGAAGGATTGATGGAAAAATGTCGGTGTTCGAATTCAAACCCCGCTGCATGAATGATCAATCGGCAGAATGTCCCCATGATATTTATAGATAGATTAGTAAGTAGTCAAAAAAAAAAGAGCATATGTATTTTATATGGATAAAAAAGAGGACTTTTATTGTGTAATATATGCGAGATCATCTAAACTAAAACTGCTACATATAATTATGGGACCATTTCCACACTTGGCGTTTTATCAAAGACATCGTATTTGAGGACCCACAGAAGAGACAAAAGCTGTGTTTATTGAATGACCCCACATTCTCGACCCAGTAAAGTCAATTTCTGCCTCGAGAGTATTTCTATCATATCATATAAAACGTTACCTTCCATCATTCATACCCCCCCTTTTTTTGTTCCCCTCCCTCTCTTTTTTTTATTTTACTTTACCTCTATGTTGGATGACTTTTCTTGTTGGTGCTTGATTTGGGTGAGATGGGTACGCATCACATTACCTGTATAAAGGACAAGTTCCTTGAATCCAGGTAGCCCTAATACATGTGGATGTTTTTGAGCAGGCATTATTAGAAAGAAAGAAAAATAATAATAATCTCAAGATAAGTGAACTCCCGATCGGTCGGGATTGGAAATAAACCCCAAGTAGCATTGACCAAGATCATCAAATATTACAAATCATTTTTTTGGATGAGATAAATTGTTTACCATCCACTGATAGCTACACAGTATAAATAAAATAAAATAAAACAACTGAGAATGGATTCTACCCCTGAAACTGATACTTGATGTTGAAGAAAGTGAAAAGAGATGCATTTCCAAATCGGGGGTTGAAAACAGCGAAGCAAAGCGTTGTGAACCAGTGAAAAGTTATTTGTACCACAACTTTTCACTACAAGCTGAGAAGAGAAACTAAAAGTGATAACTGCCGGTGTTTATTTCTGATTCTTTATGTTTTAACTGTGTTCGAATTTTGATTTGTTATTTCAACTCCTTCGATGGACGAAGTGACCAATGAGGACACTCAGAGTAAAGATCGCACACTGGGCAGTCAACCGGACCTTTGAGTTTTTCAGAGGAAAGATGGTTGCTATAATCAGTGATGCGAACAAGCCTTTTTTTTTTTTTTTTTTTTTACAACTACATAGTAATAAAATGAAAATTAGCCAATAGAATATATGCTATAGATTTGTATTATGATAAAGGTCAAAAGTCATGTGTCACTTTGTATGATGGTCGATGGGTTTATACAGCGCCGGCGTCAAAAGTGACTTCGGTTCAATGAGGGAGAAGCCTTTTTCGCACTGTTCATTGAATAACGTGGACTAGAAAATTAAAACCACGGTAACCTTTCTATTTTTCACTCTTTCTTCTCCGTCTTTTTTTTTTTTTTTTCTTTCTTCTTCCTCTTCCTTTTTTTTTTTTTTTTTTTTTTTCCTTCCTTCTTTTATACAATCTTCATAATTCACCCAATGTCGTTTGAACGACCCAATCAATCACCTCATCGACATCCACCACTCTCCCTCTCACCCACAGATCCCCGTCACGGGTTACAGCAACAGCAACAGCAGCAACAAGACCAATATCAAACATCTGGCTACCCTGGTTCTGTAGATACTGTCTCTTCATCTCCTGAACGTTGGGATCACTATAATCGACGTACATCTTCCAGCTCACACAACGCGCCATCTTACTATTATAATGATCCTCCTCCTTATGCACAACAATCAACTCCAATAGGATATTCTCGTCAACTGGAGTCTCCTACAAACTCATGGATGGGTGGCTCACCAGAACGAACTCATAATACGGTAACACTTTATGAAAACAGAAAACCCTTTTGTGACTAACCAAGCTTTCTTTGTCTGATCATCCATATAGGCTTCAGGCACTCTACACACACAAGACCGTGCTTATCCTATACAACAACGGGGATACACTTCACCTCAAACCATGTCATCTTACACTCCTTATGATCCTATTCGTAGCAATATTACCAACGAAGATAGTCAGGTAAGATTTATATCATTTGAAACAAAAAAGTACTGACACAATTACTAATGAATGTACTTTATTGATAGATGTCACCATTGGGGAACGGAAGATATAAGGCGGCTTCACCTGCAATGTCCATATCACAGCTATTATCCGACTCGGATACTCCTTCTTATGTCCCACCCACTTCGTCCATACCTTCTGCAGCAGCTACCCATCCTCCTCATTTTGGTACAGCACAAGGACAACCTTACTTTGAATCAATCAATGACCCGCAACCATCGTCCTCTATCATCAACAACAGCAACATATCAACATCCTCTACATTAAAAAATGGTATAGAAAACTTGCTCAATGTTTCCACAGATGACAACCTTATCGATGTGACAGCTGATTCTGATACTGACTCTGAAGACTTTGCATTGATCAATGGTAAAGTCCAGACTGGAAAAGGTATACATAAAAAGAATCCTCTTCCTCCCATTTATGCATGTTTATTGATCTCTTTACATAGGCGATTTGATCGGTAATACGTCAGCATCTACACCAGATCTTTATAGTCAAATCCCAAGTAATCATCAACAACATCAGATCGCTACTAGTGATTTCTCTTCGGATGATGATGATATCAGTGACGATGTTCAACGGGGCTGGAAACCAACAAAATACAAGGATCGACATACACTTCAACTCTTGGATGATGAACATGTAGATGATGAATTCGATTCGGATGACAATGAACTTTTGGAAATACACAAACATGTGATGGTGGAATATATGTTGAATGTACACCGGCGGAAAAAGTTGGTGATCGATGCTTATGAATCCAAACGAAGTGTAAGCCTAAAGAAGAAGAAAAAAGAACGACGCATATATATAATCTTGTTGTTTAACTAACTACTCAACCAACTCTTTTTCTTTATACAATTTTAGCGACGACAAAAGAAAATAAAGGAACATCTTGAACGACTTTACGAAAAACGATATGGTAGTGATCGATGGAAACTTCGGGGTGGATTGGAAATCCCGTCAGCTCTACTACACAAGGTCAAACTGGAAAAGGATCGCTACAAAGACAGACGCCATCATGGTCTCAGTCGTATTCTGAAAAGAGCCAGCAAGAAGATGTCACATCACCGTCTTTCCGACAATGACGACGATTCAGTATTGGCTGGACATTCTGACAGGGAAGTTACGACACGCAGTGAACTGGACTTTTTGGATCCTATCAAGGCCAAGACGATCTCACAACGAAAAATGGATGCTGAAAGAAGACGGATTTGGCTGGATATTGCTCGCACTGATATACCAAGAGTAAGTCCCTCCCCTCTATGATCCCAATGACTGAACTAACCCACCTTGCTTTATATTATAGATGGCACGTATTATCACTCGGGTACAAGCAACAAGAACTGGTAATTGCAAGAAACTGGCTCAATATTGTCAAAAGGAAGCTAAACGGGTGGCGACCAAAGGTGGGCGGGCTACTAAGGATATCCAGCAAAAAGCAAAGCGGGCTCAAAAAGAGGTAAGGTGGAACATTCCCCCCCCCTGAGTCATAATGATGTTGGATCTAACTCTTATTTTATATAGATGCTGATATTCTGGAAGAAGAACGAAAAAGAAGAAAGAGAACTGCGCAAAAAGGCCGAACGTGAGGCATTGGAACGACTACGACAAGAAGAAGAACGCCGCGAAGCTCAACGACAAGCCAGAAAACTCAACTTTTTAATCACTCAGACCGAACTCTATAGTCACTTTATCGGCCGGAAAATCAACAAGGATGTGGGTGATGATGATGATGATACAATGCCCTCATTGGAAGATACAGCAGGCCCACACCACGATGAATACATGGATATCGATATCACGGCTACTGATGATGGAATAGGACAGGTGGACTTTGACGAAGGTAAATAGAAAAAGAAACATCAGCTTGGTATATAAAGACTAATCTTACTGTTAATTGAATAGATGATGAAGAAAAACTCAAGGAACATGCTCGGATCAGCGCTCAGAACGCATTGGCTAAACAACGTGAACAAACAAAGGCGTTTGATGAAGGTGCTAAACAACGGCGACTGGATGCTAATGGACCAAGCGACATCAACATGCAAGACCAATGTAAGATCCGCTTACATGAATATATTCCTCACTAACCACTTCCTCTCTTTCTCTCTCCTTTTTTTATATTTATGCTTTGGTTGTAATAGTGGATACAATGAACTTTCAAGAACCTTCAAGTATGGGATCTGGTCCTGAAGTCAAGCAACCAAGTATTCTTATGTGTCAACTAAAGTCATACCAACTCAAGGGTTTGAACTGGCTCGCTAATCTGTATGATCAGGGTATTAATGGAATCTTGGCTGATGAAATGGGTCTGGGAAAAGTAAGTATAGGTCAAATCATGCATATTTCAATTTAACTCATCTTCTTTCTCTTTTTTTATCCTAGACTGTCCAATCCATCTCACTGATGGCTTATTTGGCGGAAGTACATAACATCTGGGGTCCTTTCCTTGTTATTGCGCCTGCATCTACACTTCACAACTGGCAACAAGAAATCTCAAAGTTTGTCCCCTCCTTCAAGGTAAGAAAGAAGAACTCTACTAGCAATCATAAATGACGAAACTGATGTATTGCTCTTTATCTCTTTATTAGGCTCTACCATATTGGGGTAATCCAAAGGAACGAAAAATCTTACGACAGTCTTGGACTCGCAAACAATTGTATGGCCGCGATGCTCCTTTCCATATTGTTATCACAAGTTATCAATTGGTAAGTCAGAAAAGAAATAAATGGCGTTCGACTTCTCTTTTAACTTTTTTTCTTACTTTTGTCTTTATGCATTGATCTAGGTGCTTACGGATGTCAGCTATTTCCAACGTGTGAAATGGCAATATATGGTCTTGGACGAAGCCCAGGCAATTAAAAGCTCATCTAGTGCAAGATGGAAGATGCTACTTGGATTCCACTGTCGAAACAGATTACTACTTACAGGGACCCCTATTCAAAATAGCATGCAAGGTAATAATAATATAAAAAAAAGCAAAAGATGGTAAGATATCACTAACTGCTATTTATTATTAACCGTAGAACTCTGGGCTCTACTGCATTTCATCATGCCGACCCTATTTGACTCGCACGAAGAATTCAGCGAATGGTTTTCCAAGGACATTGAAAGCCATGCCGAAAACAAGGGGACACTAAACGAACACCAACTACGAAGACTGCATATGATCTTGAAACCATTCATGTTACGGCGAATCAAACGAAATGTACAACACGAACTGGGTGAAAAGATTGAAGTGGAAGTCTATTGCGATTTGACAGCTCGACAGAAACAACTTTACCGTGGTCTCAAGGAGAAAATATCCATTTCGGAACTACTGGAAAAGGCAACATCGTTAGGTGATACCGAAAGTATGGACAGCTTGATGAATCTGGTCATGCAATTCAGAAAGGTGATGTAGAAAAAAAAAAAAAAAAAAAAAAGGACGTGGGTTGATTGACTGATGCTTTTTTGTTTGTAAATAGGTGTGTAATCATCCTGAACTCTTTGAACGTGCCGATGTGGAATCTCCTTTTGCATTCTGTGATTTTGGTGAAAGTGGGCCTCTCAATAAAGAACAAGCCTTGGAATACTGCTACTCTACTAGGAACAAGATCAAGTACCATTTACCAAAACAAGTCTATCGTGATGGTGGATTACTACGGGTACCTGGCTCTCGATCAAAGGCGGGCTTCTCAACACGATACCTTGACAATCTAATGAATATCTGGGACACTGATTATATCCAACGATCAATGGAATCAAGTGAACAAGGTAAGCACAATATGGTTGGATATAGACCTATGATACTGATTACTGCATTCTTCTTGTTTAGACGCCGCCTTCTCCTTTTTGCGGTTTGTGGACACCAGTGCCTATGAAGCAAGCTACTTATTCCGACACTCCTTAATATCAAGATGGCTATTCCATTTGTCTAAAAGGGATCAGCGTGTACGAAGACGGTTTTATAAGAGCGATGATAATCAAAGGTAATGAATTAATGAAGGAAAACCAACTAGTCGACTCATCTCTACTCTATTTTGTAGTTACCTCGATGCACCTGTCAACACTTATGCAAAACTTTTGATCACCGAAGTTGAAACCCCGACGGATCCCGCTATAGTGACCAGTGGCAGTGCTATGGATGAACTGACGCATATTGGGGACAAGATGATCTTTTTGGTGAAACGATTCGACAACAACTACTTCCCTAGCGCTCGGTCAGTACCAGTGGATATTGTTTGCTCGGACGCATCATTTGAACGGGAACAAAAGTCCTTCTTATTCAACCCCAATGTCATGTCGGCTTTGCTTGGTACTCCTCAATATATGGACAAGTACGAACCTGAACAAATCTCGACGTTAAAGCAGGTGGTACGAAGATCAGGTGGACAAGGCATTATGACGATACCATCTTCTGGTTATGGGTATTCCCAAATGAAAGTACCAGGTAATATATAAAGAAAAAAGAAGAAGAAGTAAAGCTGATTTTTTTTTTTTTTTTTTTTTGACTATCATAGCAATGCGCGACCTTATTCTAGATTCTGGCAAATTGGCAAAACTGGACAAACTATTGGAACGACTCAAGAACGAAGGTCACCGGTGCCTGATCTACTTCCAAATGACTCGGATGATCGACTTGATGGAAGAATATATCGCCTACAAACAATACAAGTACTTGCGGTTGGATGGGTCATCGAAGATCTCTGATCGACGGGATATGGTTCAAGATTGGCAAACTCGACCTGAAATTTTTATCTTTTTACTCAGTACACGTGCAGGTGGACTTGGTATCAATCTGACGGCGGCCGACACTGTAATCTTTTACGACAGCGATTGGAACCCCACAGTGGATCAACAAGCTATGGATCGTGCGCATCGTTTGGGTCAGACTAAACAAGTAACTGTTTATCGTCTACTTACCAAAGGAACAATCGAAGAACGAATCTTGATGCGGGCCAAACAAAAAGATGAAATCCAAAAGGTTGTCATCTCTGGTGGTGAATTTAAACAGGTTGACTTTAAACCTCGGGAAATTGTATCTCTGCTGCTGGATGATGAAGGTAATATAAAGTAAAACATAAAGACAGTAAACTGACAATCCTCTCTCTCTTTTGGCAAATCAGAAATGGATAGCAAGATGGCTCAACAACTGAAACGGAAGGCTATCGAAGAAGAAAACAAGAAAAATGACATCAAGGAACCACCAAACAAAAAGAGTCGGAAACAACAGATCTCCACACAAAGTCCACAGTCTATCGATCAATTATTTAGTGCTGGTGGTGATACTTTACCTGAAGATTCCGATTCCCTTAGACCCTCGCCAACAACAACATCAGCATCTTCAGACAAGAAAGGAAGGACGGGCCGACCAAGGACAAACTTCTCTTTTACTAGATAGTATTATTATTACTTTAACAATTCCCCCATTCCCCTCCCCTACCATGTTAATCAATCAATAAATAAAAAGACATATTGGTATACATATATATATAGTTTATTGTGTGATTTTAAATGTGGATTCAATAAAATGGTGTATGTCTATATATAATATTGACCTCCTTTGAACAGATCCTAACAAGTTTATACAGTTATCCCTTCCACCCAGATTATTTTATTTTAAAAGTATGATTCCATATCCTAGTGTAAACAATTGCCATCACAGATAAAATAAAGTCTATCCTACATAATATAGTGGGGTTCATGAAGAGATGACACCCAAGTAATCTTCTTTAATGGTTCCGATAGCAAACTAGGAAGAAGAAGAGGTGTCAGTATGTGCAAAGAAGATTTAAGAGGGGCTTACTTACAATTTCGGTGGCATCAATACGAGTACCGACGAGCTTGATCCGGACTTGTGCACCCTTATGGATTACCTAAAATGATAAAAAGTGTTAATGAGAGGATGCATTTTTTTTTTTTTTTTCGGGAAACAAGTGTTGTTACCTGATCATCTGATGAATAACATGGCGGTGTACTATTAGGATCATACCGCATGTCATTGGGTATGAGCTGTCAAAATAAAGAGATAAAATTAATATGTATCCTGGTTGATTCCTTCAAAAAAAAAAAAAAAAAGACTTACATGACTTGATACAAAGACTTGCAATGGCCCAACATCAGCAAAGAAGCCCATCTATCAACCTCCATAAGTGCCTACAACACATCAATCCATTTTTCTTTTTTCAATATTTTACCTTATTGACAGTGGAAATGACTGCATCCAGGACTTCACCTCTGTAAGGTTTAAAAACAATGGCTTGATACCTAACCCGGAATTCAGCTAGACCTGAGCCTGGTAAGACTTTGCCTTTGCTGATATTCATCAATGAGACCACCGTGATGATATAACCAAACCGACCAGAGCAAGTACCTTCTACATCAGAGTATAATTTGTCTTTTAGTCGTGATTGAATCGTCGGACCAAAGTAGGACGGATGTAGTGTGATTGTATGTGATAATTCTTTCTACACTCAATAAAGTAAGAATTAGTTAGTTGGTCCCATTTACATAATCCAAATCCTTGACTTACCAAGAAAAACATGGTGTATGTGTATTGGTGTGTGGTTAATTAATAAATAGTATATATGACGATAGTAATAGTGAGTGTAGGTGTCAAATCAAAGAGGTGGGCGTGTCTAGGTGAATCGAGACACTGGTGAAGGAATGCTTTTTGGTGTACTTTTTACTTTTTCCAAGATAGATGAGAATGGTGGGATATGCTACAGATCGTATGTGGTTCGTTCGATGGTTGTCGTTTTACGTTTAGATGGAAGGGATGACGAATATATCCTTCTTTACTATCAAAGCATCATAAAAAAAAAAAAAGCATATAAAGTTATAAAGTCATGATACAAACCTTTTTTTTTGACAAGTTCTTTTTATTTTATATCTACATGCACACCTTTTACAGAATCCAATAAAAAGTTGTGTTGTATACAAAGACAACAAGGATAAAAAATAAAAAATAAAAAATAAAAAGAGAGGACAAAAGAAGAACGAAGGGAGAGACACACACACAAAAAAAAAAAAAAAGGCGACTTAATTTTTCAGAAAAAGGTCGAAGTCACTACTTTTGGAGCGGAGGGGAATCTCGAAAGCAAACTAAAATAAAGCCCAGCATAAACTTTTCTTCTCTCCCTCTCTCTTTCCAACTCTCACACACATTTATTATATTCCAATGGCTCATTTCCGTTGCCCAACCTCTTCTATTGTAGGCTCTTCTGGAAGATATCCTTATACACCTGGCGATACCATTCATTACAGCAGTACCTCTACACAACTGGTATATGAACATGACCCTTCAGACCAAGAAAACTCGTCAGACGAATCCATCTCGTCTTCTTCCTCTTCAACCATTCTGGCTTCTAGACCACTACGTCGATCCTCAACTCGATCTAGAACTTTAGCAACAACAGAAATACCAACACCTGCACTTGCACCAACTGTAGCAACAGCAGCAGTAACAAATAACCAACCTCAGGCAACGACTCGTGGAACGGATGACAATGACCGACGTTGCTGGATTTGTTATGGTGAAGATGGCGATTCCGAAGGTAAATGGGTCTCACCTTGTCCTTGTTCTTTGGTAGCTCATGAAAAGTGTCTCTTGGATTGGATAACTGAAAACCAAAAAGGATCGCCAAGAAAAACGGTAAGTCTTTACTAATTAAAAAAAAAAAAAAAGCAATATAACTTTGATATTAACTATCAAGTTTATTATTAAACTTTATAGGTTCATTGTCCACAGTGTGCTTCGGCTTACCACCTTGCTGAAAAATCCAGCTGGCTCCTGACATTTTTGGGCATGACTGATCAAGTGGTACATACGATTGCGCCTTACCTTACCTCACTCGGACTGGGTTTATCCTTATTGGTAGTGACAACAACTTATGGTGCTTCATCCGTCCTTTTACTGTTTGGCACTCGAGATGGCGAACGATTACTGGGTCCACCAGCACTTTGGACCTGGCGTACCTGGGTCGGCTTACCATCCATTCCTCTCGCCTTACTCTCCACTCGATCTCGTTGGGCTGACTCCACTTTACCTTTTGCCGCCTTTTTATTCCTCAGGGTGTCAGCATCTTCACCCAACTCATTCTCATTACCTCACATTATCCAATTCACCTGGCCACCTACACCTCTGGCCACTCTTGGTCTTTTGCCTTGGGTCCGTCTGTTTTACAACAACATGTATTATGCCGCCCAGAGCTTAATCTCACGCCAACTGTCATTGAAAATGGTCCAGCAACAGCAACAACAGCAACAACAGCAACAGGATCAACGTAGGCGGCAACGTAGTAACAGTAATCGAGTGGTCTTGGTCGATGATCAGACGGTGAATCGGATCAGCGACAATCATAACATCGATCCTACTACTACCACCATGACCGCTGTTGAACAACAAGAACAACTACCGGAACGGAGTACTGAATTGGATATCTTGTTGGGTCGTGGTCCGCCTAGCATCGGCATGCTCTTTATGGGTACTTTGCTTTGGCCTGTCATCAGTAATGTCACTGGAAAGTAAGTAACGATGGGGTGAATAATAAGTATTGAGACCTTTATTAACTTTTTTCTTTTTCTTTTTTCGCATAATCTGATAGCTGTCTGTCTCATGTCAAATGGATTCGACAACATGTACCTGAACCATTCCATCGGAATATCCTCGGCGGCTGCCTCTTTGTAGTGATAAAGGTAAATGATCAACAGACGACACACACACACATATGGATTGGGGATTTTACTAACCTTTTGTTTTTCTAGGATGTGGGGAACCTTCTTTATCGATATCAAAAAGTGCGACAGTATCGATCTCGTCGTATTATGAATCATGATGAAATCAAGCACATCCAGTAGTAGTAGTAGCTATCCCTTATTATTTTGTAAACTGAACACACACACAATCCTTTTTTATATATATATACCAAAATAAACAAAACAAAACAAACAAACATTTTTTGTCGATCTCTATCAATCTATTGTATGCATCGATAGGTATATTTTATTGTGGTTAACATTAATATAAAAAAGAAGGAAGAGGGAATAAACTAAACTGAATGTCAATAGAGGATATATGTATATTGGGGCACCCGATGTTTAAATGGTGATTGGGTCATAGCACAATCATCACGTAAAGGCCAGTCTTGGAAAAACATCCCATGTTCATGTTCTTGTTGGTGCATCAGGCGTTGTATGTCCAGAGGTAGATCAAATTCGGCAGTAGCACCAAGAGGAAGAGGATCGACATACGCAGGATAAATAGAGTGCGTTGGTTGTTGAGGAGTTTCGACGACGACCGGTGCATTATCATCGGTAGACAATGACAGATCGTCAATATGGGCCAGAGCATCCACCTCGCTCTTCCCATTGCATGTATTCCAAGTCATCTTTTGTTGATCAAATGACATATCACCGACCACCATTGCTGCTGTTGATTTATTTGCCCGCATCATGTTCTTGATCAATGCAGGACGTCTTTTTACTGTTGGTGCATCAAATGTTCGTGCCGCTTGCTCGTTACCGTGCCATCGTTTTTCCCGATCGTCGTATCGCATGTCATTGATTTCTTTTTTTTTCAAAAGAAGAAGATTAGGTGTGGATTCTTTTCGTTTCATTTTATTTCTTGTTTCTTACCTTTTGCCATCTTTTGCTCATCAGGCTTGATCAAAGTTAGCTTGCGTTTGGACTAGGAATAAATCAAGTGAGTGAGAACAAGTGTCAGCATAAGGATTTTGATTTTCTTACCATGTTACATCGCCAAGGTTTAGCTGCTTCAGATTTTTTCAAAGTTGGCTTGGGTCCTATTAGCAATAAACCCCCGAGTTTAATAAGTATATATGCATGAGAGTTCTATTTTTTTTTTATACCTGAGGAAGATACCGGTTTCAGAGCTGGGCGTGCCATACTGGGCCGCTTCCATACCGCCAAATCATCCAAATGGTCCAACTCTGACCCATTACCATAATTAACCCGTCCTGTCGTCCGTGGTCGTGCCATCAAAGAAGATCCATCGCTTGTCCGTATAAAAGTAGGATCTGGCCCCAATTTTGAAGACACAAGCCGTTGTTTGTTGAGTACAGAAGGACGTGATTTAATGGTGGGTTCATTTGGCCGTGATCGCAAGGAATTGGGTGGTGTGCCACGTTGTCGAGATGCATAAGTTGGTGCTGTGAGTCGATCGAGCCGGTTTTCAATGGTGGGTTTCTTACGAGAAGAAAAAGAAGAAGAGGGTGAAGGTACTTTTGCTGGATATCGCTTTGGTCGTGGAAGTTTGCTTTCACCTTTTTTATTATTATCGTTGTTGTTGATTGTTGATGGTGTAATTTTGAATGCATCCTCGTCCCTGATATCCAATCCATCCAAAAAGTCGTCTTCGTCATTTTCCTTTAAATGTTCCAACCGTTTTTGAAGAGTGGATGGAAAGAGTGCTGATGATGATTTGGGTGTGGATCGAGATTTGAGTGATAAATGGCCGCTGGGTATGTCGAGATCATCAAATCCTTCGTCATCGTCTTCTTGCTTCCAACAGGATGTTGGTATGATTGTTTTGTCGCTGCTGGATGAGGGTGGATCGAAGCATGCCTGCTTTTGTTGAAATTTGTTGCATGATATGTCAGACTGGCCAGTAAAAAAGCTATCATCATCAAAGTCGGCAAAAGGATCGTTTTCTTTGTTATCCACCGTCGTTTCCTGGTAAGTCTTGTCTTGCTGTGTTGACTTTAAATCCATCAATCCCAGTTTCAAGGTGTTGGTCGACAAACCCAAATCCTGTGTCCAATCCCCCCTGTCGATATATACGCGGCCACCCCGTCCCAAACGTGTAATAGTTCCTGGTCCTTCATAATCCTTGAGTATATTCGTAAAGCTGTTGTTGTTCTTGTTGTTCAGTCGAAAGTAGGAAGAGGAAGAGATTGTTGGATTACGTAAGAATTGTTGTTGCATTATAGAGTATGTTGTCAGACCATCCGTAGGGCCGTATTCATTGTCGGATAAAGAATAGTCATGATCATCCACAGAGAATCTATCCGAGTGTAGGCTTGTGCTGGTGGACAAAGTATCGTCGTCATCATAGAAGGAGGGACTAAGAACCCTTTGGCAGGCCCGGCTGAGATCTTTATCAGGATAATAGGAGTGATAGATGCCGCGACTGGTGTGGTAGGAAAAGCTATTGTCCTTTATTTCCAAACCACCCCAGGTGTCGTCGTCATTAGATAGCATATCAAACGTTTAGTTAAGAAGATATAAAAGGTTAAACGACAATAAATAATAACAACAACAAGTAATGAGGTAAAAAAAAAAAACAAAAAGAAAAAGTAAGGGGAGAAGAAAGAGGTGTACGGAATAATGAATGAAATCGCTCTCTTTTTTTTTTTTTTTTTTTTTTGGTCATAGTCGAACAATGAAAATATTTAAATTCCGCGCAAGTCAAATGCATGAAAAAGTGGGCAGCCTAAAGTCGACCAAAACCAAATAATAATGATCCAACTAGGATTGACCAACGTATTGCTTACTTTTATAATGATCACTTTATACACACTTCCCGTTTAACTAAACAATGGAATATAAAGTATAGAAAACGAACTTTGCCTCCCTATGACAAGCATATACGGTACAGAGCAAGGCATCTCCGGGACCAAGCCACTATTAGTGGTGGGGAGAGCGACGTCAGTGGAATTGAAATCCAGATAGGGAGGGGGGGTGGACGTATATTATTTGCTGCCTATCGCTTCTTTCTTTTATCTTCTTTTTCTTCTTCAACTCCCCTCTCTTTTGACATTATATTAAACCATGCTCCGTGCTCGTATTCAACAACAAGCTGCTCGTGCTGTCGGTCGTCGTAATGCTTCTACTGTGGCCGTCCAAAACTTGGAAGGTCGCTGGAAGACTCTCTCTACCGCCGAACAAAACACCATCGCCAAACAATTGGAAGAAGCACAAAAGGCTGACTGGAAGGTCCTTTCTGCTGATGAAAAGAAAGCTGCTTGTAAGTAAAAGACACGATTGTGATAGAGAAAGAAAGGGTTAACTTTTTTTTTTTTTACTTTGATACTTTTAGATTACATTGCCTTTGGTCCTCATGGTCCTCGCGAACCTATCACTGGTCCTGGTCACACTCAAAAGGTGATCGGTGGTACTTTGGCTGTCCTCGCTGTGTCTGGCGTTCTCTTTGCTGCCATCCGCTCTCAAGGTAAGTCCTTTAATATCATCATCAACCTGTTATAACACCTTTTTTTTTTTTTTTTTTTTTTTTTTTTTTTTTTTTTTTTTTTTTTTTTTTTTGGTACATCTAGGCAAGGAAACTCCTATCACTGTCAACAAGGAATGGGAAGCGGCTACCAACGAATACCTCAAGAGTCAAAACTCCAACCCTATCTCTGGTATCTCCTCCGAAGGTTACAAGGGTACTGGTTACGTTGTCTCCAAATAAATGTCACCTCCCTTCATTGTCTTGTTATTTAACAACTAGTTTACAATAGAAATCCCCCCAATATAGTGTATCACTACCACCTTCCTCAACATCCATCACACATTAATAAAATAAAATCCTATTTGTTCCAATGATATAACTGCATTTTGATATTTTTTATTGTTTGATTTTTGATTGTAAATATGATAAACTAAAATGATAAAGAATAAAGATAAAGAGGAGACATTTGTAAATAACTAAACTAGACTAAAGAGGGGGAAGAGGTGTATGTGGAATGCTGGTTTAGCACTTCATATAAAACAAGATATAGGCGGTTTGATCGGATTGTTGTCGTTCGGATGTTTGGGTATTCTGCTCGGTCACCAAGACGTCTTCTTCCTTGACCGGGACAATAGTAGTATCGTCAATGTGAAGCCATTCACCATTTTGTCGTTTGATATCACAAGTGTAATGGCCACCACCAGCCGAGCTGCCATGATGGTAGACAACACCAAACAATTGATAAGTGACAGGTGGAGAAGGTCTTGCAATCCAGTCTATTAAAAAAAGCAAATAAAAGTTTTGATTTAGTTATAGATTCCTCTTTGTTGGTTCCCATTCCTTCCTTACCTTGTTGTATCGTCATTTTGGATGAGTAATGCACCTGTTTTCGTAATTTCTGGACACCACCAACATTATCAAAGACGAATCGCTTCACATGCAAGATCAACACCGGAGGCAAGTTTTCCAAATAGACTTGCTTAGTAGCATCCACCCTGATCCCTTTAGGTGACATGTAATCATGCATAATTTCAGGCAAAGTCATGTTTCGAATAGCATCTTCAATTGAGTGGACACTGTCAGGCTGGATATCCAGAGGCAATGATTGATAAGGTTCCACAGTGACAGAATCCTTCGCACCTGGGCATCGCAATACAGATCGGCCCGTACCACCAAACACCTTCTTGATAGGCGAATCTTCAAATCCAGTCTGCCAAAAAAGAAAACAATCATGAGCCTTGTCTTTTTATTCCCTTGTATTTTGTCTTACCGTTCGTAAACTTGCTGTCTTGTTCTTGTGTCCAACCTCGAGCCAATCACTTTGTCCATTTCCGTTAGCAACTTGTTTCTTTCTTTCTTCTTGTTCGAGTTTTTCCAGTTGTTCTTTCAAGACGCCCACCATTTCTTCATGAAGTCCATCCAACAAAAAGCATAAGAATTCTTCAGCATCTTCTTGTCGACCCTATATAAAATAAATGATTAAGATCATTATACTGTCAGCAAAACACGTGATTCCTTCATCTTTTTTTTTTTCCTTACCCTAAGTGAATCAAATCGTTTTTGTCCCCGGAGAGCATCATAGACGTATTCAGGTACAAATGGTTTACCATATTCCTGATCTGGACCCTGAGGTCGGAATTCGTTGATAAATTCGATTCTACAAAAAATGATAACCAGTAGAATTAGTTTCATTGGTTGTCGACATATCCATCGTTATCATACTTACAAAGAATCAAGTAAAGGCGTTTGGCTTTTAAAGTTATGGACGACATGTTGGCCAATTGTTTTCACCAGGTTATAAAATGGAGGACAATGTGAAAGAGGTTGAAGGATCTGGTGCAACAAAACAAGGTTAGATAGGATCCATCTTTTTAAATTCATCTTTTTCATACTTACAACGTTCATAAAACATGTATTCACATTATTGATCAATCCCCGAGGTTCAAGAAGAGGTACTTTGTAAGATGGTTCGTATTGATGAATGATGTCTAATGAATAAAAAAAAAGCCAAAGTTGGTTAATTAGTGATACTCTTTATCTTTTTTTTTTTTCCCCCACATACCAGCAATCCCAGTGAATTTCTTTGGAGGAGACACAGTGGAAGATGTATTACCAGGTTGAGTTGTCCGTGTTTGTTGTGAAGTGTTTGGTGTAGGTGATTTGGTCTTTTCACCTGTCGGTTTGAGAAGGGCTGCCCAACTGGATGGTGGTTTTACAGGTGCAGGTGTAGAAGAAGGTGTTGTTGTTGTTGTTGTTGTTGATGTTGTAGTAGTAGTTGATGGAGGTGAGACAGTACCGTTGGATTTTGGAATAGGAGAAGTTGTTGTTTGTATTGGTGTTTCTCCTGATGTAGACTTGGTTTGTGTGGTTGAGACTGGCGCAGTTGTGGCATTTGATGGCTTCGAATCCTGTGCTTGTACTCGTGATGATATAGATGGTAGTGGTGATTGTGAAGACGATGATGATGATGATGGTGATATTGATGGTGAAGGTAAAGTAGCTGATGATAGCTGTTCTGTTGTTGTGAGTTTGGAAGCGGTTGAATGTTTTGATTTTCTTCTTCGTCTTCGTTTGATGCCGGTAGCAAATGGTGTCTATTCAAAAAGTTGACCCCTTTAGTTGGTAACATTACATTCCCTTTATTATTTTGTTGATACTTACTTTGCTTGGAGGGGTTAGTGATATACCAGCTTCGGTCAAAACGGTATTGATTTCGTCCCGGGAGATATCACCAAAACAAAGGACAGTAGGATAAGTTTGTAGAGGTGAGAGTGTCTAAACAAGAAGGAAGAGTTAATAATATGATTTTAGTGTCTTTACTGTTATCCTTTTCCTTACCTTTTCTGATGGCATAGTTTGTTGTGAAGAATAAATAGGATATGTATAATATAGAATGAAGGGAAAAAAATAACAAGGGCAAAGAAGGTAATAATTATAAAAAAAGCAAAGAGGAATGTATACAGTCTAAAGTAAAAGAAGGGGTGTAGGCAAAGTGCAGTGGATAATATACAGATTGGTTTACAAAGTGGAAGCGTTTAAAGGTTTGAATCAAGTTGTAAATGTTCGAAGGTTGCTGTTTACTTTTTTAAAAACGATCGGATTGACCTAATCATAATAAGGGAGTTGTGTATAAATGTAAGTAAGGAAATACGATAAAATAAACGTATTACGCGGTCCAAAGGGGGGGGGATGAATATTAAGAAGGAATTACTTTGGTATATAAATAAACAAACAAAGTAAGAAGTGTTTTAACGGTACAATGCAATAACCGACAAGAGGATAATTGGGTTAAAGTGTATGGTAAGTAAAAAAAAAAAAAAAAAAAAAAAGGAGTAAAAATAATAAATGCGTGAAGACGATGACAAAGAAAAAGAAGAAAGGAAAAGTAGGGAAGGACAAAAAACAAATTTGAAGTAAAAGGCCGCCCAGCCACCATCCATATTCCAACCCCGATTTTCCACCGCAGAATCGCCCTGCATAGTATTACCCAAACCACACAAAAGTAATAAAAAAAAACCCTTTATTATATAATACCAAACAAACAATTATGCTTTTAATACTACACCATTAGCTACAAATAATTTGAGGACATCCATAGCTGCACCACGGATCGCATTCACTTGACACTTTTTGACTATTTCCACCAAGTGTCTATCCCCTTGTTTTTCGACCATATGATCGACAGCATCCTTGCCAAAATGGTTCACCAGGCACCGGATAATTTCAATCCCACGATGTTGTACTTCCACTTGTTCATCAGGTTGGATCAGTCGCACAATACGTTCATAGCCCTTGTCGACCTTGACCATCATCCCACACGCCCCCTGATTGTTAGCAAGGATGGCCAAAGCACCCGAAGCCGCCCGCCGAGTCGCGACATCTTCATGGTCGGCCAAGATCATCAATAGTCGAATACGATTTTGAGAGCCTGGAGAGTTTGGATCACTATACCGTTCGAATACAGGTTCAAAAAACGTCATGTTGCACACCATTTCCGTTGCTGCCCGTTGCACCATATCATTCGACGAGAGCTGGAGGTTTTCAAAGACAGGCATACCGTCTTCATTGTCGATTTTATGTCGTACCTGATCATCCATCGATGCCATGTTAGTCAGTGCCATGAGTCCTTCAAACTGCCGAAGTTGATTATCGTCTTTACATAGTGCCAATAAAGGTCGTACCAGATCAAGCATTTGTGCCGCAGTGAATGCCAGTCGAGGATCAGTCGTGATCGCCAGCTTTGCCAATGCTTGGGTCGCTATCACCTGATAAAGCTCTGGGACCTTTTCGGTGGTCATGAGAGCCAATGGTACCAATCCTTTGACGACGCCTTGTTGTAAGAGTTTACCCCGTGAAGATTGAGGAGTCACCATGTTCAAGTATGTCTGAGCCGCCACCATTCGTATGTTTGCACTGGTATTCTTGGATAGGACCATCAGAATCATAGCACACCCCTGATCTATCACCTTTTGCACCCGTTGATCCACCGCCTTGTCTGATTCCCGTGGGTCATCCTCTTCCGTCGTTGTTGTTGTTGTCGTCGATTTGTTGGCAGATTTCTTTGCATTCGCAAGATCACGTAGCTTCTTCATTTGTCGCTGTTGATCCGAGAGTACGGGCTTGTACATGGTGAGATTAGCCAGGATGGTGCCAATACCAAATAATAAGGGGTTACTGTGTCGACTGGCCACGTTGATACAAAGTGCTGTCAAAGATTTCATAAACTCCCCATCATCCGCCAAAGATTCCTTGACACCTGGATCCACCGAAGAGTATGCCAAACCTTCTACGGCAGTGAGCATCATGGACGAGTCGCTTGTGTGAGATGTGACAACCTTTTTCAAGTTCTCCATAAGATCATCCTTGTTTAGATTCACCCCTTTCATTGCTTGTTCCAAAGAAGTATCCACATCACCATCGTCATTCCCTTTTTGTTGTTGCGATTGTTCCATATCCTTTTGTGCCGATAGCTTAGTCAATGTCGTTCCCGCCGCTGCCTTAAGCATAAGATCGGTATCTTTAGAAGCCGCCACTCTAGCCAACCATTTACTAGCATACTTGATGATCAATTTTCGACATGTTTTATCAGCAGAAGCAATCGCCAAGACTTCCATAATAGCAATTTGCACCTCGACAATTTCGAATTCCACCACATCCATCATATCTTCGACGATGCCTTCTTGACATAGAATGGCAGCACCCACCGTCGCGCTGGTTTGGAAGATGGCATGTAATGTACGATACGCCAATAGTTTGTCCACGTTTTTGCCGGTACCAAGACAATGACCAAAGCATTGGGCGCACTGTTCAATGATGAAGGTAATAGGATAGTTCGTAGTGGAAGTAGAGGAAGCCCCGTCAGGATTGAAGAGTTTCGTCAAGATCATAAAGGACACCGCTCGTACATTGGCTGAGGTTTCTGTTGGACTTCCACAATTTCGCAAGACTTGGATAAAATCAGGACTTGTTGAAAATGACTTGATTCGTTTGGTATCAGAAGGGTCAGATAAGGTGGTTGTTAGATGCTGTCGTAATCGTTCAACATCATCGTCCTCTTTGTGAGGCAGATCTAATAACAAATAACCCCTTGGGATGGTGAGTTGATTAAAACATCTGGTTTATGACTGTAGACATTCCCTTACCTTTATTATTATCAGTCACGTTTTTTTGTTCTTCAGATTTGTCGCCCATGGTATTATGATATGTAGATATAATTAAAGTTGAGATGAAGAGGAAGAAAGACAGGTTTACGGTTTGAAAAAACAGAAATATCCAACTTTTCAAATCCCGCTTTTTCTTTGAGGGTGTGTATTTTTTGTTCAGTAAGCGGCATTTGAAATGACAGTAAGCATTATGCGAGAGTATCTGGTTTTCTTTTCAACTTACCATTGACAGCCCAAGTCGCCCCGTATACGCCCCTCATAAAGGAGGAATATCAGCCATTATTCCATTCCAATAATTAAGCTGACAAAATAGCATTCCAGCTATACATGTTTGTTTTTTGTGAGGGAGAAGACATCCTAAGGAAAGTTGAAAAAAATGAACGAAGCTCTCAAGTACAATGAATATAGTAATCAGAATGGGTCCATTCTTTATTGCTAAGCTAGTATGTGCTTTGGATAATGGTAAATGTACCGTCCTTCAGGTGCTAACTGATAAATCACAAACATTAGCAGGAAGCAATGAAACCAGTGATCGGAACAGCTTCTTCCTCTGTTGATATGTCAGTGATTTAGATGAGTGTATCCTCACCCACAAATCATAGACAGTCAAAACAGGAATGTCATCAATAGCATGATCGACCATTACCTGTACGCATTAATGATTTAAGTTTGCGGAATTTGAATTTTGACAGCTTGTCAGGTGAGCATGCATGAAAGACATTACATATACCCCGGGAAAGAAACAAAGGCAAAAAAAAAAAAGAAGACATTATATAAAGTTTTATTGACCTGTTTGTTTTTGATTTGTATAAAATGATCAAATATAGATGGAGGAGAAATAGAGCATGAAGAAGTAGAAGGAAGAATACAGTAAAAGTGGGAAGTTCTATGCATAAAAGTAATAATAAAAGACATACAGGGAGAGTGGGGGTTAAATAACTATCTACCATTGTTGTTGTTGTTGTTGTTGTTGTTGTTGAGGATACATAGCTTGAGGAGCATCTTGCTTGTACAAAGTAGGCGAGGCATTGGCTGAGGAAGGTGAAGAAGAGATAGGAGTCGACAAAATAGGAGTAGATTGTTGTTGAGGTTGAGGTTGTTGAGATTGAGTTTCACCAGCAGCAGGGCTGGGTTGATCATTGGTGGTAGATGTGGTTGGTGGAGGAGTCATGGTGGCGTGCTCTTCTTTGGGTGAGCGATCCAATACGTCACTACAAAGCTGAGAAAGAATGTTCAACTTGGATCCATCATCTTCTTCGCCAGTAGGCTTGTTATCACCAGTTGTGGGTGTCGCTTCATTAGTGGCAGGTTGTTCTTTGGTTTCCGTAGGAGTAGCAGTCGTAGGAGATGAATGTGAGAGAGGTGTCGAGGCTGAAGGATGAGCCAAAGAAGGAGAGGAGGATGCAGCAGCAGCAGCAGCAGCAGCAGCAGCCATTGAAGGTTGATATGGCATGTTTTGATACATTGCTTGTTGTTGTTGCATCGCCATTACATATTGTTGCATAGGGTTACTGTAAGCGACACCAGGTGCAGTCGAAGTAGCAGCTTGATAAGCATCATAGTTGGCGTAAGCTGGATAAGAAGAGGTAGGTACATTCGAGGCAGCAGTAGTTCCAGCAGGATAGGTCGAGCTGCTTGGACTAGCAGATTCACCGTTGGCTATGTTTGAAAGAGATTAGTGATCATTCCCAATGTTACTTTTTCCTTTTCTTTTATTACCTTGGTTTCTACGCTTGTAAGGACCGCGCTTAATACCCTTCTTGCGTTCCTTGCGAACAGAGTTGGTACAAGTATCCACCAGACCGTACTTGATACAGCGTTGACAAGGACGACCATCATCACACTTCTTGCATGCTTTTTGACAGTTAACTATGGGAAAAAAAAAAAAGTAGAGTGAGACAATGATGGGAGACTTTTTTCTTCTTCTTTTTCTACTTACCACAGGCGTTCTTGACTTGTTTTCTCTTGGGCTTGGTCAACATGTTAAAATCGCCACCAGGGTGCATCATGCCGGGATGATGTTGATGAGGCATGGGAATTTGATAAGTAGGCATACCATGAGGATGTTGAGCATAAAGCTGATGATCAGGCATATGGATTTGAGGCTGTTGAGGTTGATGTTGTTGGTGTTGTTGTGGTTGTTGAGGTTGTTGACCATTGGGAGCAGGTTGATTGCCACCAGCATAGTAGTAAGGAGGAGCGTATTGCATGATTCTGTAAATAATAATAAAAGCAAAGTTAGTCAAGTCGCTGTCAATTCATTTCCCACCTCTGATAAAGTTCAATAGCCGTTACAAACATCCATAATACAATAAAAGAGGGTGGGTGGAGTAGGAAAGTCACTTACAATTATAAAGTTAGATGTAGAAGACAGACCGGCAAATGAAGGTTTCAATGACAAGAGAATGGTTTCTTGGTTATGTTGATAAGAGTTCAAAGTAATGGCCAATATGAGTGGGCTTTTGTAAGAGGCTGGTGCAATATGACAGTTGATAAAAGGTTCCACAAGTATGACAATGTCTTTTTAAATGGCTTCCTTATAATGAGGACAATAAAAAAAATGAAGGGAGCAAGGAGGAGTGATTACCAGAATGTAGTTGACACAAAATGGAAAAACAAAGAAAAAAAAAAAGAGAGAGAAGAAAGAAAAAAGGAAAACAAGTCTTGCCGCCTTTTTATAGCATCGGAGCATCAAAATCACTTGCGAACATCGTTTTGAAGGAAAAAATTTTCTTCGATGAGTCGCGGAGTTAATATCGAGCTACCACCCATACACCATGCCATGCAAACACTTGCCATGCCCATCACGCACAATACAATAATCATAATCTAGTAAAAACCATCTTGGTAACATTAAGCATTCATCAAAGTGATTAGTAATAGCATGATTACCATTGTTATCATTATATGATGAGAATCACTACCATATTAGATCACGGCAAATCATTACACCGTAAGCCTCCAATAGTCAAATTTTATTTATTACATTATAAAAAGGTCTAAAAGTCTATGTAATCTGATCTAAATGATGATGATGATTCAAAAGATAAAGATGAATGATATGCAGGGGAAATAAACAGGGTCCATTTAGATTCATTCTCCTCCACCACCAGTAGTAAACTTGGTGACAAAGGCCACGATTTCATTACGACTAGGCGCATTACTTGGGACAACATGTCTATATAAACCAAATGTAGTGTATGATTCAACAACATGCACAAACCAGAATCATAACCTTTTGATTGTTACTTACCCTCCAGTATGTCGTAGTAATACGGGGTTTTCAAAAGCATCGGCCAATTGTTCCATCTGTTCGGGTGTGATCAATGTATCCTTTTCACCAATCATATGTATACTCGGGGTCTTGATTTTCGATTCAAAGATACGAGCCACCACCGGTCGATTAGGAATGAAGGAAGCAGCCACCATGGCAAATCGGAAGGGAGGATGTTCGAATTCGGGTGGGATGAACTCAGGCAGCAAGGTACGATTTTCCAACACCGCCGTTAACATTGATGCAAAAGAAGCGCCTATATATTGTATAACATGATTAGTTCCTTTTCATTTTCCCATTTCTTTTTTTTTTTTTTTTTTTTCACCTTGCGAGAAGCCGAAAACAGCATCAAAGGGTCCCTATTATAATCAATTCATGCATGAGTACTCAATCACACATATTGACCCATCCACTTTTTCTTTTTTGTTTTTGTTTTACCTGTTTTATCAACACATCCTTCACCTTATCCATGGATTCTTTGAATCCTGTCAGATGTTCATCTTCAGGGTCTTGAAAATCACTATAAGCCCACCAACCAAATGGTTTCAAATCTATATACATATTATATTAAAAAATTAGTCAATGTAAAAGAGTGGTTTGAATGAGACAACTTACCGTCAGGTGCATTAGGATCAGCAGCAGCTTCACGCAACGCTTCAGAAGTATGGTCAGGATGGACACTAAGATGTGGTGCAGTGATATAAACTACCAGATACAAGAAGTAGAGTAAGTAAAGCCATGATGTAAAGTAGGACGAGCAAAAGATACTTACCAAGATCAGCAAGCTTGTCTAGTTTTTTCCGAATAACGGCAGTCTTTTTCCTAAAGATAGACTCGTTTTGAGCCATTCCATGCAGACAAAGTATACGTAGTTTGCCTTCCATTGTGAATTGAGAATGATAAAGGCAGAAGAAAGTTCGATGAAAAGAAAAAAAGTTTGCTCGCAGAATTTATAACACGTTAAATTCAAATCCCGGTTTTATTTTGATGCCCTTTCGATTTTTTTTTTTCCTTTCTTTCCTTTTTTCCATAATCATGTTTGGTCAACAATACAACACGAATACCCATCAACCGACGAATATCGACATACTTAATAAAAAGTCCTTGGGTGCGCACCAATCTGATTCAACAGCACCTGGGTTATTTGCTTCTTCTACTGGTCAATTGTTTCGATCCGTCCAAGATTCAACACAAGTACTTCCGCCACACATCAAGAAACTAGAACTGGGTAATGTAGAACCTACCCCAAGCACCTTATTACCACTTGAAGGTCGTATCACTAAAGCTGCTCAAGATAATGCGCTACCGATCTTTTTTGCTGGCGCTCGACCCAGCAACAACACACAACCAACACCTGAAAATGAATCTATCGTCCTAAATGAAAAACGACCTTCTCTAATACCAGAGGTAAATCTATAAACATACATTATGCTTCTCCTTTGTTTGAACTAACTGATCTTCTTCTTATGTATTATTTTTCTAGCAACCTACCACAGAGTAAGTAACCTTCCACACACTCACATAATATTAATCAACTGATTAACTAACTCTTCTTTATTATTGTTGTTGTTGTTGTAATAGATCAAGCACCACCCTATTAAAAGAAGAACCCACAGAGTAAGTAGGGAAAGAAAAAGACAAAGACAAAAGGTCTTTAACATGGTAACTCAACTTGACACTCTTTAAAATATTTTTTAATAGCAATAACAGCACCACTGACGACCTTCGCACCATCAAGATCTTCGGCTTCCCCTCCGGTTTGGGCGACGTGATACTCTCTCATTTTGAAAAATACGGCAGGATCGAAGAATCACGCTACTCTCCCGGCAATTCGCTTACTATTCGATATGCCTATCCCGCCTCGGTTACTGCTGCACTGAAAAGCAATGGAATGATACTAGCAGATACTTTTATGATCGGGGTGACCATGGTGACCGACACGAATCAAATACCCTCGACACCAAAGAAGAATTCTTTTACAAACATTGTGCCAACCAGTCTCGACAATAACAGAAAACCCGTTGAATTGGGCAGCGGACAGGTGGGCATCATGGATTTGGGTTGTAATACTATAAATCCAACAGGTCCAGCATCCATAGTACAGACAACAGGTTGGATCGGGTTTTTGAAGGATGCTCTATTCTCGTGGTAATCATTAGGGCATCATTAGACAATATAGCTTATATAGTTGATTTACATAATAAATAAATAAAAACTTTATCTAATGTGTATTTGTGGTCTATGAAATAGTACCAATGACAGTTTGGTTAACTATGATGGTGTGGTGTTGGATGGGATTCTGTCACAGTGGTTCAGTCAGCAATGATTGGCCAGCTGGTTTGAGTCACCTTCTTTTTGCATAGTCGCTGATTTTAAATCCCAATTTTGTAGAAATTGCCTTCTCTCTCGTCTTTTTTTTTTTTTTTTTTATATCACCAATCGATAGCAATCCTTTACTGAAGACATCAACCTTCACAAAGAAAAGTCATATTCCCGCTGCTATAATTACATACACAGTTGATTTTTGTGGTATACGAAACCATTACAACACATTCGCATAGACTCCATTCACACCATGTCAAAAGTTGTCCATTCTCAAGCAACAACCACACCAACTCAAATACAATTATTCAAAGGTAATATAAATGATATGAACATAATTGGGTTTGATTATATACTCATAACAGTTTAATTTTTTATATGAATCTTTATTAAAGATCACTTTATAGCAGGGGGAACAGCCTTGTGTCTCGCCTATTCATGTATGCATCCTCTTGATACAATCAAAACCCGGATTCAAGCCAATATTACCAACAATTGGAGGACCATCTTCTCAAGGGAAACAGTAAAAAGTCTTGGCAAAGGCTTCTTTGTATCTGCTGCAGGGGCTGCTGGTCAGGTAAAGAAAAGAAAAGAAAGGATCATGACACAAAAGAATCTAATACATTCATGTACTTTTGGATTTATATAGGGTGGTGCACGATTCAGTACTTATGAACTTTGTAAAAGCAAGATGTTGACTTTTGTGGCGAACAAGAACAAATCATGGACGATTCCAATAACTGCACTGTCAGCAGTCTTGGGTGATTTGGCATCAAGTGTGATCAAAGTACCTCGGGAAGTAATCACGGCAAAACTTCAAACGGATCATTATGGTAGAACAACGACGGCATCTCATGTTATTCGACAGACATTAAAAGAAGAAGGACCAAAGGGGTTATTCAAGGGATTCTGGCCCATTGCTGCTCGTGATTTGCCTTTTATGATCATCCTACTGGTATCCTATGAAAATTTCAAGGCATTCCATCATCGGTCGGTGCGTGAAGATCTCTTGGACAAGATGAAAAGGATATCCCCAATGTTATTGTCCTCATTATCATCATACGATATGGTGGCAGGTGCTGCTTTTGAAGAATTAGAGGCAGATATTCCTACTCTCAAAAGTGTCATGTATGGTGGCATCAGTGGATTCTTGGCGGGGTTTTTTACTACTCCTATGGATGTGTTAAGAACAAGAATGATCACTCAAAAGAGGGCACTTCTTCCTGGTACTCTATCACAACAAGTAACTGTCATGGAAATTGTTAATGGTATGGTGGCTACAGTCATGGCAACAAGACAGGGGGTATCGAATCAATCGGTTGGTCTTTGTCGTAGCTTCTTCTCGGGTGCTCTTCCTCGAAGTGCATGGTGGTTTGGTATTTGTGGTATATTCTTTCCCACTTATGAAACTTTAAAATCCATCTTGATACACCCTAAATAATCTCTACCTTGTATAATCCCTTTACTTTTGATTTTTATAAATATTATGTATAGTGTGTATAGCATCAACATAGTCTTCCATCACACTTTGTATCAAATATATATCACATCAATTGACTGACCCTTTTGGGGGTATAAAAATAGATCTCCTATTTTTTTTTTTTTTGTCCGCAACATTTTTTTTTTTTTTTTTTTTTTTTTAACTTCTTCCTTTTAACTTTATAAAGTCCATGGACGATTCTTTTAAGACAGTACAACTTGATACATCAAAACCACCTTCTTCCTCTCATTCTTACATTGGTACAACTTTGAAACAGCAAGACCTCATCCCGACTAGTGCAGATCTACTGGAACGTTTGCCCGGTGTAGCTACATTACTCTCTGAATTCGATAATGAACAAAAAGCAGGTAAGAAAGGGAATCCCTATTGTGTTTGTTATACTTACCAACTCTTTTATCATTTTAATAGATTTGGCTCTCTTCTTACTTCAAACCATACCAAGACCACACATGAACAGAGTCCTCCATCAATTGGACACTCACTCAAGAAACCTTTTGGAGGTAAGTTTTAGCTTTTGTCAAACTCCCTAACTTGAATAAACTCACACCTTAATTATTATTGTAGACTTTACCTCAAGAGCTTGTCATAGCCATTCTTTGTCATTTGAATGTTACGACCCTATTGGAAATGTCTTTGGTATCACGGCATTGGTACACTTTATGTCAAGATTCAGTTATTTGGCGATACTTGTTTGAAGGTCAAGGATGGGGCTACGATGGTACAAGCATGGAACAATATCTCGCCAAGGATTCAACAACTCATTATACCATACCCAGTAAACAACTTGGACCATTATCTCCTTTATTGTTACAGTCAACACCGATCGTTCGTTCGTCGGGACCTCTTCAACAACGCCGACTCACCACTACTACTTCACCCAACAACATATCGACCACCATTCTCCCAGCCTATCTACCAAAACCAAGAAAACCTCTCTTACTTCAAAAAGTAGCCTCTGGCAAGACTAGACCTCCTATTCCACCACATCCTAGTCACCAACATTTATTACCTCACTACGACGTCAAATCATACACACGATTTATTGATTGGAAATCACTCTATCGACATCGACACAAAATTGCAGAGGCCTGGCGATCAGGGCGATACCGACCATACCGATTCCGAAGTGATCCTGCCAGTCTACGACGTCAACAACAAGAAGAAAATAGTGATGGAGAGAATACTTTGACAGCAACATCGACAACACCTATACAGAATAACGATTCTATAGATACAACAGCCAACCTAGCTGAAGGATCAATATCAACACCTCTATTATCACCTGAACAAGTACCATCAACCACTGACGAGCAACAACAACAACAGCGACGGCAACACCAGCAACAACAACGAGATCAACATCAAGATGCAGTCTATAGTCTGGCTCTGGATCCAACTCATCACACCATCTTTAGCGCCAGTCGGGATCAAACATTAAAAGAATGGCACTTTGATCATGCTGTGGCGACACTTCAACACACCTATACGGATCTTCATCAAGGCAGTATTTTGTGCCTCGACTTGGACGACCGTTATCTTGTCACTGGCAGCAAGGATCGCACCGTGGTCCAAACAGATCGTTGGCGCCGTGAAAAAGTACGAACCCTGGGCGGGCATCAGGACAGCGTGCTAAACGTCGTATTGGATGGTGATTGGATTTACAGCGCATCGAAGGATCGAACAATTAAAATCTGGTCATCGGCTACAGGGGAATTGGTACGGACTCTACGGGGACATCGGGAAGCGGTCAATGTAATCAAGGTGCATCAGGATCGAATTGTATCTGCTTCAGGCGATCGGACTATCAAACTATGGGATAGGGTAAGGGAAGAGGAAAAAAGAAAAAAAGAAAGACGAGACCTTAATCTTTTTTTTTTTTTATTTAACACTTAGGATACGGGTGATTGTTTGCTAACTTTCTTGGGTCATGAAGGTGCTATCTCCTGTCTTGACTTTGATGGGACTTCTATAGTCAGTGGTAAGTTGAATGATACACACACACACACACACACACACACACACACACACACACACACACAAAAAAAAAAAAAGGAAACTTACACGAACACTTTTATCCCGTTTGTTTGTTTGTTTGTTTGTTTTTCATTTATTTATGTAGGCTCCAAGGACAAGAGTATTATCATTTGGGATCTCTCAGGTCACATCATTCGAAAATTTTATGCACATACTGGACTGGTCCGTACCCTGCAACTCCAATCCCTAAGCAACCACCATCAAACTGATCACTCACCTTCGGAATCCTTAGCGCCAAGAATCATTGTCAGTGCTGGTTACAACGACAATATTAATGTATGGAACTTTGAAACGGGGCAACTCTTGCACACTTTCCCTCGATATTATCCAGGAAGGTAAGAGAATATGACTACTGTAATAGGACTTACATACTAATTTATCCTTTTTTATACTGTTTAGAATCATCAACCTCCGCTTTGACAATATGAAAATAGTTTTAGGTTTAGATAGTGGTGATATAGTAGTATATGACTTTGCCTTTGGTTTAGATACTAGATTCATTTTATAGTATGATCAATTGATTAATAAAATAGACACTTTATAACCAAAGATCTTTGAAATAGGAAGAATGCTCATTGTGCGGCCTTTAGACATTTGTAACCGCCGATCATGCAAATAACATTCACACCCCGCTATTATTTTGTCAGTGAAGGGGCTATGGCCCAATTGGACAAGGCGTCAAGGAATTTACCCTATTATTAGGCACCTAGGTCGATATATGTGGTATTATCCCATCTCATTTTGTTTTATTTTCAAATCAATCATGTGTTATCCCATTTGTTTTTATTACTATATCAAATTCAATAAAGATAAACTATGTCTACACTAAATTCAAGCTAGGCTACGATAGATTGCATCCTAGTGCATACAAATATGAGTATGTCTTGATGGTGATTAAAAAGTCGAAGCCATATAAGAGATAATGAGTGTTTACTTTCGGTTCAAGTAGTAAGATAATCGTGAGATGGTGTTGATTGGCGTGATAATACGAAGAATTTAGTAGTGGCAAGTTTATTGACGATTGCTATATAAAATAAGACAAACAAAAGTGGTTATCATAGCCTCCCATCGACGTGAAGTATCCCCATCATCATGAAATACTCCGAGATCGATGCACCTAGTTACAAAATAATAGAGACTGATGTCTTGTTTAAGATAAGGTACGTTGCATCAACTAATAATGGAAGAATGAAAAAAAAGCGGAAGTTAAATAGGCGAGGCGGCATTTCAATTTTCAAAAAAGGAGGGAATTGTAATGCTATGAGTTAAAGATCTAGTTTTGTTGGAAGGGCCACTCCCTCAATGGACAAGTGACGCTCACAAAAAAAGTGACTATGAGCATTCCTCAGTCTATTTTCAACAATCTTTACATAATGGCTAATGTACCAAGTCCCTTGTATGGAGCTAGACCTTGGCTATAGTATATGGGTGAATCAAGAGATAGATTTCATTTATTGTCAGAAAGTAGATTAGAGTCAGATGGTGAAATAAAACTAGATGAGAGTCAGAAGGTGACATGGAACTAGACAACGGCTAGTAGCGAAAAAAAAAAAAAAAAAAAAAAAAAAAAAAAAAAAGGACAATGATTTAATGGACGGTGTGTGAATTACAGTTAATGAACTCGTCAAGTTCCAACAGGTTAGGTGCGACAATATCTTGGGTTCAGATAATTGATCTTAAATTTAATAAGAGTAATGATTATTATAATTTTTTGGATAAAGTTAAAACTTTTGTATGTTCTTGTAAAATAGAGTATATGCAAAAAGGGATCCTAATTTGGAACGCGGGGCTTGAAATAAATAAAAGTAGATCATGCCATTTTTAAAGTCCGACTACCTCCACCCAGCAGATTTCGTTGTTTGACGTTTAGAGCCAAGCAAACTGTAACCCAATCTTTAATACACAACGACCGCTATGGTACTTTTCTATATGTGACAAAGAGCTCCTGCGTTTAGTTGGATAAAAAGGCGCACGCAAACTTTTAATAAGGGAGTCCCCCAAGAAAAGAAGTAGTAACGTCGGGGATCAAAACTGCTTTTTTTTTTTGTTTCTTCGCGTCTCTTCCTTGTCTTCTCCACTCTTTTTTTTTTATTGTCTGCGTTTGTATGGAAACATGATCACGCCTTTTATGCGCCTGGAGCGCCCCTTTCTTGCTGTAACACCTATCGACATTACCGACTTTAACAATGACATGGAAAAGCTGAACCTGTTTATCCACGACCGGTGCGTCAAACAAGGCACTCCCATTGTCCTCACCAATCTACAATCTCTACCTGGCTGGAACAAAGAACTATTTGATTTGAATCAAACCGTGCAGTTGTATGGTGATCAAGGTAATGTATAAAACAAATAACAATGATATTATCTGTAACTAAGTACCGTATTTTTTTTTTCTTGTTACTCCTTTCTAAACTGATAGGTATCAGTATTGAAAGACCTGAAGCACCATTAGAAAAGAAGGTCCTTCCTATTGGCGACTACTTATCATTGATTCGATCTCCTTCTCCTTCTCCTCCTCCTTTTGTTGAATCTCTAAATACAGCCGAATCACCAAGAACTATATCATCAACACCTTTATCACCATCCTGGGAACCCGAGTCGCCAGTCAAAACACCTTCGACAAGCTCACCTGATCGGCGTATTTTGGATTTACCAAGTGTTAACGATAATTCAACAACAACAACAGGATATGCACATGATAAACTTTACAATGGTCTTGAAGAAACGATTATTGATACGACTCTTGATGGCATTCACCAACAACTAGTCAACCCATTACCTTGTATGGACATTAACAAAACTCTGGCAAACAATACTATCACTGACAAGGCTATACAACTAGAAGACTGGTGGATGAAGGATTATCAGACGGGAGTCCAGGTGACAATTAGTAAACGTGTCCAGACTGATACTACAGGAAAAAGATGCTACGGAGTAGTTCCACCGGAAAAGCAACAACAATCAAACGAATCCACAACAAAGCGGCAACATAAATCACAACCATCATCAGATCGATCCTCACCCAAACGATTTAAATGCGACAATGAACAGACACATGATACGATCGACAGAAACAGATACTATGCCAAAGACATCGATTGCCTGGATGAATACAAGGAATGCTTATCACGTATTTTACCTGCCTCTCTATTACCACTGGGAGATTCTGATTTGATGCGAACTCTGCCTTCTTCACTACAAGCGATCAACTTACTATGCTATCTAGGTGGTAATCAAACTGGAACTGCCTTACATTGTGACATTTCTGGTGCCATTGGTCACAACATTATGACTTTTGGGGATGAATCGGCATATGCTCAATGGCTGATTATCAAGAAAGAAGAATCACACAAACTGCGCGTACTTTGCCAGGAGGCGAATGACAATACTGGTGACAAACAAAAAAGGCGACCGAACAACAACAAAAAGTCCTATTTCTTGGAATGCGAACAAGCCTACGTCTTACCTGAACATTTGGCCGATCATGGCATCACAACGTATGTCATTTTCCAACGTCCTGGTGATCTAGTCATTATTCCTAGTTTGTGCTATCATCAAGTCTCAAACATTGGTGTCTCCTTTAAAATGGCTTGGAACCGGGTCACTCATCATTCTTTGGTTGAAGGTATCAAGCTGCAATTACCTCTTTATCGAGCGTAAGTGGATAAAATAAATGCACTTTTGGCTATGTGGGGATATCTCACCTTCATTATCCCTTCTTCTTCTAGTATTGGACGTAGCGAACTATATCGATGCAAGGCGACAGTTTATTTTGCTCTAAAAGATATCTTAAACAATATGCCAACAATATCAGCCTTTACAACACTCACACAACAACAATCGTTTTTGGAAAGATGCCGAATTCTGCTCCACCTCTATGCAAACGATGTTATTCGGCCGGAAATCATCGAAGACATTCCTATTGAAAACGTGGACAACAAAGGCATTATACAAGAAGACGCACCATCAGATGTGGAAGTTTATCATGGATTTGATGTGGTGTGCGACTTTTGCTGTGGTGACGTTTTTTGTCGATATTACCACTGTCAAAAATGCGATATGGATCTCTGCCTTGATTGTTATGGAATGGGTCGGTCATGCCCTCATGTAATCGATCTGTGTATGCATGAATCTAATCCTCCTGGTATGACAAATTTGGGTGAAAAGGACATGGGCGGGTTTATCAGTCTGTATGAAGAAATGATAGATCGACTCAACTTTACTTTTGGACATACCTCGGTTATATCTGGCATCCCCTCTTTGTAAGTTACTTGCTTATTCCTGTTATGATCTGATTAAACCACCAACACAACTTTTTATTATCTTATCAGCTATCATTATGGTGATAACTATTCTTTGGCAACAACCTGTCGGCGGATGGAAGTATATCGAAAGAAGAACAAGGTAAGTCCTTTTATAAAATAAAAAAAACTACTCTAACTTTTACTGATCGCGTCACTCTCTATTCTACCTATGTATGTATTAGTATCTCTCCAACAAACTCTTCTGTAGCCATTGTGAATCTGTTTTTGACATGAAGAATCTTTGCTTGGACTCCAAATCAATATTCGAACGTCGGCCATGTTTTATATCACTCAACAGCTCACCCAACTCCACTATCTTTGTCTGTAGAAAATGCTCACAGGCGTGCTTGTATTGTCAACCCATCTCTACTACTCGCCTGGGTCCTGAACTGGTCTACTTTCGTGACATGTCGCAAGGCCGAGAACTTTGGGGTGGATTCAGAGATACGGGATTGCTTCAGGTAAACCAATACCTACTTCCCTCTTTTTATACTTGCTCTTCCAACTCACTTCTTTTACTCTTATTTTATTATTATTGTCAATAGACAGCTTGCTGGCCTGATTATGTCTTGAAGGTGAGGGTAAAAAATAGATTCTCTTGAAGAATCTCTGTACTAACTCCTTTTTTTCGAAGCTCAAGTCCAATGACAAAAGCTCAATAGAAAAACTAAACAACAGACTTTGGCGGTATCCTGAAGATTTTATGGCTTTGGCGGCGGCGGATCTGATCAGACACATCACACCCGAAGGATGGAAACGGTGGGGATCAGGCGAGAAGTCTATATTGGACTCTATTCAACAGCTGGTACAATCCTGGACGGAAGGACACAAGAAGACGATGATAAAAAGCGGCACAATACCAAGCGGAACGGTCTACAAATACATTGCCCCAAAAGAGAAAATACCCAAACACAACTATATCAACACATCTGGCCTTAGTGTGGAAATTCCTCTGAAGCAATAAATAACAGCAAAAGATCCAACATGCCAACTTCAACAAGTGTTAAGCATGAATAGCAGAAATGTATATTAGGCAATACACCCTATTAGCTCCTTTAGTGTACCATTTGATACAATGTAGTTTACCCCCTCCCTTTATATAGGTTTTAATAGTATAATTTGCACTTTGTTATTTTACTCAATAAAAAATATATATTATAAAAAATACATATTATGATGGAAAAGATGCCTTTTTGAACTGTTGGTTGCTCTGATCATCCTTTACAGATGTCAAGTCAACTGCATGAATGTCGGGTTTTAAATTATAGAAAAGTACCACAATAGTATCGAAACTAACCTACAACAAAAAAAAATTAGGAAACAATATTCAATGCATGATTTGAACCAATGATTTGGATTTCATCTTCAGAAACCATAACAAGAAGAACATCAAAAGTAGTGACTTCATCGAGCCTAAACTCAACGTAGTTGTATCCTTTAGCAAGGTACAAAAAGACTACGATTCACTTTTTTCCAACCGGTGCTAATGATTGAGATGACTATGTATGGAGGTTTGTCTTTCTTACTTTCATTATAAACCTTGAAAATCAGAGTTCTGAGTACTAAGAAATTCTGCTGGTATGATAGAATGGTGAAAGCCTGTCGAAGAATCCAACATTTTAAATCCCGGCGCCTTCGACAATTGGGTGCCTTACAGGAACTACAATGGATTATCCAACAGCCCAGCGGAAAGATTAAGTTGAATATAGCAGTACTTATCATCACTGCCATTACTAGAAGAGATTCTCACATACCTGAATGGCAAAGTGATTGATCTGTCCGATCAGTATGGATTGTGTTTCATTGGAATTATGTTCACAATATTGAAACGCCGATACATCTGTTTTTAAATTTCTTCGTTGAGCTTTTTTTTTTTTATCTCTTTCTTTTTGATCTCTTTCATCATTCTCAGGTGTACGCTATCAAATGAATAATGGACCGTCATCAGCACCGGCCTCTTACAACAATTCAAGTGGTCAACAGGGTGCACCTAATTTAACCTTGCAGCAACGCCCACCTCAGCCTTACAACAATGTGATGAATCAACGACCATTAGCAAGACCACCTCAACCTGGGTTTCCTATTCAACCTGGCTCTTCGCCTATTCGCCCACGTAAGTCTAAATAACCACGTTGTAAACATGAATGTTATACTGATGCTTTTTTTTTTTTTTTTTGTTTTATCTGGCTTTTTATTTGAATATCAAGATGCTCCTTCACCTGGTCATCCCCAGTACACCACTCCACGTCCACAAACTCCACCTCCTGGTGTGCAACCTCAACAACTACAACAACAATTCCAGCAGCGCCCACCATTACCACCAGCAAGTACATCGCCTTTTCGACCACAAAATCCACCACCTGGTACGGCACCTCAACAACTGCAACAACAATTTCAGCAATATCCACCATTACCACCAACAAGCACGTCACCTTTCCGACCACCTCAGCAGCCATATCGTCCTCCACTAGGTCTATCACCATCGGTAGTTGCTCTTCCTGTGGCTAATTCGCCAAGACCTCCAACTAGTCAATTTGAATCTATGGCTCTTAATCAAGGATCACCAGTCCCTGGCCAACAAGTACCTTTACAACAACAGCAACCACGAACAACTTCACCTCAGCCATCTCAGCAACAAAAACCTGGTAGAAGCCGACGAGTGTATGCGCAGGATATACAGACCACCAGTACAAATCCACCTACACCACCACCAAAGACAGAACCTAATCTCCAAACATACAGCCAGGTACCTGGATCAGGTACAGCTCCTTATCAGCAGAACAACAACAACAACCAGCAACAACCTCATGGTGGGTATCCTTATAAACCACTTTCAACAACAACGGATACTCCAACTCACTCACCTGCACCTGTTCCTCCACCAAAGAACAAGATCGATCCGAATCAAATCCCGGCACCAACTTTATCTCAAATGAAAGACCAAGGGCTCTATCTACAACATTATTATGGAACATGCTCAAAAGAATCGATGCCTCTAGCATGTACTGACTTTAAAGCCATTGATCAAGGTAAAAAGAATGAAAAAAAGAAAAAAAGAATAACTGACTGACTCCTTCCCCTGTTAGGTAACTGTAACCCTAGGTTTATGCGAAGCACACTAAAAGAAATACCTCAAACTGCCGATCTCTTGCGTGATACTCATTTGCCTTTTGGTTTGGTGGTCCAGCCTTTGGCCAAGCTCCATCAAGAAGATGAACCGGTGATTTGCGCTCCTACATCTGAAGAAGGTCCGGTGCGATGTCATCGATGCAAGGCGTATATCAATCCATGGTGTGTATTCATTGATGCAGGTCGGAAATTCACGTGTAATCTATGCGGTTTTAACAATGATGGTAAGAATAATCAAGATATATTAGTGGCTTGAACTGTGATTGACTGACAAACTATTGTTTTTATATATCTTTGATTGGGTGGTAAATAGTTCCAGAGGACTACTATAGCCCTTTGGATATGACAGGAAGACGAATGGATATGGATCAACGACCTGAATTGCAACGTGGGACGATCGAATTCCAGGTACCCAGGGAATATTGGACAAGGGAACCTTCTTCACTTCACATAGTCTTTGCTATCGATGTCACCTGGAGTGCTATACAAAGTGGGATGCTTTTGGCGTTTTGTGAAACACTCAAGGCAGTTCTCTATCAAGACAACATACTGGACCCACAGACCAAAATCGCCATTATCACCTATGATACATCAGTCCATTTTTATAATTTGAAGGTAAAAATGAATAGAACCAAAAGAATATTTATATAAATGAAAAAAACTAATCTTACTTTTCTATATATTTAGGCCTCTTTGGCTCAAGCTTCCATGATGGTTGTATCGGATCTTGAAGATATATTCCTACCTTTAAATGAAGGTTTCTTTGTGGATCCTCAAGAATCAAGACATGTCATTGAAGAACTCCTAGATACTTTACCTACACTCTTTGCCAACAACAAGATTCCATCAGCAGTTTTACTTCCTACCATTAAAAGTGTATTGATGGCTTTGGTAAGAGAGAGAAAAATCAGGGGCATTAATGCGCATGACTTAATCTTTCTTAATATAGAAACCTACTGGCGGAAAGCTCTGTATAATGCAAACACTTCTCCCTTCCTTTGGTCCTGGTGCCCTCAAGAACCGCGATGATGTCAAACTGTATGGTACCGACAAGGAAAAGCAGCTCTATACTCCTCAAGATGATGCTTATTATAATTTAGGAAAAGAGTGCGTTGCTGACGGTGTTTGCATTGATCTTTGGTTATTCCCTCTACAAGCTTATGTGGATGTCAGTACTCTTGGTAAGTTACTTCTAATTGAAGGATATATCAGGATAAAGGATTATCGACTAACTTTTCTTTTTTTAGGTGTCTTGTCCGCTTTGACAGGTGGGGATACGCACTACTTCCCCGACTTTGACAAAAATCAATCTGGTGACCTCTTTGCCTATGATCTTCGCCATAGCTTGGAACGGGAACAAGGCTCAAACGGTGCTCTTCGACTAAGATGCTCCAATGGTAACTAATCAATCAACGGTTTTATCTTTTTGTCAAACTAACGTATTGTTATTATAGGATTGGCGGTAAAAGACCATTATGGAAACTTCTACATGAACAATGCGACTGATATTGAACTAGGTGGAATCGATAAGGACAAGTCATTCGGTTTCTCTATTGGGTACGACGGTAAACTTACTGAAAATGGTGAAGCATACTTCCAGTGTGCGTTGCTGTATACGACTAGACAAGGTCAACGACGTGTGCGCATACACAATCTCTCAGTTCCGGTTACTACGACGGTTGGTTCGACATTCAAGCAAGCTGACTTTGATACTGCTATCAACTTGATCACAAAACGAGGTAATGCAGAAAATGAAACATGGTTGAAAAAAGAAAACTTGATACTTACGACACACCCCTTTTTATGAATATAGTTATCACTGACTCTACCAAACAAGTACTCACCTCCATTTCCAACGAACTGGATGACGAATGTGTCAAGATCTTGACTGCTTACCGGAAACACTGTGCCTCTTCGGCGGCACCTGGACAACTCATTCTACCTGAATCCTTCAAAATGCTTCCCTTGATCACTCTGTCTCTCAAGAAATCACCAATTCTGCGAAAAGGTAACACCGAGCTTCTTTGTCCTCTCGTTTTCTAACTTTTTTTTTTTTTGTTTTGTTTTTACTAGATATGGCTTTGAAGGTGGATTCTCGAGTCTATTCTATGCGCAAGCTCAAAAGCTTAGGTGTGTCGGGGACTATCAAATCGCTTTATCCTACAATGATCCAATTGGATGTTTGGGTCTCTTTAGTAAGTGATCTTTCTTTCCATTGCTTGTGATAATGATACTGACTCCTTTTTATTTATATCGTAGAATCCGGAAAAAGGAGACTATACCAGTGTCTGGCCGCTTGAACGGTTATCCTATTCAAGACTGCGTCCTCATGGGATTTACATGATAGGTATAAAATAAATAAAAAAGTAGAAGGCAATCGCATGATACATGACCATGATTTAACTTTCTTTTTGTTGGTTGGTTGATTGGGGACTATTTAGATGCCGATGAAATAAGATATATTTGGATTGGAAGGGATGCCTCTGCAGAACACTTGCAAGGTCTATTCGGTGTAAATCAACTGGACCAGATTAATCCTCATATGGTATGTAAAGACTTTACTCAACGCCACCCATCTCACCCATCCTTCTGTTTTTATAGCTACGGTTACCCACTTTGGACAACACCATATCCCAAAGATATCACGACCTTTTGGATGGTATTGAAAATCAACGACTCTGGAAGCCAAGATTACAGTTGATCCGTCAAGGTATGGATATCGAAAACGAATTCATCAAGGTACTGGTTGAAGACGACACTTTTGGTCTGACTAACTATGTGGATCATCTTTGTCTAATTCACAAACGAATCCAAACGGAATTGGAAAGGGATAAACATGAAAATTATATGGCTAGTACTAGTTATTGGGCACATCGCTATTAGAAATATTATCATCACATTTAATCAATAAATAAACTTTACTGCCATTTTGCATGATAAAATGACTGACATTTAATCTGTAAAGTTTGTAATTCCGACATTGATTTCTCACCTGGGGGGTTTTTACTCTCCTCTTTCTTCCCCCTTTCCTCATTGTCCCTCTCCCTTTGACTTGTAGCAAGCCCATCAAGGCAAGTCGTTATAAAAAACACATATAGATAAAAATGCACCCCGTCCATAAAACGATAATAACTAACTTTAACTTGTTTCATTAGATACGCTTGTAAAGTGATATCTTCACCAATATATACATAACACTTGAAACATGGATGAAAGCAAACAGAATGGCCATAAGGATATCCTCCTTGATCGTCGACAGCTGGATCAAGTTATGAAATCAATCAATAAACAGGTAAATAATACTTTAGAACAACAAGAATAAACGTTTATTAACCCACTTACTGTTGTGGACATTTGCAGGCCTCTCACGAACGATATCACTACTCTGACAGCAAACACCCACTACACGTAGAAATCGATGAATTTTTTGGTTATGTTGAACTCAGCATACTGTTACCTCATCTATCCAGTCGAAAAAAAGCGGATGGGGATATCAAAGGTAATTTGACTTTACGTATACTGGAATGTCTACTTACTTTCCAAAAAAATAAAATAAAATAAACGTAGGTCTCTCTCTTACTGCTTGGATCGAACAACTACTTGATCGACTAGAGTCACGCAGTGACCAACGAAAACAGGCGGCCGAACACTTGCTATATATTGCACTGGGTAAGGAGTGATGAAGGAGACGATTGACATTGACTGACAACTTTTATATATTCAGGTGAATTCGACCAATGGACGGGCGACAATAAAGGACCACTCGATAGGATGATCAAGAACAACTGCTTACTGTATGATATTGGGGTCTTCTATGCCATTCAACAAACAATGAAACATGCTTGCAACCAACTTTTTAATAGCAGGTCAGAAAATAAATACTTTGATTGACTCTTTACTAAAAATCCTTTTTTACTGTAGTGATGTTGAAGAAGCTTTGCTGGTGGAAATCGATCTTTACTTGACCCTGACTTATCTTATTTTGGAAACTAACAGGCAACAAGGTCGATTTGAAAAAGGTAAAGTAATTTGAATACATCGTATTGTTGACTTTTTTTAACTCCTTTTATTTGTTTGTTTGTAGATACCCTCGACACTGACTTTGTGGAATATCTCTTTGATATCCTGGCACGGCTCAAAGATAACTTTGTGCAATCCTTCCCAGTGAAAAAGGTAAGCGAAGCTACTAGTGGATGCATGACCTAATGTAGTTTGTTTTACAGCTATTTTTACTAGTTTGGAAGTCATTGTTGGTGACATTTGGAGACTTGGAAAAGGCACAAAGTCTCAAAGACGACGATCGAAAAAAGCACGGTTTGGCGCCATTGGAAAAATGTAAGTATATATAAAGTGACATGCCTGTTAACTAATCTTTTATCAATGTAATTGTAGCACAAATTGTCAAATGCTCTCAACGGGATTTGCTCACCTTCCAGAACGACTTTATCTCTCGATATCCAGCATACACTCCTCCTATCAACCTGAGCTCACCTTTGGACAAAGTATCACCTCTAACCGTCAAGGCAACACCTGCTCTCGCTGCTGCGATGGGGATCAGCACCGCCACTTCTCAAACAACCCTTCCTTATCAAGTCCTTTTCCCACCAAAACAACCTAAAGGCAGCGACAACAAACAAGCAGGCATCAATGCACAAACCAATGGTGTAGCAGTCAACACCGAAGACCCTTGGAACTCTTCACAAACCGTGGTTCTCCCATTATCAGAATCAGGACCCTGTGTACCAGCAAGTCTCAACGAAGCCAGCGCGATTTACCAAAAATACATGCAACTATCTTTAGCGGACTATCAAATTATTATGGAACGACAACGGGCGATACAAAAGTGGCAGGACTTGGAACATAATGGGCGCGAAGACACTCTTGTTGAAAAAATTGGCTCATTGTCCATTGGCAGAACTGCTCATAACAACAGTGATAACTGTAGATCTGATGATATATATAGTAAGATCGAACATTTTTATGTAAGTCTCTCTCTCTCTCTCTCTCACATTTATTCAATATTCAACCATACTTTTTATTCTTGAATAGACATCTACTGTACCAGAACTACAAAGTAATGTCATCGTCCTGTTGAAGCAGCTTTTGACAACGGCAGCGACAAAGCCTAAAACTCCAGGCAAGAATGGTCAACAAAAGCAACAGGGTATACCAACCATGGAATCGGCGGATATTGATCGAAATCGGGAAATCTTATGTAAAAGCATCTCGGCCATCTTACTCCTCCTACTCAAGTGGTTTAAAGTGTCACGTAAGTTTAAAAAAAAAAAAAAAAAAAAAAAAAAAAAAAAAAAAAAAAAAGAAACAGATTGTCCCAACCCGACCATATTTGTTTTGACCCTTTAGATGTTTTGAAGTTTGAATACTTCTCCCAATTGTTGGTGGATTCTGGCTGTATGCTTTTGATATTGAAGATATTTGGTCTTCAAGAAATCGGTGTCTTAACCAGTACGAAAACCGACATGGATTCCTACTCCTTGTTTCAGCAAATAGCATCCTTACAATCCAATGGCTCTGTCTACTCATCACCACCTGCTTCTCCTCTATCCTCGCACAGCAACGAATCTCACTATACCAATGAAAGGAATATATTCTGGATCATCAACTTGCTCCGAACCTTACAAAAACTCTCCAAGGGGAAGATGCATCGAATTATGCTGCTCGTACAATACAAATCATCTGTAAGTAGGAAACCATTACTTACAACTACAGACCATACTAACATTACTTCTTTTAGGCTATCTTCAAAAGAGTACACAAGATATCACATCCCATGGTGGAGCTTTATGCACTGAAAAATCTCAAGAACCAAATTCCCTATCTAGGTAGAAAATGGCGATCTGGTAAGAATTAAAAAAAAAGCCAACAGGATGTTCCTTTTACTAACGTTCTCTCTTCTATGTAGTTAATATGAAAATGATATCCGCCATCTATTTTTGTTGCCCACCTGATTTACGCGACGACTGGTTGATCACAAGAAACGACAAGGAAGGGGATCTGGAGGAAGGCAAAATGGAAGAAATCAACCTGCGAATACTTATCCGACTCTACCATGGTCAGCGGTACATCGACAAACTACTTCCTGAAGACGATAGTAAACATGGCGATTATTCAAATGATGTTGGTCCCTTTTCGGCATCATTGGTACTGGATAGGGATATTCCGGAGGATATCACTTTGGACGAAACATTTGAAACGGACTATAGGGATTGGTTGGAAAAGGAGGTATACAGTAAAAACGATGATAATGATGATGATGACAATGGCAACAACGAAGATCAGTCACCAACGACAGACTGGTCCATAGGCACACCCATTCCAACAACAGAACACACCAGTAGCATCTCACCCACCTTACTGGCACAAGAAATCAACAAACTATATCACGAAGAGCTCAATAGGGAATTCAATCTATCAAAAGAAACCACAAGCGGATGGGATGCACCAATCGTACTAACTAATGTCCTAGGTGAACGACTCCAAGTCGAGGATGAAGATGATGAAGACGATGAAGACGATGACAAACAAATGGATCCGACGGATCCCTTGGGGAATGTAGACTGGAACAATTTATCGGAAGAAGAACTAGCAAAACGATTGGCATTGGTGGAGGAAAATACGGTGCGAAGGTGGATGAGTGTGGATATAGACGATCCACAGTACATCAAGGTCTTGAACACATTTGAAAATGTCGAAGAAGATCCCATGAATGATGTTTGGGGTGCCGTCGATCCATCTCTAGAAACCTGGTCCTAGTTATATTATTCCCCTCTTGTACACACCTCTTTTTATAATAAATAGTATTCCCCCCTTAGTTATTACTGTAAAAATCTTTTTTAATAAAACTTTTGTTTACCTATTGATTTATCTGTAAATGTCGATCACAACACAACTCATGCTTCATATGACAGGCACGGAAAGAATACGGAAATTCGGAAGGCGGCGTTTAAAAGTGGGTGGTTTGCATGATGTGGTCAATGACATGGCAAACCCCCAGGTGGACAGGTTAAAATTGGACCTTAAAGAAAAGAAAAGAGACGGGATGGACGGCGGGATTTGAATAATCAAACACTTACTATCCTGCATGAATGGGGTCATAGTAAGGGTTCACTTTATTTATTTATAACAAGTTCAATACGTAATAATCTAGTCTAAATATAAAGTAATCTATTAACAGTATTAACAGTTTTTTCACTACAAAGATATGTAAAGAGACCGACGTTTTCCAGAGGGATAGACCACCATACCCGATGCAAAAAGCCCAACAGATAGTCCAATGGCAATGTTCAACATTTGTAGAGCAAAGTCCGACTTTACAAGATCCTTTTGATGGATTAAGGCATACGCACCTCGTACACCTATCATACACACACACACACACACACGCATAAAAAAAAAAAAAAAAAAAAAAAAAAAAAAAAAAAAAAAAAAAAAAAAAAAAGTCAGATCCACATCAATCAGCCATACCCCATTCTCTTACCTATACTTCCAGGCACCAATAAAGTCAATCCTACAGAGATAGGCGAGATGGGTGGCTCGCCAGTCAATTTGAGTGCCAAGTGAGCATAGAGTCCCACTACAAACGCCGAGATAGCATTCAAGATCGAGGTATCGGGAATCAGGGGTCCGAGAAAGTAAGTAACACAATAACCCAAAGCGGCGCATAAGATTTCCGAGATCCATTGATGAGGTGCAGATCCAAATGTCATACTGATCCCCGCGGCCATAATGGGAAACAATGGAATGTTGACCCATTCAGGTGGTAGTAAATCATCACTGTTGTTGTTGGTGCCGGGACAGTACCCACCTGGTGAGGATGTTGCATTAGGATGGAAGGCATCATAAAGAAAACTACCCAGTGCCATACCGTAAGCCAACAAAAAAGAATAAAACACCACATGGATCAATCGAATCGTTCCTGTTACCAAATGTTTTGCCGTGATTTCCATCTAAACCCAGCGAAGAAAAATAAAATAAAAGTAAGTGAGTGGTGATCCCCTCCCCCCCTTTTTTTTTATGTATGGACTTACCACCGCCATAGTCATAGAATACCCAGGTAACAAAACAATAATCGAGGGAATCACTATGGCATTAAAACAGCAATAGTTATGGAGATACCGTACAATTAGAGACACCACGGCACACGCACTGACTTCATACACGTGAGCATACACCGGACAATGAGAAGCCAAAACCAACAAGGAGCCCGAGACCAAGCCAAAGAATGCCGCAAACCCCGAATCGATCCATGTGCCCTTGAACATGACAATGGATGCCGAGAATGCAATACACGCAAAGGAAGCAATGATCGTCCATGGTCCACATGTTGCTGGAGCGGCAATGATGTCGTATTTGAGTTGATAAAGACAAATGTCAAACGATAAATCGTTGGTATAGAATCGGTGCATTAGGCGCGTGATTTGACCCAACTTGGCATTATCGGGAGCAAGCCTGGTCTTGATAAGAATGATCCATGGTTGTTGTTTTTCCTCGTTGTTGCTGTTGTTTCTCGTTGTTGTGGTGGTGGTGGTGGTCGCTTTACTGGTTCGATGTCGTGGGTGTTTTGGTGACCTGGTGTTTGATTTCCTTTTAATGTTGGGTCTTTTTTTGTAAATCTTTTTAGTCATGATAATGGTGAGTGTCTTGTATCTTGATTTGTTTTTTCTTTTGATGCAAGGTGATTTCTGATGAGCGGGTTGGTTCATGTGCTGTTGCTGCTGCTGGAGAGTTTTCCCCGAAATCTTTGTACTAGGTGAGACCGTGGATGTTTTCTGAATAGCTGTCATCATCAATGTTTCAGGAGTAAAAGTGAAGATGATGTTGAGATCCAATTTGGCTGCCGTCACTTTTAATCCATCTTCCTACAAAAAAAAAAAAAAAAAAAAAAAAAGAAGTTAAACTATATTCTATGTTCTTTTTTCCCATTTTTTACCACTCTATAGCTGGGTGATCCATAATTTAGTAAAGCTTGTCCTAGTGTGATGATCATGTCCCGTTTTTGTTCGATAGTAATAGATGATGGATGATAAAGTGTGGACGAGGAAGAAGTTACTGGTGAAGATAGACGAGTGCCTGTAGTTGGTGTTATCAATGTATCCATAGTAGTGGTACGTGAAGTTGGAGATCCACTTAGTGTTGTTTTTCTAGTTGATTTTATAGCAGAGGTGGCCAAAGTGGGTAAAAGAGAATCAGAGCGTTGTGGTATGTCCTGCAGATCAAGTACGTCTTGTTGGTTGGTTGAGCGTCGTGCCATTTCGATATCATCATTGTCAGAGTGAGGTGGATAAAAAAACAGATACTTTTTATGATGGGTATGTGATTCTGGTGTCATTGGTGTTTACAATGAGGGGAAGAAAGACTAAAGAAAAAGAAATTTCTGGTTTTTTTTTTTTGGTAAAAAGACGCGATCGGGGTTTGAAACATTTTGGTCAAGCCAATCAAATTGGCATTCTTTCCCGAAAAAAATGCATACCCAGTCGGAACAATGCACGGTGTATTGGGTTGCATGTAATGTTCGCACATCGGGTATGTGTTCAATAGGAGGGAAATAGAAGATCGTGAGCTTCTAACCGGCGTCATCTTTTTTTTTTCTTTCTTTCTTTCTCGATGTGATTATAGGCAGGCTTTATAAATCATCATTCATTTTGTCGTTCAGGGAGTGAAATGACGAAAGATGATTATGGTCGAATTCATTTTTAGCTAGAGTGTACCTAGCTCCTCAGACTATAACCTCACAAGTTCGGATCACTAAAATTTTCAAAATCGAAACCTTGGGGTAACTGATCCAAAATGAGTTAAGCATTCAAACCCCGAAATACAGGGCAACTTTTTTTTTTTTTTTCTTTCAAAGCTTGTCATTTATTCACATCCTTCTTGTGTCACGAATACGACATTGCATCAACCGAATTGTGTATGAGCGACACAATGACCCTGTGTTTACTTCAAAAAAAAAAAGTATTAGCATGCACTTGGACCTTCAACTCCCCTCTTTTCTGAAGCGGCAGTTGAAAATCAAAATCGAATTACAGCTTCGGCCGTTTCATGGATGGCGTTGATGACACCTGCACTGATGGTAGTGAAGGCAAAGTCTGTATGAATCTTTTCTACGCAAGTTACATTGGATATTGTAAAAAAGTAACATTGTTTTGTTTATTCTCAAAAAAAAAAAGTGTCAACTACAGATAAAAGGAAAGGGAATATAATAAAAAGTGATTAATGCAGGACTAAACTATCTAAGTGAGCATGTAACATATGCACTAACTATACTAAAAGCTATTCTACGCCGTGATTATCTATTCATCATCAGGTTCCGTCCATCCAAAAGATCGTGTCACTGCCTTTTGCCAACCTTTATAGAGCCGATCAGTCGAAGCCTGTGGAATTTGTGCAGTAAAGACAGTTTCCCCATCCTTGTTCACCTTGTTGCTGATATCGTCGAGATTTTTCCAAATGCCCAAGGCCAGTCCTGCCGCAATCGCCGAGCCCAAAGCAGTTGTTTCTCTCATTTTCGGCCTAGTCACCTGCACGCCGGCACCGAGAAGATTAGCTTGGATTTGCATACAAAGATCAGAATTAGACATACCACCATCGACATTTAGAGCTTCCAACAAAGTGCCACTGTCCTTGTTCATAGCCTCCAGCACCGCTTTAGATTGATAACATGCCGCCTCGAGAGTGGCACGAGCGAGATGAGCACGGTTGGTGTATTGAGTCAAACCACAGATCGTCCCGCGTGCATCGTCTTTCCAATAGGGCGCGAACAGTCCACCAAATGCTGTGACAAAGTAAACCCCACCAGTATTTTCAACCGAGCCTGCCAGATCGTTCAGTTCGTTTGTGTCGGCGATCAAGTTGAGGTTGTTGCGTAACCAGCTGACGGATGATCCGGCTACCGCCACCGACCCTTCGAGTGCATACACCACCGAGTCGTCTTTATCGCCCAATTGATACGCCACTGTTGTCAGCAATCCATTAGAAGATGTTACCGGTGTGGTGCCCACATTGAATAGCATGAAGCAGCCTGTGCCATAGGTGTTTTTCGCCATGCCTTTCTTGAAACATTTTTGTCCCACCAGCGCCGCCTGTTGATCGCCAAGGCACCCAGCAATAGGTAATCCTGCCAATGCTCCTTTTTTAATTTTACCATAAATGGATGAAGATGATTTGATTTCAGCCAATTTGATTCCTTCAAAACCAAAAAATCTAACAAACAAAAACAAAACAAAAGGGGGGGGAGGAAAGAAGGGAGTGAGTAAGATTTCTGTTATGGATGATCTTGCCGTACCTGATAGCCTCATCGCTCCATTTTAAGGTATGTATATCCATCAACATTGTACGACTGGCGTTAGTCACATCTGTCACAAGCACGCCATGGTCTTCTAATCCGCCAGTCAAGTGCTAACAAACAAATAAGCAAGTTAGTATATCACTTCCTTCTTTTGTGTGTGTGTGTGTGTCCATCATCAAAAGACGTATACTTACAAAGATCAACCAAGAATCCACTGTACTAAAAACCAACCGATGATCATCTTTAGCTTGGGCAACAGAAGGCACATGATCCAACAACCATCGTAATTTGACAGCCGAAAAGTAAGTCGTCAGAGGCAATCCACAAATGTCACGTACAACATCCTTCCCCCCACCTTGTTTAGCAAGTTGATCCACAGTGTGTTGAGTTCGCCCATCCGACCAAACAATAGCATTATAAAGTGGTCGACCCGTTTGATTATCCCACACAATGGTCGTTTCCCGCTGGTTCGTAATTCCAATTCCCTTGATATCACTGGCTTGATATCCATCCATCTTGTTTAGGTTAGCCACTGCCGTTTCGATACAAACTTGACATGAATCTAGTAATTCAAACGGGTCATGCTCAACCCACCTGTAACAAAAAGATAAATAGATCGTGAGAATCACAAGCAAGTTTTGTTATTTTCTTGTGCCACATTATCAAACTTACCCTGGATGAGGATAATGTTGTTCAAATTCAATTTGGTGATAAGTCACAATTTCGCCCGTTTCATTAAATAAGACGAAACGTGTAGATGTAGTGCCTTGATCAAGAGCTCCTATAAGTGGTGACATGTTGAGACGCGGTTAATGTCAAGTGTAGGATGTAGATTAGAAGAAAAAAAAAAAAGAAGAAGAGTGGGAGAAAGAAGAGAGAGAATAAAAAGAATGGTAAAAAAAAAATCTGGTTTTTATTTTGGATTTCAAGCGCCGACATGCGGCATGAAAAAAGGTCAAGTTCTATTGTATGCTTTAAACTATATTGGTTATAATAAATAGATGATTCATTAGTCATATGATAAAAAGAGGAGAGGGGGGTAATATGAGTATATATACTAAACAACAACAAAAAAAAGAGAGTATGTGTAGTAAAGGGGGGGATTGTTAATAATTTAGCTATGTATCCTTTTTTTTTTTTTAAATTCTAGGTGTACAGATTTGAGGTCGACAATGGTTTTGAAAGTTAGATTGGTCCGATTCGATTTGCAAAGTGCTGTGATGTACACCATACATATCACAGATGATTCGTTGAGATTTTGTCAAGATGTCATCATATCTGTTAAAAGCATCCCTTTCAATAGCAATATGGGCCGTCAATGAGCTTTTACCTAATAAAAAGAGAATGAGAGAGAGAGAGAGAGGTTAATGTCTTTCTTAGTTTATACCATTCTTTTTTCTTTTCCTTACCAGGAGAAAGCACCCACACATGAAGATCATGGACAGCAACCACGCCCGGGACTTGTAGTAAAGATTTTTCAATTTGTTCAGGCTTGATATGTTGAGGCACACCCTCCATTAACACCGCCAATGAATCCTTGACTAAATGATAGGTTGTATAAAGCACCAAGATGGAGAAGATAAAGGTACAAATAGGATCCACGATTGTCAACTTTGGGTTCAGTAACAAGATGACCGACGAAATCAAAATACCTATGATATCACAAGAATGTTTAACTTCTTTCTTAGTTTTCTTTCTTTCTTTTTTATTATTATTACCAATGGAGGCAAGCAAGTCACCAATGACATGAAGAGCGGCAGCACGAAGATTAATATTAGCTTCCTATAGATAACAAACAAAAAAGTTAGATCAAGAAAACCCCCCTTTTTTTTTCCTATGATTAGTTACTTACCTTTGTATGTTGTTTTTGACCAGCTACTGAATGTTCTTCATCATGAGAATGATCGTGTCCACCATGAGAATGATCGTGGTCGTCGTCACCGTGAGAGTGACCGTGATGATGTCCCCCAAGCACATAAGCGAGTCTATACAAAAGATAACCCTGTTAGTAAAAAGTGTTTCTTTTCCAATGATTAACACATCACTTACATGATATTGATAACTACACCAATGGAAGCAGTGACACACATCTACCATACATACAAAGAACAGGAAGAAAAGTTAGTAATGTCCCTTGATCCTTTTCTTTTTTTTTTTTTTCTTAGTTACCAGTTTAGCATCGATCTGTTGAGGAGACTTGATTCGTTCAATGGCTTCCCTGACAAGAAAAGCAGTTAAGATCCAGATAGTAATCACAGATACCAAGGCAGCAATGACTTCAGCACGATGAAACCCATATGTATGACCTATATAATCCAAATCATTTTATATATATTAGTATACATTCCTCGTTGTAGGTTTAATATCAAGTGACTTACGACTGGTAGGGGGTTTTTCGGCAAGATAGATGGCCACAAGTGCAACCAAGAAACTGACAACATCCGATAATAAATGGAATGCATCAGAAAAGAGTGCTAGAGATAATAAAAGAAACCCCAAGTTAGTAATCAAGTAACAATTGATAGGGAGAGTTGGTAAAGAGGTAATTACCAAGAGAGTTAGCCAAGTATCCAGCCACGAGTTCAGTGGCAAAAAAGACTAATGCCAAGCCTGTGGCAAACCATAACTTGCGTTTCGTTGAAGATGACATTCCACCTTGTTCACTAACATTGGCACAAGACCCATCTTGATAAGAGACCATGGATCCACTTCGACTAGGTGATCTAAGGTGGTGGTGTTGGCTGTGTTGGTGATCATGGTCATGTTTGTTGCTATTGTTGTTAATCAAAGGTGTTCGTTCGCTGACCTCGTTAGTTTCAATCAAAGCCATCTTTTTCTGTAGTTTGTCGAGTGATAGTCGAGTGATAAAGGTATTACAAAAAGTAGACAAAATAATAAAAATAAAAAAAAATAAGAAATAGAGAGAAGGAGGGACGGAAAAATCCAAAAATATAGGTGTCCATGTCGGCATTTAAAAAGTAGGGGCCAATACGGTTGGCTGAAAAAAGAAAATGAAACTTTTGGTTAAAAGTGACACGATCATGAAAGAAGAATGATATTCGATCGCCGACATTCAAAATTTCCAAATAATTTCAAAGGAATGGAGAAGAGAACATGTACACAATAAACAAGAACACAAGCAAAAAGTCTTTTCTGAAACTTTTCGAGAAAAAAGGAATATTCGTCCTCCTTTGTTGAGATGGGATAGATTCATCATAGGGCATGTGACAAGATGGACTTGTCAAAGTGGCCGGGATTTCGATTTTTTTTACATCAAGTCACACATACAAAATAAAACACACCGCACTTGTTTTTTCCCTCATTTGCTTCTTCTTTGATATCTTTTTTTTTTTTTTTTCTTCTTATAATCTTCTCTCATGTTTAGACAATTCATGTCCTCACTGGGTGCTCGTTTGAGCACCACTCCAATGACTAACACCATGGTTTCTTCTTCCACTTTGCGTCCTCGTATCATGGGTAGCAGCAGCATCCTCAACTCAACGTATGTATACCCCCCCCCTTCGAACACACACAAAAGGGACTAATGTCAACTTGACTTTTTATTTTATTTTACTATAGATTGGGTGCCTTCCGCTCTCCTCTTCTCCCTATGAACTCGATCCAAACACGATTTGTCACTTATGGTAACACTTATCAACCTTCCAACCTGGTGCGTAAACGACGACATGGATTTTTATCACGCATGGCTACAAAGAACGGTCGACGAGTGATTACTAGACGCCGCATGAAGGGTAGAAAATACTTATCTCACTAGACTGGCCGACATTGTATAACACCACCCACCCACTTGCACACATTCACACATACACACTCCCGTACTTCGACATAGCTTTTACATTACCAACCCCTTCCCTTTGTTGCTACTGTACAGTTTATATATCTAATAAAATCATTACTTTTAGACTTTTATCATACTTGTTGCTACTATTGTTATGGATTATTGGATAACATTTACTAGGGATGATTTGTAATTGGAGGGGGGGGGAAATCGACCATCTGGTAAAGTGGACATATTTGACTTGATAATGGTATTGTTGTCTTTTTTTGGGGGGAAATGTATGGATTCGAATAGTATACTTTGATGTATGTATTCTCTCTCTCTCTCTCTTTATGATATTAAAGAGTACCTGCCTCTTGTTGTGCAAAGCCATGATCACACTGTTTCAAAAACCCAGTTGAGATTGAAAAAATACAGGGGCAATCGGCGTTTGAATTATACACTTTTATCAAACTCTTTCAAGATTGCACAGAAAACGACCCATCATCGAAGCACTAAACAAAAAAGGATACTCTTCAGAACACGTCATGGAAGAGCAAACTCGGTAACATGGCTGCTGAAATGATTTCATCTTGTTCTCACAAACTGAGTGTCACCACACTCCTAGAAACTTCTACAGTTTTGATCAATGAGGTGATCAAAGTCTTTTAATTGCAAACTAGCATCATATCATAATACTAACGTGAGAATATGATGCTAGATGGTCATGTCAATCAAAAGGACGAATTGAATGGCCATTCACATTGGAATCTTCCTTGTGTTGTAAAAGTTCAAACTCCGCTTACCACTACTTTATTTTGGCTCACCACCATCATTTTTTTCTTTTTCTCGTTTTTCCTTTCCTCTTTTTTACAATTCATGAAACATGGCTACAGACTTTGTTGTTGATAGTAGTAGTCCTGTTTCTCCTTCCAAATCAACTCTTTTTCCATTCTTATCTGGCAACGACACACCACCACGAAAACCTAAAGCGATTGGACATATCACCAAAACATTCTCCAGCTTCTCCATTACACCCACCAAACATAATTATAAACCAGCAACAACAGGCAATAAGGGCAAATGGGTGGGCTCAAACACACGCACACCTTCCATCACCTCAGTCGACTCGGACCTGGATTCTTCGACGAGACCTGTGGGGAAGCTGACCTTAAGAGTTATCAATCCCGACCCTCAAGACTCTGATGACGAAGACCAAGACAACAAGGATACCAGCAGCAGCAACCATGACACTAGGACAAATATTGACGTTACGCCAACTAATTCGGTAATCACACAGGATGCAGTAGTTGGTACGACCTCCTCTTCCACTAGATCGAATACTAGCGGTGGTCATGACGATGAATATAATGATGCCCCTCCGACACCTATACCCACAGCAGCATATATTGAACAACAGCAACAACCATCTTTATCAACACCACAACAGGGAAAATCAATAGTTATACCGACATCAGCAAAAGGTACTCTAGTCAGGCGACAATCGAAAACACTGGATGAAGTAGTACCTATCATGAACAACAATCCTGCACCCGCTACTATCATCAAGCCGGGATTATTACCACCACTGGATCTGACACCTTTTGACTCGTCACATTTTTTGCCTCTGTCAAGTGATGCACGATCACCTTACTTAAGATTATCCACTACTGTCGAACCTGCACCTGCTATAGCCACACCAGTCAATGCCACACCAACAACATCAACTCTTACTAATACTAATACATCAACACCTTTACCATCCTCCTTTGTAATGGACACACGTATCACCATCGATCAACACTCTGTGGCTTCATTCGATCGGAATACTTTAACAACATTACCTGGTGATCATCAATCCATTTCAAGAACAACAACTCACCAATCCAACTTTTTACATTCCGATCCTATGCATCATCATATACCGGCAACACCAACAACATCGACATCAACAGCACACTCTTTCCTCAGTCATGTAGATGGAGGATCAAAATACGCTAAAGCGTCTTATAGTCTTACCAACAACCCAGATGCACTACGGCTTTATCGGGACATGGCGATCAAGACTCGAGACAAGACGGTACAATACACCTATGCCAAGTACCTCCTCGAAGTGGCTGCACTCTACGACCATGGCCGGGACACTAAACATAACAAACTGACTTTATTGAAGCACTCTCTTGGTGGAGCCAGTCAACGATTACGACATCAAAGGGATCGCCATTTACTATTGGATCATCATCAACGTCCTCCAAATGCAATCTCACCATCAACAGCCACTTCCATCCATTCTTTTATGACCACCAGTACAGCAGCTACTCAGGATAATTCGAGTCATCGGCGAAAGAAACGGGCATTGGAAGAAGAAGGTATTCGGTGGATGAAACGACTGGCCAAGGACAACATGCCGGATGCTGCTTATACTATTGCGACCTGGATGGATGGATCTATGTACGGCTTCTCTAAAAACTCGGCAAAGTCATTCCTTCTTTATGATGTGGCGGCAAAGGCGGGGATCAGGGATGCGGTCTATAAGAAGGGGTTGTATTATGAATCTGTGGGTGATCATGCTAATGCTCTTCAATGTATCAAGAAAGCCTCAGACCTAGGTGTTGTCCATGCTACCCTGGTAAGAAATGAAAAGAAAAAAAAAAAGGCTTTTGGACTCATCTATGAACTTTTAATAGAAATTGGCAAAAGTATATTTACATGGTGAACTCTCACAACGACAAAACATGACTTTGGCCTTAACGATCCTCCATCAAGCCACGAATGATGCCGATGAATCTTGTCCCGAACCTCCCTATATGTTTGGTCTTATCTTAACCAACACGTACCCAAAAGCAGATATACCAAGGTAAGAAGAAGGAGAAAAGCAATACTATTTGACCGACTTTTTTTTTTTTTTTTTGTCATATAGTCAAGTTGTACAACAATATGGTGGCATTCTCGCCTGCTTACCTTACTTTGAACGTGCCGTACAACTAGGCTACCCACCTGCCCACAGCACATTAGGCTCAATCCTCGAACATGGTCTTTACGGCATCCGAGTCAACTATGCTCAATGTTATATCCACTACACCGAAGCGGCCAAACGTGGTGATCCTCAAGGTATGGTGGGACTCAGTCGACTCAATAATCGTGGATGTCATGGACCGAATGATCCAATACAACCGAAATTGGCTCAAGATGAATCTGGTTGGTTGGCTCAGCGTGAACCTAATGAAGAAACCGCTTTTTATTGGTGTCAAAAAGCTGCAGATCAAGAATCTCCTGAAGCCGAATTCTTACTAGGGTAAGTTATATGAACGGTGAAAAAAAAAAAAAAAAAAAAAATAGTAAAAACTCACTCTTTTTTTGTTTTGTTTTAAGATGGTATTATGAAATTGGTTTAGGAACCCCTCGTGATCATGAAAAGGCAAAATGGTATTACCAAAAGGCGGCCGCGGCGGGCAATCAAGATGCTCAAGATCGATTGTATCAAGATCCCTTTTTTGCTCCTTCTTCTTTACCTCCTCCAAAGAAAGATTCTCAACAATGTCTTTTGATGTGATCTTGGTTTATGTCTCTAGTTATATATATTTATTTATTTGTTAAACTTGTTATCTCTATTTTATCTTTTACTTTAACTGTAATCATAATAAACACTTGAAATCTCTCTCTCAGTCTCTAATACTTTTGCATACCTATCTCCTGATGGTCATAAATGATTTGAATACTGTGTTGAGACCGACTCATTGGCACAGGTTATCCAATTTGATTCAGTTACAAGAAGAAAAAGGGGAATCTCGTCGTCGGGGTTTATTTTTTAAATCCCGATTCATGCAAATAGAAAATAGTTGTATAGGGTACAATAAAAGGGATCCCATCTGTCCAAACCCTTCCAGGTAAACAGGGTTTTCGGTGAATGGATGATCCCCATCCACTCATAAAACATTCAATGGTATATTGGAATTTTAATTAAAGGATAGGGTGTACCTTTATCTGCATTTCGTTTGGCTGTTTTATCTTTTTTTTTTGGTCTCCACCACACCTTTTTTTTACAAGGAATGCAATCATTATATCAAAGATCATCACAAATATTATCTGTCTTTGTTGAATGATCCAACTCAATGATCTCTGTGAATACGTACAAAAAAAAAAGAAGCCAATTTGAAACCACGCTCCAGTCATCGTGTGTAGAAATCTTGGGTGGCTTGAGGGGAAAATTTTTTCCTTTTCCCTAAAAAAAATCTTTTGCTCCCACCTCTTTCTTCTTCTTTCTCTCTCTCACAATGGAAAACTCTGAAGGCAAACTCGTCGACATTTACATTCCTCGCAAGTGGTAAGTTGTGCCATTCAAAAAAAAAAAAAAAAAAAAAGAAAACAAAAAAGTCCTCTATATTAAAACTTGTTTTTTGATGTGATTAGCTCCGCCACCAACCGTCTCATCATTGCCTCTGACCATGCTAGCATTCAATTGAATGTTGCTGATGTGAACGAAGAAGGTCGTGCTGTCAACACCTTCTCCACCTATGCTCTCTGTGGTTTTGTCCGCAAGGAAGCCGAAGCCGATGACTCCATCAACCGCCTCGCCACCCAAGATGGTTGTAAGTAATCTAATTGATAGAAGGGGGGTTCAAGGTACTAAAAGTGACATTTTTTTTTTTAATTTGTAATAGACTTGAAGAACGTCTGGTCTTACCAACAATAGATACGCTTAGGATTATAATGTAGTTACTTTGTTATCCATCATTAAATAAAGGTCTTGTTTGCCATTGTAATTGGTTTTAGGAGTGATACTCTGTTGCTGTTGTTGTCTTTGGTTAGGTCATGTTGGAAATAGTAAACACTTGTCTCTTTATCGACAACAATCATGCGTGCCACCTATTTACTTTTTTTGTCTTGTCCCTTTTACACACGGGATCATCATCCGAGCAGAATGTCGGGATTTCAAAAAATGTGGTTCTGAATGTCCCTTACACCATCACATTCAAACTATCTGCTTATACTTTAAGCATACCCAATGTCCTGATGATGTTGATGCCAAGCTTATCGGTCAATTCATACAAGTGCTCATCTACAGCATAATTGTCAGACTAACTTTGGGTACTTTAAATAAGCTTTATTCATCTGTTGCATTGTAATTTCCTTTGATGACGGATTCGAACAATGTCGGGATTTTAAAAGGCGCGCGCTCCCACATCATCTTTTTCTCATAAAAAAAAAAAAAAAAAAGGAAAAGCCAACCTTCTTTTTTTTTTTTTTTTTTTCTTCTTCCATTGATTCCTTCCTCATGACTGACGATAAAAAAAACGGCAAACAAAGCAAAGTAAGTTTTAGATTCAATAGATTAACCTTGTATGATATATAGTCTAACCTTTTTGTTTAATAAATAGGACTCCGTTGACGACAAGCCAGCAGTAAAACGAGGTCGAGGAAGGCCACCTAAACAGAAACCCACCGAAGATGATTCAGCTCAAGGTAAGCTATTATTAACTTTACCATTTGATCTCATTCTTTTATTATGCCTTTGTTTTGGTGATAATAGCAAATGGTGAAACCAAGAAGATCCTCTCTGAAGCTGACCCTGCACCACCTAAACGCGGCCGAGGAAGGCCACCTAAACCAAAATCCGCTACAACCAAAGAAGACCCAATTCAAGGTAAACCCCTCACCCCTTTTATCAACTATTGCTTATTCTTCTTATTTTTCCTTTAAAATAGAAACGATTGAAGACGAACCAGCACCCAAACGTGGACGAGGTCGACCCAAGAAAGTTAAGGAAGGCGAAGACTCCACCAAGTAACCAACTTACTGAATAACGTAACATATGAAAAAGGTATGACCAAACAAGATAAAGTAAAAGGGGCTGACTTTTTTATTTTATTTTATTTTATTTGATAGGTCAAATCATTTTGATACAACTAAAGGTATACCTCACTTATCATATCTATCGGAACAAGAATGTAGTTATAGTATATTACCATAGTACTCTATCTCAATAATAAAAAAGTGTCTTCTTTTTTACTCTATTCTACTACATACATCTTTTATATTGGACCAACACTCAACACGACTGTGCGGGATTTAAATAAGGTCATAAAGTCTATTTTTTTTTTTTTTTTTTTTTTTTTGCTGTCGGGATCAAACCTTTTGTTTCTTCTTCCTGATCTCTACATTTACAATTATACATTACAACATGGGCAAAGATCTCTCTGAACAACTACAAGATCTATCATTGGAAAAGGAAAAGAAGAAACTGGTGAAACCAAGTTATGACAAGGCGGCCTTACTAGAACGATGGAAAATCCTAGGCAAGGATGCTGAACAAAGTAAAGTATATCTTCCCCCTAACCACTCTGTAAAGCTCACATTACTCAACCTTTCTCTCCCTCTTTCTTACATTATATATTATAATACATAGACATTTTATCCGCCATTCGACGATCCTGTTTTGACACATTTGCCAGAAAAAACTTTGGCAGCACTCTCCAAATGATCAAGCATAGTTTTGTCGATCGTGACTATGAAGGCATCTTCACCGATCCCGACAATCTTAATGTATACAGCGCAGCATATGTACCTGGACGAGCCCTCTGTTACTTTCGAATCTTTTGTTTGCCACCTCTTTTGAAATTATTGACGAAACGCACCAAGATTTATGCGGTGGGATCTGGTAGTGGATCGGAACTAGTCAGTATTGCGGCGGCCATGACACGAGTCCCTGGGGAACGACAACGGATTCAACTTGATATGCAAGATATTGGTGAATGGCAACATGTATTGAAACAATTCGAACAACATACCGCACGGACTTGGGGAATCTCGGATGAACAATTGACATGTACGTATGAACAAGGTGATGTGCTGGATCCTACCTCGACTACAGCTCAATCCATTGCATCGGCTGATTTGATCACATTTATGTTTGTCATGAATGAACTGTTTGTGAAAAAGGCTCAAGCAATGGCTCTTATTCAAACTTTAGTCGCTTCCATGAAAAAAGGTGCCTATCTATTGGTAAGTACAAGGATCAAAAGAGAAGAAAGGGGGAAAGGGGAATTGGACTAATAGGATACCTTTTTTTTTTTTTGGTTTTTGGTTTTGTATTGTTTTGTTTTTTAGGTGGTGGAATCAGCTGGCTCCTTCTCTCATTTACAAGTTGGCAACAAGACATACATGGTATACACCTTACTAGACGCCATTCCTGACTTTGAACGGGTAATATCTGAAGATTCTCAGTGGTACAGGTAAGAGTGAATAAAGAGAACAACATGACTCTCAAATGACATTTTAATATTAATTCTTTTCAATATTGTTTATTATAGGTGTAGTGATCAATTAAAGTATCCCCTTCCTGTAGCGAACATGCGTTACTTTATTAGACTGTACAGAAAAAAATAAAACCCCGATTCCAATCCAAATATACCTCCCCTTTTTTATAAACGTCTTAAATTTTTTTATTTGATCCATTAACCCATTCTATTTCTCCTTCCTCTTCTTCTTACACTTAAACACACACAAATGTCTGGCGATTCCCAATCCTTCCTTACATGGTATCTCTCTCAACTAGCTGCCAATCCACTCCAAACCAAAGCCTGTACCAGTGGTGTCCTGTCAGGTACACAAGAACTCTTTGCTCAAAAGCTCTCGGGACAAAAGAACATTGATAGGCGTATCATCCATATGTTTTTTTATGGTCTCTGCCTATCTGGTCCTCTCAGCCACTACTTGTATGAAATCATGAACAAGGTTTTTGCTGGCAAGACGGGGCCTAAAGTCAAGCTTGGGCAACTCTTATTTGCCAACTTGATCATCTCTCCCATAATGAATTCGGGTAGGTATAGATTATTAGGGGCGTGTATTAAATGAATTAATTTTTTTTTTTTTTTTGTTGGGAAACAGTGTATATTGGTACCATGACTTTTTTGGCAGGTGGTCGCTCCATCAAGCAAATCAAGGCATCTATTCAAGGGGGTTGGCTTCGTATGCAAAAAATGTCTTGGGTCATCTCACCATTATCCATGATCACTGCCCAAAACTTTCTACCACAGCAAACTTGGGTGCCCTTCTTTAGCTTTATTGCCTTTTGTAAGTACATAACAATATTGGTATAATGTTGGCTGATCTGTCTTTTTTTTTTTATTATTATTATTACTATCAGTATTTGGTACTTATATGAACACCATGCTTAAAAGAAAACATATTCAAGCTGAACAACAATTGACCAAGAAGGATTAGACTAGAACAGAATAATATTGTAGTCAACATTTTATCAGTTAATAAAGGATCCATAATTTTATCAATAAAGAAAAGTCTAAATGTGTGGGGTTATCTGTCAAATAGAGTATATGTACATAATCATAGACCACTCGATCTTTTTTAAGAGTTAGAAGGAACGCACAGAGAAGACATATCATGTGAATAGACACCTGATGCAAACACAATCAAATTAGATTATACAAAATAAAGAAGATTTTTTATTTATATGATATATGATGGGGGGGAAGAAGATTACATATCCTAGTTATTCAAGTAGCTAAAAGGTAAGTGGAAAGGTATCAATAGGGGTGTGGGGAGGGGGAAAGACTACCAAAGAGAAGGATCGGCTTGATCGATACCTTTCAATAAATGAGTCCGAAGATAATTCCATCGAGCATTACAAAGACGAGCAGTATGTCGACCTTGAAACTTGATTTCCAGTTCACGCCAATTACCCAGTTGTAAGCGACTCAAGACATGTTGTAGTAATACCAAATCATCATTCTGTGTCCATTGTTCATAACCTCGAATAGTCTGATCGTATTTGCCACATGAGGATGGATATTGTGTTGATAATGATTTGCCGGAAGAAGAGGGTGGTGATAAAAGTATGAAGGAATCACTCGAGTGGTTGGTATCTGAATGACAATCATAGTGTAAGGAATAGGATTTTGGTATAGGTGTTTCTTCTCGTTCCATTCGTTTGACTTGTTCCATCATGAATTCAATCAAATCTTTGGCGGTTACTTTGGAATTAAGTTTGCTGCTTCGTCGAGTCTGGTCGGATAACTACAAAATAAAGATAAGTGATTGATTCTGTCCTGCGTTTTCCCTAGTATCTTTTCTTTTGTGTGTGTGTGTGTGTGTATATGTGTGTACCTTTTTGGTTGAGGACGTGGTGCTAGTGTCATCGTCACCTTCATCATCGTCATTGTCTTCTTCATCGTCACTAACAATCAAGTTGCCGTCTTCGTCATATTCAACCAAAAGTCGTTCCTTCACTATAAAAGATGAATTGATGCCTTGTGTTAGTCTAGTAGGTTTATCTTTTTGGGGGGGAGGTCTTCTTCATCTCGTTACCTTTTTTGGGTTCTTGTTTGGGTAAGCATGGGTTTCCAGTTCGTTGATAGTTGAGAATGATGTGACGAACTGCTGTTCTTGATAGACCGGCAATACGAGCGACCCGTTTTTCAGATGCACCAGCTTGGTGAGCGCCAATAATGAGCCACCGCTTGGCATCCGCAGAGTCTTTGCTGTTGTATTTGCTGTGTTTCAAGTTTTTGAATGATTTGTTGGAAGTGAATTTAGATGCCATGAGAAGAGGTGGTATAATGGAAGGTGAGAGAAAAAGAAGAAAGAGAAGGGGGGCCGGCTCCTCACTCTCCATTATAAAATAAAATAAAATGGTCAATTCAAATCCCGAATTTCTCCTGAGAAATACGAGCCAATCAAACCCCGCTACCAATGCATTGATGAAAAATAGCATTGTTTGAGTGGATGATGATAAGTATGTACAATGCATGGATGGGTATTCTGATTATGCTAAATACATCTAGAAAAAACTCGAATTAGGTAATATATAAGGCACAACGACTTTAATTGAAAAAAAGGTTATATAGTATAAGAAGGAGGTCATAAAGTAAAAACATAGTACATCATCATTATCATCATCATCGTATGATGCAAGTAGACGGAAAAAGAAAGAGGCAAAGAAAAAAAGGGGGAGGGCAGATATACATACAGATTTTGACAACGAATGGAATAGAAAAACAAAGGTTTGTAATACAAATGAATGGAGGTAGTATAAAACAACAAGAGCAGAGAAAAAGAAAAGGAGCGGCGGGGATTCAAACAATTACAAAGAGAGAAATCACTTCCCAAAAGCAGAGACGGCCCTTAAATGTTGTTTAACGAGAGCTTGAGCAATATCATGAGAATCACGATCAGATTCACCATCATGATTAGGAAGATACCATCTAGCAGTATTCAGTGTAGCCTGGTGTTGATAATAATGAGCCATGGGCGCACCAGGTGCTGATCGAGATCGACGTCGGAGAAGTTCACGGGATTTAAACTGTGGAAGCGGCGATCGAATCTTGTGCTGTTCACGCACATAACTCTTGACACGTTCCTTTTTATACACCACACTCATCTTTTGATCTAAAGAGATGGCTTTTAATAAAATGTCCATCGATGATCGTTCTTCTTGTTTTTGTGCGGCTGAGGATGGAGGACGGCTGGGTAAAGTGGTAGGGACGGATCTGGCGCGGAAATGGTGTCGAAGAGGATGGTTGTTGGGTTGCTCATCCTTCATCCAATCTTGACACATTGATTTGAAAGAAGGTAACTTATCAGTGGACGGAGTGGGTATCATGGATGATAAAGGAGGAAGTACAATCATGTTTATTTGTATGTATGTGTGAGAAAGAAAAAGTTGGAGGAAAAAAAAAACAAAAAAAAAACAAAAAAAGGAAAGGAAAGCAACATCTTACTCGTTCTTCTTATAAAGAGGATCAAAAAGAGTATAATTAGAAACAGCTCTTGACCGATTCTTCTCCTGAAATTCCATGGGAATTCCGATACTAACCAAACTTTTTTTACTGGTCAATACTTTCTCTTTTGCATTTTACTTTGTTCTTTGGAGGAATCTAGAATGCCACGTTGTTGTCAATCCCAATAAAACTCATTTCCTAATTGGGGATTGCCATCCAAGCAAAATCGAGGAAATTCAAATCCCGTCATGAAAGATACTCCAAAAGTCAATGACTTTTATAACAAAATGGTTGTCTGGAACAGATTGATCGTCGCTTACCAAAATAGATCATGCCGTTCTGTACATAACAATATGCACCTCTCATAGCCAATGATTTCATCATCAAAGTAGAATATGTAGTCTGCATCTTTTAACTTCCCATAACATCATGGTTCATCATTAAATAGAATATCAAACACTTGATGGGGAGAGTGTTGAACAGTATGTGAAATACATCCGGATTATGATTCGATAGTGTTGTTGGTTTTTAAATTCAGCATCCGCCTGCTCCTTGACTTTTTTGTTTACATTCCTCACCGTGCAGTGATAATCATCATCCTGTCGTCTTATTATTATAGCCCAATTCTATTGTACACACATATATGCGCACAAGTAAGGTTTACTAATCGATAGACAGTAGTGAAACCGATGTAGTTTGGAAAATGTCCTTTCAGAATCCATTTATGCCTGGAACTAATACCATGATCTGGTTTCCCGAGTAATTGGGAACTAGGGCATCTACATAGACGGGATTTGAACTTGTTTTTTTTCATATCCATATAGACGTCTTTCTACAATGCCTCTCATTTTATCACTCCTAATCATCGTCAAAAAATACACTTTATTAGTACCACTGAGACTCGTTTGATACTATCTTGCTCATAAAATGACTTTGTGGTGTCAAAATCGGAGTTACGATGATTCATGCAAAAACAATACTTTTTAAACCCCGGCAGATGAAAAAATTGGTCTCGATTTTTGTTTTTTCCCCCTTGATTGCTCTCCATCTTCAATAAGTAAAAAATGATTATGACAGCACTTGAAACTATGCCCTCTTTACTTTTATTTATTTATTGGTAGTGGTATATATACATATATAGCAGTTTTTGTTTGTATAGACATTGATAGTTAATAGGGTATGAAGTGTAAATCAATCAATAGATTGGAAGTTTGGTTGCGGGTGGGATTACAAGTATCTCTCACCCACAAGGCATTAGAGTCGGGGTCCGAAAGGCGATTCTAAATAGAGTGGATGGGATTTGAAACTACGTCATTTTTTCCCTCTTCATGGGCATTCTACAACAAGTGGTGATACTTGTATAAACCATTCTTTTCTTAGGATTAACTTCTAGTATGGATGAATAGATGTAGATGGAGTGAGTTGATACCATATAGGAAGGTTGTCTGTAGAGCATTGATGGGCTATACTTGGTTGGCTCATTTGAAGGGTTGGATTAAAGCGGCGATGGAATATATGGTGTAATTGTGGGCGTCTCACTTTCAACTCTTGGCTTTCTTTTCTTTCGCTTTCTCATTATTCAACCTTGTCCTTTTTCAACCATGCCGGTAAAGTATACTTGAAAAAAAAAAGCATATTGTAGTCCAACACACTTCTATTTGTACTTTTTTTTTTTTTTTTACTAAACCCTATATAAACACATTCAACGTTTGGAAACTCGTTTGTTTGGCTAACTTTTTACTTTTTTTTTTTGTTTACTTTTTTTTTTTTACTTCATCTCTTTGATGTTGAACCTCCATAGGCCTACCACTCTCAATTCAATGATGGCGACTACCAATCCTTTGGCAACATGTATGCCTTACCCATCAAAACCAAATTTAGAGGAAACGCACCAATGGGTAAAAGAAGAAGAAAGCTTGTCATCATCATGTATACTCACCTCCTCCCTTGTTATACTTTGTAGCCGATCCATCCACTGACGATATCATTGACGAAGCCATCACTTTATTCCGTGCCAATTGTTTATTCCGTAACTTTGAAATCAAGGGCAATGCTGACCGAGTGTTGATCTACTTGATTCTCTTCATCTCCGAATGCTTACAAAACCTCAACAAATCCACCCCACAAGGTAGTGCTTTAAAAAACCTCAGCACCCTGGCCGTCTCCAACTTTTCGATTCCCGGTGATCCTTCTTTCCCTCTCAATGCTATGTATCAAACACCCAGTGATCGTGTACAATTAGGTAATAGGAAATAAAATAAAATAAAAAGGACTGGCTGGCGAGGGATGGATGATTCATTCTCTTTATTTATATAGATCAAATGCGTCAATACATACAACAACTTCGTCAAGAATTGGTCCTTCGGTTGGTGGAAGCGGTTTATCTGGATGGTCTCCCAAGCAAATGGTGGATGTGTTTCCAAAAGCGCAAATTCATGAACTTGTCTCTTTAATGGATAAAACCCAGTGCATGATGGAATCACTATAGCTACTATTGTATACTTCTTTTTTTTTTAATAAAAACAATTTATCCCATTGATTATTTGTGTATATTGTGGCCAATCATATGAACTGTAGAAGAAGACAGTTGATTGATACAACCAAAATACTTTATTGACATGATAGTTTATAAAAGGAGGATGGCTACTATTCTAATGATGTAAAAGGGCGTAATATAATATATAAACTAGAGTGGAGGGGAGAGGGAAGGGTATATGTACCTAATGCTACTAGTTACTGATGACTCCGCTGATGATTCCATAACCAAGCAAAATGGTGATGATGCCCGCAATGATGGAAGCTGGTACACCACACAATACAAAGTCCTTTACTGTCAGGTATGGTTTTCCAGTAGGATCCTCGAGCATAAAAGCATTCATGTTCGGGAATCCAGAGATTGGCAAGCCCATGGCGACCGAACTGACAAGACCTGTCACCTATTGAATCAATGTGTAAGTATCCAGTTTATCCATCACATATAATAGTACTTACCATGACCAGCAGGTTCGGGTGAGGTGGTGAGAGTTTATCCCCAACTTGTTGAACGATGGGTAAGATGATCAAGGCAGCGACAGTATGACTGACAAAGGTAGCAAAGACCAAAACGATGATACCAAAGATAAACACAATCGCCAATGCACCCAGATGGTCCACACCATTAGCAATACGATGACCAATGATATCCAATAAACCAGAACTTTGGACAGCCTATGAAAAAGAGATGTTCATACCACATTATCAAGTTGCTGTTTTTTTCTGTAGATACTTACAAATCCAAGAGCCATACCACCTTGAGCCAAAATCACCACCGGCCATAAAAAGTTGTTTAGATCCGTCTTGGACAAAATCCCTGTACCAAAAAAGAGGACAAAAGGAATAGCGGCAATCACACCATTATCACCCCAGAAACTTTGCAAGGCAGATTCACTACACCACAAGGCAATGGTCACCAGGCAAATCACAGTGACAAATACCTGAGTCAGATTTGGGTAGGCTATTTCTTGAGATTTGATCGTGTTCAGTCGGGGCGTGATACGATGAGGACGGAAGTAGAGCAAGAGACATGCCCAAGTGGTGACGATGGTGATGACGGCAATAGGAAGGGCAGCTGCAAACCATTTTCCCCATCCTGGATTTGGTTGCATAATATTGATGGTGATGATATTTTGTGGTGATGAGATGGGTGAAGTCAATCCGCCAATACAACTTGCCAAGGCAATACCCAAAATCAGACAAGGTCCCACTGTGGAATTAGGTGGTAGGGTACGAAGAATAGGCTAAAACAAGAAGGCATTAGTTAATGATCTGATTTCCACTCCCCCATCCTTTTTTTTTTTTTTTTCTCCTTACCTCGACCAAAGTCGTACATAAAACAGGTGTTGCCACATTACTGATCCACATACTTAAAAAGGCAGCCAGGTACATGTTGACGAGTATCACCACCGAAGGTTTTGTTCCAGCACGACTGAGCACCACAGAAGCAAATGCACGAGCAATACCATGTTTACTAAGAGCAGCGGCAATAGTAAACCCACCCAAAAGTACCATGATAGTCCCATTAAACATACTTTGAAAGACCATTTTCGAGGCAGTCTTTGCATCCACCAACGAGTCGTTTTGCTTGACAATATCCATAGGAGGAATCAACAGGACCACCAAGTAGGCAGTAGCATAAATCGGTAAAACCTATCAGATCGAAGAAAAAAGAAGAGTTAATATCACCATCCATCTCCGTTATCATTTTTGCCTACTTACTTCCAGGGCCCACATGATAGCAGCGAATAATAACAACCCCAGACATTTCGTGGCCGGCACATCATTAAACACATCAATGGACATGAATACCGCAAAAGGAATAACAGCAATGACCAAGAAGCAAAATCGACGAATAGCACTTTTGGTTAAAAAAAGGCCAAAGACAGGCAGACGATACCCCTCCTTGACTTCGGCAGCATGAGCATCAAAAGTAAGTCGTTCTTTACTGACAAGATCCTTCCACACCGTTGTTCGTTCGAATTGGATATGATCACGCATATGAAGCTTAAGTTCACCGGTAGCAGCGTGTTGATCCCCTTTGGTAAATACTGCCGCATACATATCCCGCACCAGTACAATAGCCCGTTCCAGTTCAATGTTTTGTTCAGGCAGGAAAGGATCTGAGGTGGTCACCATCTTTTCATAATAGGTCTTGCGCAAATCCGAGTTGGTCACCTTGTCCCATTTCTTGAGTATCTTGTCGAAGCCAGTTTTATTAATGTCCACATATGATTTCAGTTCGGAGAGAGCGATAAATGTGGCAGCACAACGAGCACGAAAGTTATAGTATTGATTAAAAGTGGCAATATCATTGGGTGCCGTAGTAGAAGGTGAGTCAGGCTGACCACGGCGAGGTGCATAAGACCGGCTCCAGAATTGATGTTCTATATGATCCTTGACTGTGGTTGAGCGTCTACGAAGAGGAGAGGCTTCTGTGGTAGGAGAAGGACGGTGTCGATGAGAGAGGATACTGAGAGAGTTGGACCGCCGTTTCTTGATTTTATCATCTTTAGTCTGGTCGAATTGCTGAGATGGTTGTGAATGGTGAGTGTGGCTTTTCCGTAAAGGCTGTTTGACTTCTTCTTCGTATTCAGTCGCACCTTCAATGAATTCGTCAGTGGCAAGCGAAAGAGAGGCGTCTCCACATAAAATGGAATCCAATCTTTTTAAGTCGTGGGGACCTGTGATCCCGGCTGGGTTTGAAATTGGGATCCCGAATTCCTCAAACTGTTCTCTTAATGTGCTGGCATCTTGTAAGATTTCGCTTGATTTCTTATGGAAAAAGTCGGTGATCTTATCAAGTTGCTTATCCAACTCTTCTAAGAACATCTCATTGTCATTTTCAATTCGTTGTTCTTTTCTTGTTGCTGTTCCTTGTCCATTTTCCATAAAACTTTGACTTGCTGTAGACGTGTCTCGAGTTTCCGATTGTGATTGTACACGGATTCTTTCAATCTTGTATACAATCTTTTTGAGGTGATCATAGCTGTCATTTTTTACAAAGAGAGAAAAAAAGAGTTAGCTGAAAAGGCTGTTAACGACTATATTCTCATGTTAACTTACTCTATATAATACTCAATCCAGTCAGGCACCGCATTGAGGATTAATGAGTGAGAAAACTTCATTGTGGAGGTAATGAAATAAGACACGTTTCAATAAAAAGAAGGAATGTTTACATTTGCAAAATCTTTCAATCAACAAATTGACGGGGGTTTGAGGTAAAAGTTTAGTATAATTCTATCATTGGGTATGATCTGAGACTTGGTTTGACACCTGTCAATGCAGGAAATGTATTTCAAATTCCGACAAAAATTTAAAGTCTCTCTCTGCGTGTTTAACTCACCATTCATCAATTAAATAAAGTGAATGTTAGCTAAAAAATCATATCCATCTTCAAATAAAATTACAATCTGTAAGGGGATTTGCCTTTGAGAGCCAGGCCGGTAAACTATACATCACCAAGAAGACAAATAAATGTTCAAACCCCGATTCCCGATTCCCCTGGAATTTCTTTATCGATACCTTCTTTTAACATGATTTTTACCCAGTAATCCTTGATTTTCCATTGACATAAAAGATGATAAGATGTTAAAATGGTCTTTTTTTTTTTTTTTTTTTTTATTTCGTAATAAAGCAAATGAAAAATTTCTAAAGTAAAATAAGAGTGGCTATGGTCTAGATGTCTAAGAGTCTATAAACAAGAAAGAGATATTGTCCAGCAAGATACCCTAAATGTCATTAAATGATCTATGTTTCTTCAATTTGGATCCATTTAAAAGAGGCTATCAAAAAGTAGATTAGTTAATAGAGGGGAGGGAAGAGGGTTTACATAATTTCTTACCGAAGATGGCATCTTTTTCCGTTTCCGATCATCATTCGAATCGCTATTGTAGTCTGAAGAACTTGGTGATGATCCCATCCTATTAAAGAAAAGCAATTTGATCAGTTCATTGTGTAATATGTTTACTACATTAACCCATCTTACCGTCGAATAGCAACACGACTTGATTGACGTCCGGCCAGACCAAGACATTTCTCTAAATGAGGAGCATATCGAGTAGATGCAATCATTTTTTGACAATTGACACATTCGTAGGATGGCAAGTTGTTGACATTATAGCTTTTTCCAAATATATCACATCCTGGCTTTTGCACTATATGAAGGTGTTAAGGGTTGATTCAATGTCTTCTACCTTTATTTTTGACTTTACCATGATGCCGACAAGTAGTTTGACAAATTTGACAGATATCATTTGATTGCTTGATATCTCTATGTACATCAGACAATATATCGTATATACACTCGTCCATCAAATCCCCTAATAATGATAAAGCCTATTCCCATATAAAAGTATTGTTCCGTTAGTATAGACACACACACACCCCCCGATTCCTTTTGTCGTTGTTGTTATTTTGTTACTGTACCGTTGTCGCTATCGTTGTCTTTGGTGCCTTTAAATCCCCTTTTGATTGAAGTGTTGCTTGTGTTTTTTGTAGATCGTCAATCTTGGCGTTTTGTTCCTTGAGGTGTTTCTTGAAGTATCTACCGATGAGTGAGTGAGAGAGGAAGGTCAATCATAAAGTCTTTCTTTTACTGGCCTACGTTGACAGTCATTACTATTTTACTTACGAGTCATATCCTTCTGAGGTGGTATCGTTGTCTTGTTTAAGTTTATGCATGTTAATGTAGTGGACGGATGTAAAAAAAAAAAAAAAAAAAAAAAAAAAAAAAAAAAAAAAAAAAAAAAAAAAAAAAGCTGGATGAATTAAAAGGAAGAAAGAAAAGAGATCAGCGAAATAAATAAGTCGGGGAAAGAGAAAAGAAAAAAAAAAAGGGAGAGGGAAGAACTCCGACCACACTAAGAACTTTTTCAGTAGAGACTGATTATGCTTCCTTTGTCTATTGTTTCATATCTTTTTTATTTCATATCACCTTTTTGCCTCATCATTGAAGAAATAGTTGGAATAGGGATATTCGACAAGAAAGACAGTATCTTGTATTAAAAAAAAAAAAAACATAGTTTAATCATCTTACTGTGCAATCACACTCCATATAGACCTAACCTTTCAAGAACCCAGTTTGGTCCCTGTGAACAATGGGTTACCAAAAGACATCATACCAAGAGTGATCATTGATGGGTTTGCTTGTCTCCAGGGTCGGGGTTTAACGAAAATGCAATGCAGGCGATGATTTTCAAAACCCGACATTGACTACTTGGGGATAACGATGGCATCAAGTTTTATTGGTTATAGTACCCCTGATTTTATAATAGTGACTCCTGTCAACGGCATTGCCACCCGAAGATAAATTTCATTCTATCGTAAACCCCCCAAGAGATTTGACCCCTGCATAAAATAAAATAAAAAACCCATCGATAATCTACATTCATATAACCGAAAGAGTATCAAAAGGATGTGGGGAGCTACATGAATGAGGGATTATGTTTCATAAAAGTATAAAAGTGGTAAGAAGGATGGATGATACCTCAAGTTTTTGATTTCGACGCATTACAATATTCAACCCCCGCTCTTCCGACTGACTGACACTTATTATTCATAAACCTGTTTCAAGTCAATCAATACTGATGATAAATGTTTAGTCCCTGAAGGAACAAAGTTTTGTCCAAGTCGAGGTAAAATATGATTTTATTAAGTAAAAAGCAAAATGGTAATATAAGAGATGATAATAAAAGTGGATCCAATGTCATTAAAAGACTAGTATTAGTAAAGTAAGAGGATAACAAGAGGGGGGTGCCATATATTCAATGGATAGGCACTTCTTGTTTCTTGGCACCAAATTTAAACATCTTGCCCAAAGAGAATTTCAAAGAGGAAGAAGAGGAAGAAGACTTTGTTTTCCAAATACGTTTGTAGGTATCCTATAAATATAAATTAGTAGAGTTAGTTGATGATCCCCCCCCCTTCTTTTTTTTTTTTTCTTGAATGTTCCCTCCCAACTTACCAAATATGAGATCTGTGGTTTGTTAAAGGCGCCACGACGTTTGGTACGAATGTAGGCAACAGCATCCAAAGGTTCCATTCCAAGTTCGATAAGAGCAATAGCAACCAAGACAGGAGCTCTACCTAAACCGGCCACACAGTGCACAGCAATAGTTGGTCGTATCAATTCATTCTCCTTGATTTTCTGTTCTTGACTGTCCACCAGTCCGATCCATTCCCGTACCAAAGCGATGGGAGGCTATCCAAAAAAAAAAAAAAAAAAAAAAAAAAAAAAAAAAAAAAAGACAGAGTTAGTCTTCTGTATGAGTATTCCCTCCCTTTCCATTTACTTACCAGTCCACCATCCTTGAAGGGCATATCATGCACAATGATATCTTCCCTGGCGAGTGAGTTGGCAGAGTAAGTTTGTTGACAGCAGCGGACGACGTCGGTGACATTGTATCGTTTGAATTCCTCCAAGTAAAAAGGCAAGGTTGATTCGGTGGGACAGTCGAGTATAAGGAAGCGTAGAGGAGAGTTGGGTGCTTCGATCAACGAAAGCGTACGTCCCAAAGGTGAGCCACTACGGGTTTGAGAGTTGACCATGATGTTTGTTGCTGGATAAAAGAGAGAGAGAGATAAAGTGAAGAGGCAAGTAAAGTAATAATAAAAGAAAGAAAGAGGGGTAATATCTAAAAGTAATATATAAAAACGAGTTGATAAACCAATAAGGAAGGAGAAGGAGTTGTTAAATAAGAGGGTAATAAAGTGAAGTGATAATAATAAGAATAAAAGATGTAAAGTGATAAAGTGAGAAGGATAAACTATAGACTATTAAGTGTGTATACGTTGTGTTGTGTTATAAACCAAATTATCCTCCTTCTGTGTCAGATGGATATTGAGCAAGACAGAAAGCAAAGACGCTGCCACCAAAGCAAGAGACTTGAGGAAACAGTGTGATGACGATGTGTGTAGAGGGTAATTGCATAAGTTGGCAATAAGTAGCTGTAAGTGTTTGGTAATGGATTTCCAAGGGAAATAAGAAGGCAAAAAAGAGTAAAGTGTCTTTTTTGACCTTTTGTGTTTTAACAACAAGGAAGAGAAGAGAAAGGAAGAAAAAGGGATCCAAAAAAAAAAAAAAAAAAAAAAAAAAAATTAAAACCTCGATCACAAGTCACATGTCTTGTTCAAACCCGATATCATTCGTTCAAACGTTTCCCAAAAAGATCATCGACTCCGCATGAGTGGGATCCAGAGATAGATAGATCATCAACAAGATTAAGTTTATTAATAAAAAAAAAAAAAAAGAGAGAGAGAGAGAGTCTATTGTAAAGGGGAGGGAGGATAGTATATGTCTAAAGCCAATTAGGTCGGTTGATGGTAGGTATGGATACCAAGTCTGTATCAAATAGTTCTATAAACTGTTCATTTAATAACCGCACCTTGGGACCAGCATAACGTCGATATTCTTCAAAGATCGAAGTCAAATTCCACCGCTGAAGCTTTCGTAAGCACCCGACAATCGTCCCTACCCGCCAAAACAAGACAAAAAAAAAAAAAAAAAAAAAGGTGAGTAGGGGGACATGGATCAACCTTGGGGGGGGAGGTTTTTTTTCCTAGGTGCTTTTGTTTAACATACCTGTTCGGTGTCTTCCCAAGTTACACATAATCATCATAGGATAGTTTCGTGGGTTGAGTATCAGTTCCAATGCCTCCAAGACGGCTTCTTCTGTAATAGGATCCCAAGCATTCACAGAGGACACCACACCAAGGTGATGAAGTTGTATTTCTTGATCGTCAATAAAGTCGAGACTATACAAATAAAAAGAGAAAAGAGTCAACATGTATTCGATACCATTTACTAATACCTACAATCGTTGGTTGGGTTCTTCAGGTGCTAACCAAGCAATGTTCTTTAGTGCGAGTTTTTCGAGGAAGGGAAAGTTGAGTTCATTAGGTTGGCCAGACCTGTACAGATCTTCTTCAATCATTCCAAAGTTCTATAGATAACAACAAATTAAAAATTAGATAAAGTAGAGGGTATGTTGTCTGGCCAAAGGTTACTTACAACAGGTGGTATAAAATGTTGTGAGCTCATTTGAAGGGAGGGGTTATGAGTAAAAGAAGTGGAAGAGAGGCGTCGTCGGGAATTGAAAGTTGAATTTTTGAATTTTTATTTGTTGGAAGCGGGGAAAGACGGGCCTTTCTTCTCTCTTCGCAACTTGTAACTGGTTTCTCTTCTAATGACACTTGGTTATGTAATGTCACCTCACTTGAACTAGAATACAAAAACAGGCAACACGATATATACATTCACAAACTTTACATTAATTAACCTTTTATTATATTACAGGTATTACTTAGTGGGTGACTAATGGGCTCCCACTGGTCAAGTCCTGCATCTAAAGAAAGTAGGGTCACTATGTCATAGTCTTCCGTAGTCAAGCAACTTTGCCGGTTAGATTGGGTCTACTAATGTTTCTGTACTTACTTTTTTTTTATATCTGTCTTTACTCTAGACGGGATCGGACATGACAATGCTCTTGGCTGGTACTACTCAGAACACAGATGATGATCACCTTTCAGAGGGTGTCTTTTTTATGTTAATACGACTATATGGAATCAATACAACCGATGGGACATTGCCTTGTTTGATTGGTAAAGTGTGGCGCTCTGGAAAGTTTATCATTAATGCAAACTGTGAAGTAAAAATATCGGGATTTGAACTTGATAGTTTGGATTTGAATTTGATATTTAGGTGGACGAGGTTGGTCCCAACTCGATTGCTCCTTCCTTTCTTTATCTCCAAAACTATGGTGCGTATAACTAGAAAATGGAAATCAAACAGGACGAACGAATCACATAAATGGGAATGGATGGATGGATGAATGGATGGATGAATTAATGTCTAGATGGATGGATCAACGCACACACAAACATACATACACACGAACTTGCATTACATGGATGGATGACTACGACAAAAAAGGGAATACAATTAAAATGGGGCTCACTTTGATCAACAAATTCTTGGAATCTTCTCATTCATTCATTCTCTTTTGTGTTTGATTACATGTCTAAATGTTGATATATAACGGGGTATATACAAGTAAAACTGGATATTGAAACTCATTCTTTACTTTTTTTTTTTTTTTTTATTACCATGATATAGGATTCTTCAAAGACCCCCGTCAAGCTCGCTAGAGTTATCAAGGTTCTCGGCCGTACTGGCTCTCGTGGTGGCGTTACTCAAGTCCGTGTTGAATTCATGGATGACACTAACCGTAGCATTATCCGTAACGTCAAGGGTCCTGTCCGCGAAAACGATATCCTCTGTCTCTTGGAATCCGAACGTGAAGCCCGTCGTCTCCGTTAAACAAACAAACAACAACCTTCTCGACACACCTACACCCCACTTTCAATAGTTTATAGTACACCTCTGCTCTGTTGTATTTGGGGGGTTTCCCATCATATAGTGAAAATGATATAATAAAACGTTGTCTTCCTATTTTATGTATTTGTTTGAATAAATGATCTTTTTTATTATTGTTTAATGTGGTTTATATGGGATATGTACTAAAGTGGACTATCTATAACTAGTTGATTTGATCAATGTTAGCAATCATAACAGTATTTGATCGAGAAGTGCCAAAGGACGGCCTGGTATGTGATTGAATCACTACTATTTGGTATACATATAAACGTTACTTCATCAATATGTGTTAGTCATCCCCTTCTTTCTTCTTTATTTATTTTTTTTTCCTTGTCAATGCCTTTGTGTGATTCAGTTGTAGTTGGAGACTCTTCATAGTGAGGAGAAGAATCAGTGATATATAGTCGCCAGTAGGAAGGATCTTCTTTTTGCTACATATCAGTCCAAAAAGGTGTATGACTTTCAAACAAAAAAAGAAAACAATGATTAGTTATGAGTAGTATCATCATTGTTTCATACATTACCTTGATTAAGGGAGGGGCGTTCCAGACGCATGAGAAGTGTAATTATGTTTCCACGCAATTAAAGAGGGAAGAGATGTGTCGGACCCAACTAGATGAAATTTTGGGAGTTTTCATTCCAAATCATTTTTAGTCCCCGACAATGAGCATGATGATAAAATGGATCCGTGCGCCGAGTCCTATCCTATCAGGCATCTGACCTCTCTAAGAATAGCATTCTCAGTCATCTTTAATTGTTGTTGTTTGCTTTTGCTATTCAAATGAATAGGTAGGAAGTATCTTTTTTACCATTTCTCACTTTAAGACATTTTAAAATCCTTTGCTCACTGAAGATCGTAATACTTCTGTTATCATTCGTATCAAGATACATTTTATACAAGCTCTTTGAAGATCTTTTATATATTACCTGCCATCCCCATGTAACTCAGTAGTAGAAAAGACATTATTACCCCTTATTTCCTAATTAGGTTGGTGTTTCTTTTTTTTTACTTTACGGAACTTGTTCCGTAAATATTTCGACCCTTGTTCCAAAAGATACTTCTTTCCTGTTACCACTTATTCGAGATACCTTTAATGAGCAAAATTAAATGTAATAGATGTTGCGAAGGCTAAATTTGAAAATGAAAATTTTGGCATCAATCAACTCATGACCTGCGCGGAGCAGGTATTATCGTCATCTACATCCATTTATTTATATCATCGTCTTGTCGTCGTCTTTTTTAATCATGTTTTATCCATCATATACTTAGACGTCGTCTACTGATTTCACACTTATCTTAACTTGAGTACAAAATAGTATAATCATCCCCTTCACAGTTTTTCTTTAGTTTTATCAAGTTTCTCTTTTGATAAAAAACTCCGCGCAAAACTTTCTTCAAGAGCTTTACCTCCATTACTATCAAATTTGTCTAAACAAGTGTAACTTTGTCTTTTGTGATCTACTTTTATTTACTTTCAAGCCCCGTATTCCAAATTGGGATATCTTTTTACTTTTCTCTTTTTAACAAGGACTATCAAAAGGTTGAATCTAAACCGAATAACTCTGGCGCTCACTACTTTTGAGCCTAAGATACTATAACATCTACCAGATCTAGCCGTATCACAAATCATGAGATTCATTTGTTGAACAGCCCAAAAATAAATTCATGCAACATTTTAAACCCCGAAAAGCGGGAGCAAAAAATTACACGCCTCACGGGGGGCTCGAACCCCCGACCTTAGGATTAAAAGTCCCACGCTCTACCGACTGAGCTAGCAAGGCTCTAACTGACAAAAAAATTTCAATGTAATATATAAAGCACCTATTAATATTTGAAGCGCCGATTTAAAACAACCAATCAGCATCCTGGAAGAGCTTTTTTTTTGGTGTTTTGATTTTTTTTGATTTTTCTCTTCTTCTTTCACCCACTTCTCTCCTTTCTGTCTTTCTTTTTTCTTTTTTTGTGGGCCTGTTGTTATTTTTCGAATGGATCCCTACAGACCAAATCCATATGGTAAGTAATTGAAAAAATATCAAATGGAAGAACAGATTAAACTAATTCATCTTTTTACTTTTGCTATAGGTTATAACCCAAGAGGTGGCGGCCCTCGACCTTACCGACCCAACTTTAATCGACCACCTCCTCCTCATTACCCTAATCCATCTTTTAATGGCTACCCACCTCGACCACATATGCCACTACAAGCCGCCCCACCACCAACTGACCGGAACAAATTAAACACACTGTTTGTGGGTGCCATACCATCTGGTGTTACGGATGAATGGATCGAACATCTTTTAAAGGTAAACAGACAAATTACTTGACACCAATGACTAATTCTTGTATCATTTCAATCTTTAGACTTGCGGGATCTTACTGGAATGGAAACGTGTTAAAGATCAGGCGGGAAATCCTAAAGGCTTTGGATTTGCAACATACCACGGTCCTGATAGTGTATTACGAGCTCTCAGGGTTCTCGGTGGCGAAGAAAACTATGAAGGTGTCACTCTAAAAGCACAAGATGGATCTGGGGTGGAAAAAAAATTGATCGTCAAGGCTGATGATAATGTGCGACAATATCTGAATGGATACAAAGGTTCCAAAGAACCTAGTCAACTGGTAAGCATATGACTTTCCTTCCCCCTTCTTTTTTTTTTTTTTTTTTTTTTTTTTTTTTTTTTTTTTTTTTTTTTTATGACAAACGGATGTATGACCAAACTTTTCATTGATTTTTATATATAGGCGAATGAAAAAGAACAAGATATCAAAGCCTTGGAAGCTGTGACCTCGGCAATGCAATCTATCTCTTCTTGTAAGGATTTTGGATCGGACACCAATGAAGCACCCACCACTACGGATCCAACAGATACACTCAGCAAAGACTTGGCATTTTTACGTGAACGGGCGACAAGGACAGACCAACAACACAGCCGTCATCAACCACAGAAAGCATCTCACTCGGATCAACAACATCGCTGGAACCAAGATCGACGACAAGAACCAAAACGTCAACATCATAAGCAAGAATTTGTACGTGGACAACTTGAACAACTATCAACAGATGAATATGATATCGGAATGGCACGGGATGACGAGGAAGCGGAACAGCGACGACAAGAAAAACAGCAAAGGGAATTGGAAGCCACCTTCCGTCAGGTAAATAGATGAATAGTTGTATGTGGTAATGTATCATTCCAACTCATCAATTGTTAATTATATTTTTAGAGGGAAAAACGATTTGAACAACACGAATCAACTCAGCTAATCGACCACGAAGACGAATTGAAACGGGAACACGAAGACAAAGAACGCAGGGCACAAGACAAGGAATATTGGGCAAAGCGATTGGCGGAATGGGATGATCAAGTCGAAATGAAGAACGAAAAGAATGACTTTTATAACGACAGGTAATAGACAACACATTAAACTTTTAAAGTATACTTTTTAACTCACTCTCTTATTGTAGGTCTCGCTGGAGGAAACAAAGGGTGGCAACTCGAAGGCGCGAAGAGGAAAGGGACGAAAAAGATCGACGTTTGGAGATGGAAAGAAAACAAGCAGCTGAACAACCTTCCTATGAACATACCGCCTACCGCTCTCTTCCTGGAAACAATAATTCACCTATAGGACAAGTAACAGCTACCACTCCACAAAGCTATGACCAACAACAAAAATCAGCTATGCTTTTACAAATGAAACCAATCGCTCCAACCAAGATCAAATCGAATGTGGGGCGCCAATTACCTGTCAAACGTGCATCTGGATTAGGCGGAGACGACGACGATGATGAAGACAATGAACGGAAAAAACGAGTACTCATCCCTCTTGACTATAGTGGAATCGACATCAGTACCGAAGATACTACGATGGAAGACGCCACACCACTGTCGGAAGAAGAACGCAACCAAAAGATCAAGAGCCTCATCTCATCCATTCCAAGCTCTGAAGACGATTTATGGGCTTGGCCAATCCGGTGGGACGTAATGAACGATGGCCTGGTGACGGAAAAACTCGCTCCTTTTGTCAACAAGAAGATTATAGAACTGGTCGGTGAAGAAGAACAAGAACTTGAATCATTTATTTTGGAATCTATCAAGAAACATATGGCTCCCTCGGATTTGGTCAAGGAGTTAGAAATGACACTGGACGAAGACGCTTTGATCTTTGTCATGAAACTTTGGCGTACGATCATCTTTGAAACCGAACGTGTGGCTAGGCATCTTTAGTTTAGTAATTGATTTGTTTTGGTAGACATCCCTTTTTATTCCCCCCATCTTCTCTACTTTTTATATAAAAGCAACACATATATTATTAACAACACATAAATAAAAACATCACTTTTATTTTTTATTTTTTTAAAAAACAACAACAACAACAAGGACTTTAATAAATTGATTGTATACATATAAACTATAGCTGTTATTCATCGTGACTAACTACAGGATACCCCTTTGTGATCCAGGTACCATATCCACCCTTCAAACTCTTGATATTTTCCTTTTTATAACCCATTTCCACCAAACTAGCAGCAACCATCACGCTTCGTAAACCACCAGCACAGTAAAGGACGATAGGTTGATCAGATTCTGGAGCCACGACTTTTTCCACCTTCAATTCAATGATGCCTCGGGGAATACAAACAGCACCCGGAAGCTACCAAAAAAAAAAAAAAAGTGTGTTTAGTATGGGGTGTGCAAAGCCTAATGGGTTCGTTTTACCTTGCCAGTTTTCCATTCGTCTGCTTCTCGAACATCAATCAGGACAGGTTCTGATAGGTTGGAACGTAACTTGTCGGCCGAGATTTCCTGAATTTGATGTTGTTCTTTGGTCTTGTCCACAAGGTCACTCCAGCGGCTATAGCGTAAAGTTGTCTATAATAAAAAACAGTATCATCAGTCTGTTGGTGTGTTTTGTGCCTGAAGAAGGGAGGAGGATTTACCGCTGTAAAGGATCGAGTCAAGATGGTTGGAGTAAAAACCTATTACAAAAACAAAAATTAGTGCCAGTTTATGTGTTGGTATAGAATAAAGTACTTACGTTTTTTGATAATGTGGTGGATATCATAATGTTTGAGGTAAAAGAATGAGATGGAGTTGGGTCATTTAAATGTCGGGGATTAAAACGTGTGGTGTAATCTTGTTGGAGGAAGAGTAAATGTGAATGGATTAAATCAAAGGGTATGGTGCAGCCGAAACAGCTAACTAGTTTATGATAAATGAATATTTTAAAAAGAGGAAGGGGAGGGGAGGGGAGGAGAGGATTAATATAAAATCGCCATAAGATTGGTATCGTCCAATGGTAATAGTGGTGAGTATCAATGCTGTGAGCCAGAAGTTTCGTTTTCACAATGAGGAGGCACCAATTTCCTGCGCAGTTGTGGCTTTATTGACAATTCTACAGGTAAAAAAAAACAAAACAAAGGTGAGTTGATTGACCGTTTATGTTTGCTTTTCACATACCATATTCAGAAAAGTTGAATAAAGGAGGAAGCGGTTTGTCTTTGTTCAATCTTGTTTTAGGATCCCGTAGTTCATCAAAGAAGGAGTGAGCCATGGCATCAATGGCTGATATACGACTTGTTGGAGTGTATCGAAGTAGCAGTTCAATGAATTCCACAGCTTCGGACGACGTTCGAGATAGAAATACCTATCAAAATGAGTTATAGTAAGTATAATATATATGTTAAAACCCCCCTTCCCCCTTTTTTTCTTTTTTACCTTTGAAAATGGACGTCGGTTGATTTGAGGAAATCTTTGCTCTTCATAGTCAGGGTTCATGGCCAATACTTGATCTTTTGTAGGAGTTCCCAGTACCTTGATGATTTCCACCAGTTGATCGATGGCACTTTCACCAGGAAACAAAGGTTGACATAGCATCAATTCCCCCATAACACATCCTGTCGACCAAATATCAATAGCCACCGTATATTTTGTCGCCCCAAAGATGAGTTCAGGTGCACGATAGTAACGAGAGCAAATATAAGAGACATTGGGCTCATTAGGATTTAGGGCTTTGGCACTACAAAAGAATCATAAAGTATAAGAGTCATATTCCTTTTATGCATTATCTTGTTTACCTTCCAAAATCACATAATTTCAAAACACCCGAAGAAGGGTCCAATAAAAGGTTTTGAGGTTTGATATCTCGATGACAGATACCAAGAGAGTGAGTATATGCCAGTGATCGTAGTAATTGATAGGTATAGAGCTTGACATGAAGTATTGGTATGGATTGTTTTGCCTTGACATATTGACGAGTAGCACAGTAAAGGGTTTCAGGGACGTATTCTAGCACCAAGTTGAGATAGACTTCGTCTTTCTATAAAAGGCGGCGAGTGATGAGTAACGAATTACATGTTCATATGTTGAATTACCTTTCCATCATCATTACTGTAAAAGAAGGCTTTCAGAGCCACGGTATTCGGATGCCAGACACTTTGCATAATTTGTAATTCGCGGTTCTAACATGATTAAAAAAGAGTTGATCAATTAAGAATACATATAGCGAATTCCCTCCCCCTCCCCGCATTTTACCTTGAATCGCCGATCTTGTAGGACTTTTTTGATAGCCACATCTTCACCTGTACGTAGTAATTTTGCATGATAGACTACACCAAAGGAGCCATTTCCTACGATTTTGTAATTTGAGTAGTGGAGATTGATATCCTGGTTCGTTCGCCCATCTTTTGCTGCCACCTTGAGTACCCTATGAGGACCAAGCTCACCTACCCTCCTCCACAAAAAGAAAAAGAAAGAAAAAAGAGGTTAATACAACTTGATACCTGTTTCCAACAAAAACATAAGAATGTGTTACCTGTCATCTTCAAACCATCTGTAGGATCATCTGCCATAGGAAGTTTTCTTGAGAGAGAGAGAGAGAAAGAGAGAGAGAGAGAGAGAGAGATTCGTTTGGTTTGGAGCTATGGGAATAACTAAAAGTAAGTAAGCCGACAAAGTATATAGCATTTTTTTTTTCTTACCTATATATAAAGGACCACCCAAGTTGCAGATTGGGACAGTTAAAAAGTCAATTGGGTAAGTGCTTGTGTAAAAGAGTTAAAGTAGGATGGATGCCAGAGTTGGATTGCTGTAAAAAAAAAAAAAAAAAAAAAAAGGGAAAGAAGAAGAAAGTGCGAGACAAAAAAAAAGTGAAACCCTTTTTCCTAAAAGAGTCAGTCTCCTGACATTCATCCAACCAAACCCGCTGCACTGGTCATAATCATTTGTTCGATCAAAATGGTACCGTCTACTATCGCGTCGATCATCCATCATTCCGCTGCAATACAATAAAAGACGTCGTGCACAAAGAATGATACCTGAGTTTAAATCCATACAGACCACTCAATCTGTTTAAATAGTAATACTTTATTAGGTTATATGACTTGGGGGAATAGATAATAAATTCAAGTGGGGTAATAATAATTAAATGTATGTGTTAGAGAGTGGTAGATTAATACAACAAGGTACTATATTATAACTAGATGTACATGGTTTCAAAATCATCAAAACAATATGTGTGAGTTGACAATCCAGTGTAGTTCCTATATATGCATAAAGAGAGAGAGGTAAGTATTTGCTTTTTCATATCATATCTTGAACAATATCCTTACCTCGTCATTTACAGAAGATTCCTTTGGAGTTGTTGTCGCAGGTAGTGGTTTATCGATAGCATGGTCATTATCCTGTGGTTGTATCGTATCCGAATCCAGCAAAAGTCCCGTTGGTTGTATTGTTGTTAATAGACCTGCACCTTTGTCATATTCGTCGATATCGTATGTTTTGTAGTTGTCCCCATCGAGATAATCAGATGATCCCGTTGCTTCCAATCCCACACAGGTCTTTGATCCGTCGATCACAGGTTGATGCCAGTCCTCGTCGTCCCATTTTGTACATTCTTTTGCCTTGAGATAATCCACGCCCTGAGTCACCAAAAACAAGAGATCGTCGTCAAAGTCACCACGTGATGGTGTCTTTATTTCGTTCCAAGTGCTATTCGCTGCTACTGTGTTGACGCCTTCAAGCTGAGAAGGCGCTGCAAAATCCAAGTGCTGATGTTCCATCTGGCTACCAGTTTTGCTCGAGTTGTCGTTGCTGCTATTTACGTTGGCATCAATCATCCCTTTGGCCTTCAAATTGTCGCCATTGTCAAAACTACCACTGGAGCTGACCATATCGTCGTCGTTGTCGTTCTGGTAAAAGGTCCCAATGCTGTTTCCTGGAATTGATGACTTGAAGGCTGATCCACTGTTGCTGCTTGAAGTTAGTGACGCTGTTGAAGGACACCCACCAGAGATATGACTATCGTTGTTTGTCTTTATTGATTCAGGCAATGGTGATTCACTGTATCCATATTCCTTGTTGCTATTGTCTAGATGCAGTCGTTGGTTGTTGCTGTCAGGAGAGTCGTTTACTACCATTGCTGAGTTCAAATGTTGCCATTGTTCTAAAGGTGATGGTGTTGGTGAAGCTTTTTCCAATGATTCGCCCGGTGATAGATCAGACGGTACACATGTTGATTGTGTATCAGTGATTGATAGCTGCGGTCGATCAGTTGCTGTCAAGGTAGAATCAGGTCGTGTTGCTACTATGGTCGAGTCGTGCGAGCTTTTTTGTTTGAGTGAGATGAAAGATCCCCAGCTGACCAAGCGCTTGAGTTGTTGTTTGAAGGATGACCTTTCTTTCCGTTTTTTGATGTCGGTATTTCCGTTTTTGCTGATATACCCATGTCTTTTGTTGATTGTGATAGTCAAAGGCAGAGTAGTAGTTCCAGAGGACGAGTTGGTGGATAAGTTTGGGTGAGTGATTTGGCGGGACCGAGGGAGAGTTGTGCTGGATGACAGGTGGCCAGAGTTCCATGATGCTAAGGATGAAGCTTTATCAATTGCCGGAGGAGTTAATGATTTGCATCGCCGTTGATCCTTAATTGACACTGGTGCAGTACCCTTCAAGCTTGTATGCCGAGCTGCTATTGATTCAGAAGAATAGTTTGTCAAGATGCTTAGTACGCTGGGTTGTCGATCGCCAAATGTTATGATACCAGAGTCTCCATTATCGGTAAGATTAGAGCCGTACTCCCCAAGGCGACTAGACAAAGGAGATGATAGTTGCTGTTCTGATTTTCGTGAGGTTGACTCGCTTTGCCGGATGATAAAGAGCAAGTCGGATACCTGTTGGTGCTGTTGATCGTGTAATACATCGGCCATAGTATCAGTTGCACATAGCAGGGTTTCTACAAAAATGAAAAAGTGAATAAGTTAAAAGGTAAGTATCATATATATACAAGGTCCCGTTTTTTCCATTGTGTTTTTTTGAATTACCTTGGCCACAGCCATTACGAGCAGTCATCGAGTACTTCTTGGTTTGATGCTTGAGTTGTAGGACAAAAGGCGACGAGTTCAATGAGGATGATACTTGATTCGGCGGCATACCATCAGCTTCAGCATTGGGAATATGGAATTTTTCGAGAGCAGTGTTGATGACATCTCTAACCAAAGAGTCATAAGATACAGGCAAAGTCTTGTCCAGTCGATCAACTTCAGTCTTGAGTGAGTCAGTTGATAGAGTCTTTTTACTTTTGAAAAAAAAGTTTGATGTTGATGTTGTTGTCGATAGTGGTATTTGCTGCTGTTGATAGTTATAGGTAGCTGCTGTTGAGTCGGACCAATAGTCGCCTGGATAAAGAGACACCTTGATATAAACCAAGCCTTGCCTTTCTTGAGTACGCTTGACACGACGATGGACGTAAAACCGAATCACCGAGTCTTCTTCATAGTTGGTTTGCTCATGATTACCAAAGCTGCTGGATCTTTTTCTTCTGGTCGAGTCGTTTTTTTCTTCTTGTGGTTTCCGACAGATGTCTTGTGATACAATTGGCATCGGCGTTGTTAAAGAGGCGGTCAATGTTTTGAAGATAGAGAGAGGTTTGTCTTGAGGGCCCAAAATATAGTCATCTAATAAAGGGTTTGAAAAATGAAGAATGGCGTTAATACAATAGGCCCATAAACTCTATATATATATATATATATATATATATATATATATATATATATATTTTAAAAAAAAAAGTACTTACAACCATCAGCACCATGGACTGCAATATAGTATTCACTTGTGCTGTTTGGACCACCCGATGCATTGTTGACTATATCAAAGCGTTTGATCACCTCCTTTAGCAAATCCTCCGTAGTGACAAATGATTTGATCTGGAAGGTATGGAATAAAGGACCTTGACCAATGTTACCAGCAAAGACACGCAGGTTGTGAGTTTCCAAAGAATGCCGCTTGAAGCTACCATCGCTTGACAAAGAATGAGAAGAGAAGCCACCATTCAGCACAGCAGAATTAAGATAGTGACGAGGTCTTTGTTTTTGCTGACCATGTTGTAATTGTTGATTGGAGGTTGAGTGAGTAGCAGAATCTTGCTCGATTGGCTGCACCATAGACTGTGGTGAGGCAACCAGGGAGGAAGGATTATTTTGTTGATGTTTCATTGGTGTGGACCCTTCATCTTCAGTACATATATCAAAGTCATCGCCGCCGCCGCCGTCGTCGTCGTTGTCGTCTTGGTCTTCGTCATCAGCTTCTAGTTCAGATTCCAGGTCAGATTCCACTTCAAAATAACTGACAGTAGCCAGAGCACCTTCATGAGCAATAGTCACTCTTTTTGTTGTGTAGGTAGAGTAAGGAGTAGGAGTAATAGTGATAGTAGGGAATGGAGAGGTGATTTCAACATTCCTGTGCTTGTTTAGTCGAGCCAATCGTTCATAAGGTGTCTGACGAAAAAAAAAAAAAAAAAAAAAAAAAAAAAGGAAAGAAAAGGAAAAGACAAAAAAAATGTCAGAAGTCTATTGTATTATTTTAAATCCCGCCCATCTTACCTCGATATTCTCAGCGGGTATATAACCAATTTCTCTAGTTTTCAAAACTTCAACTAGCCACCAGTAGATATTAGTATCTTCCATCAAAACCAATGCATCTCCCTTTAAAACCGAGGCTTGACCCTCAACTGTAGCAGTAAACGTGTGCAATGCATATACCAAGTCAAAATTGATGTTTTCATCCGGAATGCTTGGTGAGGATGACATGGAAGACGATCCATCTTCCTCCACAATATCGTCATCATCATCATCAGCATAATTTTCATTTTCTTCTTCTCCTGTTCTCTCCTCTTTCTCTTCTGATAGTAAAGTACTATGTATGCTATGATGGCGATGGCGATGGCGGTGTTGAGTGTCGGCATTATTATCGGTGAAATATTCAAACCCCGGTTTTTTGGCAAATGCTGTAGGTGATTCATGACTTGAGACATTGATGGTTAAACTCATTGATGAATGGTCATAAAAAAAGAGAAGGAAAAAAAAAAAGCACAAAGAGAAACTGAAAAGAAAGGAACCAACAGGTTATTTCTTTATGTGCTTTTGTTCCCCCACTCCTCTTTTCACCATCATCGAGCATTTACTTCCATTCCCCTCAACGACCCCTGGGGTTCCTCTTGTTTTAAACTTTCATACCTACATAAAAAAAAAAGATTCTGTGTTAATATAATGCTTTGATGCCATTAGCATCTCCTTACTGTCTCACTATTGTGTATATAAACATTCCATATATGTGTCCTTAATGATTTACTTTGTAGCTCTCCCTCTTTTTTCAAGCATGACTGAGTGCCCGCCGGGCTTTTTTTGATTACCCCTTTTTACCACGAACCATGAGACCTATTTGACATTTCCTTCTATATTGACGTTACAAATACATCGGTTCCATAATCTAACATTGCTAATAAAGGGATAAAATAATTAAGGTTGAGTAGAAAGATTAACATTGCACGATATGATAAACTTTGTAAAGAAAGTATCACTATTCTGTTGTATATATATTGTTATATCTTCCATGTTATTCCCTCTTAGTACCAGAAAAGCTCCTTTGTTCCCTTCACATCCCTCATTTTTCCCTTTTTTCCCTTTTTGGGGGGCTCCTATCCGCACTCTCATGCATGATTCCGCTCTTCACCATTCATGCAAGTTTTACATCCCGACATTTTTCAAATTCCGCTTCAAGCAGGAGTGATTAGGGCAAACTTTAGCCCGAATGGCTTCCTATAGGCTTCATCTCATTAATGCGAACTATGATGGCCAATGTCCTGTATAAGATTGTTATAATTTGACAATGCATGGGTTTTGATCATCTGATTTTTTCTTTTTCACACCATATGAAAGAGCTTTTTAAATTCTTTTCAACTTTCCTTGGGGATGCCCACCCCTTTAACAAACAACAACAACTTGTCAGTCAATTCTTGGATGAGAATATGGCTGGCACCCCTCCTTTGAGAGGGATGGGTACGGGGCTTCGGCTAACGGTAAGTGAAAAATAAAAGGAAACCCACATACTTCCCACATAATATTAACTGATATTTCATCCTCCACTTATTCGACGAAAAATTCAAGTTAACCAGCAGGAGTGGGGTTAGTCTCTTCCCTTACATTAGAAGTGTACACGGTATGGATCAAGTGCACGTTTTCACTCTTTTTTGAAAATGACTCCTGAAAATAAAATCAAAGGAGGGAGTCAACTGTGCGATCCCAACAAGGTCCTCCCCCCCCCTTTTTTTTACTATAGTTTGTTAAGCTACGAAATCATTGGATCTCTTTTGCTATCTTTCCCTCCAAAATATCCACCAAAGTGATAGGAGTACAAATTTGTCAATCACTTTTTATTTTTTATTTTTCAAAGGTAAAGAAAATTTTTAGAGTATGATCTACAATGACAACTTCATTTCATTACATTGTATCAAACATTGTCATTCACATAATCCATGTTTATGTATAAATGGGGTTTTATTATTTAGATGTTGTATATAATTGAAGTATTAAGGGGAAGAAGGAGTAATAAAAAAAAGTCTAGTATATACAAGATACATAAAACAGCAATGGTGTTACTATAGTATGGGTTGTTTATAAAAAGCATGTCACTACAAACGCCGGTCAGGAGAATCTTCGCTATCACGCACCACTGCTACGACAACACTGATATCATCTACTTTTCCACCCTGTTGTCATAAAAAAAAAAAGTATATGAGTACATCAAGTCATAAAGACAATGTATGATACTTCATTTACCTGGTAGTAGAAGCCTTCATGTATGGCTCTTGTTTGGAATGGACTGTCCACATTTCGTCGATTATCGCTGACAGTTTTGGCACGATCAGCAAGCGCATCTGACAATCGTTGAGGTTCATACTGTAGGACCTTATTCACGCCCGGTAGTTTATAAGGTGCCACTTGTGCTTCAATGATTCCCAATATATCCTTGTCAAACAAATTGTCGTATAGTCCATCGCTTCCCATGATAATGATGTCGTTCTTTTCCACCTTTATATTAAACACCTACCAAAAAAAAAAAAAAAAAAAAGGTTTCGTCAGTGTCATCATGCTTCAAAATTCAAACCCAGTTATTGTATTCCTTTGCTATTTACCTGTGCATCCTTGGGTCGATCGGGTGATCCTGTACCGAGCTGGTAAGGAAAGTTAAAAGAGTGTTGCTGTTCTTCGCTTCGGAATATGTAATCATTATATCGAATCACCGATATCCCACAGTCACCTAGATTAGCAATGCGTAATTCATCATGCCTCAGCACAGCAAGACATGCTGTACATGATCCAACAATACCCTATTTTCAATTATATAATTGTTAGCAAGTTCCTATTGTCATTATGCCTTTTTACCTCTTTTTCCGCTTCCAAAAGACTAGCTTCATAGCTTTTTTGTAGGATTTGCACCGGATCAACATCGTCATAATGATAAAAGCAAGGATCGTCAATATTATCATAGCGTTCCAGTTCCAAATAGGCATGGTGCATCAATTGTCGAGCGAATAATGCAGGATCGGCCGCTGATCGTCATTAACACAAGTGGATTTTCATTACATAAAGAGACAAAAGGTTAGTCAAAACAGTTTTTTTCCCTCCTCCCTACTCTTTTTATATTCATTACCTTGTTGATGAGACCAGCCTCCAACACCGTCACTAATACCAAAGGAATCATTTCGACGGAAGAAGGCGTCTTCCCCCATTTGTTCACTGTAAAAATGGTGCTGAGGTGGATGGTAAGATCGTCGTTTACTTTGTTGCCGTCGTTTCGCAAACCCAGAAGCACCATGAGCAAATATATAGTCTGGTTTCTTTACATTTTGACTTGCTGCAAAAAAGTCATATAGTGGTAATGGCTGTAAAGTTGAAGAAGGTACATGTTTCTGTTGCGGTACCCATTGTAGTTTGGATGCATTGTTGGTTGAAGAGTGATTTGTATGGTCTTCCGATAACGATGCAGAGTAAAGATGTCGTTTATTAGTTAAAGTCGCTGCCGAGTTTTGCAAAGTGGATTGTTGTGTGGTCTTTTCTTGTTGTGTCGTGCTAGCTGGCCATGGTTGTATTACAGGTGAGGATGAGTAAGAATGTTGCTGTTGTTGATATGGGCGGATGATAGAGGATAACACCGGTCGACTGAATTGGGATGATTTAAATACAAAAGGTTCCAATTGCTTGCTTACAACAGATAAATAAGGTTTTGAGTACATAAAAGTAAAATGAATGGAGAAGAGGGAAGAAAAAAGAAAAAAAAAAAAAAAAAGAAGAAAAAAAAAAAGAGAGAGGGAGTGACATTTATTCACCGCCTGGCCTAGGAACCTCGTGGTCAACAATAACCACTTCCATGTTTTACTTTTTCCCATTTTCGATTCCAGACCTCTGTCTATTCACCAATAGGGAAAAGGAGTGTCAGTAACTTTAATCATACAGGAAAACAAATAAAAGGATCCAAAGAGCTCAGCATTCATACCATCTTCAGAACTACCCTTCTGCATTGTCCAATTTTAAACACCGACTAAACCACTTGCTTCATCCACAAGATGCTATCTTACCCAGTCAATACTCGTCAGTCTAATTATAGAGTATGCATCAAAAAGCATCCATATTCCTAATGTGCGTAGTAATCCATGGAAAGAGTAAGCATCATAACACAATATAATAACAAAAGCATGTCTTTTACATCATATTACATACGATCCCGAAAGGTTTGATTGAGAGAATATATACAAAAGGTTTATTTAATAACAATAGTTTTATTATTTATAGAGAGAGATCAGATAAAGGGGAAGATGGGGGGGGGTAAAAAGACAGTACTATACTAGTGAGACATAACCCTATTGTTCATCCTTGAGACCAGCAGCCTTCTTTTCAGCCTTGCGTTCACGCATAGCCTTGTTCTTGGCACGGAGAGCAGCAGCTTGTTCGGCAAGACCCTTGGTACGGATTTGTTCAGCCTTGGCCTTGTGAATGTATTCCATGAGGACACGCTTGTTCTTGAAGCCATTACCCTTGGATTTCAAATAGAGAGAGTGATACAAGTGCTTGTCGATTTTACCAGCTTCTCTGTACTTGCAGAGGAGGCGACGGAGGACACGCATACGGCGCATCCAGAGGACTTGACGAGACATACGAGCATTAGCAGTACCCTTGCGTTTACCATGACCCATATGACGACCGAGACGCTTGGCAGCATGACGTTCACGGACACGGAAGCGAGAGACACCAATTTCAGGCTTGCGGATGACTAATCCATCCTTGACCAACTTGCGGATGTTAGCACCTATAATGAAAAAAAGATGGCTTAGATTAGTAACGTCCCCCCTACACACACACACACACAAAGATATACTTACGAGAGTTGGCATTGGCAATTTCAGTCACTTCATTAGGATCCAACCAGATCTTGCGTTGACCACACTTGAGGACATTGGCAGCTAAACGTTTTTGGACAGTAAGATTGGCCCTAATGGGTGGGAAGTAAACAAAAAGTGAGATGAGAATTTTTTTTCTATCGGGGACACAATATAGTGCGACCAATTCACCGGACCTCTTACTTACATTGGAGTGGAGTTGATATACAAAGGAGAAGGAAGGAAGAAAAAAAATTTCAGTGGATCAGAGCCCCTTTTATATTTTTTGCGGCATTTGATTGGCCAACTTTTTAAACGCCGGAAAAGTTGAATGCATCCATCTATCTGATTGGATCATCCAGTTTTGATGGATGGATTATCTTGATATGCCTTACCAAGTTGTTTGTACATGTAGTTTCCATTCTATTCAATTTGTATTTAAAACATATATTGTATTCCTGACAAAGGTTTTGTGAATCTGCCACTCTATTTTTCATTCAAATGGTAATGTAATTTGAATTCCCGATTGATCGACCAAAGTTTATTATTATCCAACAAAGTAAAAGAGTAAAAAGTAAAAAAGTAAATAATATGAGATGTAAATGCTATGTATGTAATAAACAAGGGGTAGGAGATACTATACTAGATTTATGCCTTCCCCGCCAATTCAGTTTTCCCAATGACATTGACCTTGAATCCCATCTTGCGAAGCTTTGGGGCATTGACCAATAGACGACCATCAAACAAAAAGGCAGGTTTGTGCATCCCAGCATAGATTTTAGCATAATCCAGTTGATCATCTTTAAATTCGTCCCATTCAGTGACCAGTACCACGGCATCGGCATCTTGAGCAGCTTCGTAAGCACTGGAGCAAATTTGCACCTTCTTTTCCACCTGTTGTTGAGTATCCACTACCCCTGGTTCAGAAAGGTCCATTAAGATCTGTTGGCGGTCCACCTTTGGGTCATAAATCGCCACCTGGGCATTTTCTTCCATAAAGTCCTTGATCAAAGTAATAGCAGCTGATTCTCGTGTATCCCCAGTGTCCTTTTTGAATGCAAATCCAAGCACAGCAATCTTTTTGTTGGTGATGGTGTTGAAGAGGGTTTTTATAATGTTGCGCACAAATCGTTTCTTTTGATATTCATTCATGATGACCACTTGATGCCAGTAGGCTGCTACTTCAGGAAGGTTGAGTTGTTCAGAGAGATAGACCAAGTTGAGAATGTCTTTTTGAAAGCATGATCCACCGAATCCCACCGACGCCTTTAAGAATTTGGATCCCAGTCGACTGTCACGACCACACGCATAAGCAACTTCGTCCACATCAGCACCTGTCGCTTCACAAATGGCAGATAAAGCATTCACTGAAGAGATTCGTTGAGCAAGCATAGCATTAGCAGCCTAATACATGAGTTGTCCCCCCCCCAAAAAAGAAAGTTAGTTGTTAAAAAGGTAAAACACATAATATCCATTTTACTTACCAGTTTAGATAATTCAGATGACCAGAGATTTGTAGTAAGGATAGATTCCTTTGGAACCCAATGACCATAAACATCCGCCAAAGCTTGTTGAGCCTTGATTCCTTCAGGAGTTTGCAAAGCACCAATCAAGACACGATCAGGTTTCAACAGATCATCAATTGCCGTACCTTCAGCCAAGAATTCAGGATTAGAGAGAATATCAAAATGGATCTTGTCAGTCGAGTTGGCCTCCAAAATGGTACGCATGCTTTGAGCTGTACGGCAAGGCACTGTTGATTTTTCCACCACAATTTTCGATGAGGTCGCCACCTGAGCAATACGTCGAGTTGCACTTTCAACATATCTATTCATAAAAAAGTCAAGTTGGTCAATGTTTTTTTTTTTATGTAGAGTATTGTGATAGTGGTTTACTTACGCGAGATCAGCAGCACGACCGGCTCCCATACCAGACTTTTTTGTGGGTGTATTGACAGAGACAAAGATAAGATCAGCTTCTTGAATGGCACCATCAACGTCTGTCGAGAAAAACAAGTTCTTTCCACGTCGTGCAAGGACAACATCTTCAAGACCAGGTTCATAAATAGGGAGTTTGTTAGAATTCCAAGCTGCGATTCGAGTTGGATTGACGTCGACGATTGTCACTTTGATATCATGGCACTTGTACGCAATCACCTAATACACATAGAAAAAGTTGTTTTTCAACAACGTCAGTACATTCGTATTCAATAATGGATTATTTCCATGTCTAAAACAATACTTACAGCACAGGTAGGTCCACCTATCATAAGTGTCACAAAAAAAAAAAAAAGAAAAAGAGTGTTAGCAGATCGATTGCTTTTTCCACGCATTCAATGATAAAGACACTTACCTACATAGCCCGCACCAATACAGCAAATACTTTTAACAACGGTCATGACGATAGAGTGAGAGTGTTCTGTGTGTTTATAACAGTTGAGTTGAAGGATATGAATTCAAAAGCGAAAGAAGAAAGGAAAAAAAAAAAAAAACGAAAGCGTCGATCTTGTGGTGATTAAATTAGAAATATTTAAATCCCGACACAAGCAGAATTGCTTAATGAAACCCGACCAATTATAGGAGGAAAAGAATAACGGTGAATAATCCTGCCTTGTGTACTCACATCGTCCGAGACTCTTATTCAATTATTCTCCTCATCATCAAGCACATACCTCCTCCTACTTAGAAATAAAGCTTACTACTATCCGAATCATCAAATCTTCCAAAAGTCTTCTGTTTCTGTGTCAGGTGTTTTCATTGCAAAACATTATGTTTAGAACAATCCTGTTATTGCTCCATGTCATCATCATTACAGTGCTACACTTTTTTATGTTCTTGATTCAATATTGAAATCCCGACATGACAGAGAGGGAAAAAGTAGATTTCTTACTTTCATGTTCTTTCGAAAAGCCTTTTTTTTTTTTTACCTTTTGTCTTCTCTTCGAATAGTTAATTTCATCTATATAGACTCATGAAATGTACCGGAATAGTGTTATAACTTAAATCATTAAAGGCATCACTGTCATTTTATACCAGCATGTATCATAAAAAAAGGGGAAAGCATATGAAGCATTAAAGAGGCGATTAAATAAATGACTTTGATTTTCTTTTTTTTAAAAAAAAGAAAGATCCTGCCCCATTCTTTTCCTTCTTTCACTTCTTTTTATTACTACTTTTATACTTCTTTGACCTCCCCATGGATGGAGAAAATGATGCTCATCAACAGCTTAGGCGGGGTATGTATCGTATTGGCTGTTTTGTGTTTATATTTCTCTTTGCCATACCCTTCCTCACTTTCCCCGAAATCGATCCCGAGCATACTGGCCCCTCTACTGTGCAAGAAGTGCGTGAAGCTCTTGAACTCGAAAAAGATACCATTGGCAACGTCACATTTGGCGTAAATGTAACACACGTAAGTGTCCAAATAGCCAACAAGCTGTATATTCGAAAAATGGTGAAAACCTTTTTGTTACTAACTATGATTCTCTTCTTTTTTATAGCCTTTACCAGATTTTATAAACACTCAAGTACAACGACTTTATACCCTCGACCAACAAGAAACTGGCTCCCACTTTTATCACAACATCACATCTATATTCAGAGGTATGTAATGGAAAAAAAAAACTTGGGTTTAGATATGATAATGTGTTCTAATACTCCTCTTGTTATACAGGGGCCTGGTCAAGTCAAAACGTTACAACCCCAGAAAACGACACTTTTAGCAACAAGACACTCCAAGATGAAAACCGTGGTCAATTCCATTTTGATGGTGGTGGTACTTTTACACTAAATCTCAAGTCAGTTAAAACCAAAAATGACAATATCAACTATATCCAGGTAAAGTACTTGACAATAAAACGTTAATGACAACTAATAACTTGTCTCTGTAATACATACATATTTATTAGGGACATATGCGATTAAAAGATATGGACAAATCTGACTCTGGGGCCTTACTGCTGGCAGAAGGGTTCCATTATCTAAGCAATGGATCAATTTATCTACTTGGTGCTCCTGATGGGTAATATACTACGTAACTGATACTATCTGTATTTATGGCGTGATCTTCTGACAAAAAACCTTGATTTACTTTAATCATTTTGTAGGCATGCATTCAATTTGGAAAACCTCTTACATATGTTACCTGATGACGACTCATTGACGTCCACACGAACTTTGATCTCTGAACATATCGACAAACGGATCAAAGAAATCGAAGAACTTGGTTTGCGGGACGATCAAATCTTGGATGAAGTCGAAGGTAACAAAAAAATAATATACATATTGATCAACTCGTTTGTTTACTTCTTTTTGATATAGAAGATCATCCCATTTCAGTGAATCTGGCTTGTAGCTTGCAAATATTTGGTCAACTGTCACCTGTTTCCCGAAACATCAAAATGTCACAACTGCTGGAATACGAAAAAGGTCAGGAAGTAGTACAGGATGGAATCATGTAGGCAATCATTCTAATCATTATTTTGTATTATAGAATTGGAAAACCCTCAAGGCATCAGCACCATTCGTCCACCACCACTGGAACTGTCAAGTGTTATCTACTCACCAAACTGTGCGCTGGCTTTATCTATCGAAAAAGCCTCGGGTATCAAGATTGAAGAATACTTTAGCAAAGCAATGTCTTACGCAACTATGGCCACCTTCATTGCTGTTATTCAAATCTTTGTACTGATTCACCAAATGGAATATACTCCAACACCTTCTGTAAGTTTTATCATCAAATAATAATGGTAACTGACTATTAATCTTTACTTTATACTTTTACTAGAGTGTCTCCAACGTCTCTTATTGGACAATCGCTATGCAAGCTATGATGGATGGATACATTTGTCTTCTTCATTTGACAACTGGGGTAGTAATAGAAACAGTCTTTTTACCTTTTGCATCAGCAGCATTCTTCAGCTTCATCTCGGTGTCAATCTTTGGTATGCGGTATCTTCTAGTCATATGGCGGATTCAACGACCTGAATCAATACGTGCGACTCAACCAACTTCACAACTCTCTCCGACACCCAACAACAACAACAACAGTGCATCCACAGATTCTACAACTACCGAACCACCACCAGCGCCAACTACTCAACAAGTCTTACCTTTACCTGTCCAATATCATATATATTTCAGCCGCTTATGTAAAGTATATGATTCATGCAAATGCGTTTTGGTTATTAATCAATGTACTAATCACTCTCTCTCTCTCTCTCTCTATATATATATATATTTTATACATTCTCGGATAGATGCTATTTTACTCTTTGGACTGTTTTTGTTTTATGAAAGCACAATACGGTCTGCCTTTGTACAGAACATGATTATTGGTGTCCTTGGATTTGGCTTTTACTCATTCTGGATTCCTCAAATTATACGAAATGTGTCTCGAGGATGTCGAAAACCTCTCAGTCCCCGTTATGTACTTGGGGTGTCCATAACACGCCTGACCATTCCATTATGTAAGTAGAATCGAAACTACTTTATCATCGTGACAGTTTACTTACCAATCATCTTATTATTATTATTATTGTTATTAGACTTTTATGCCTATCCTCAAAATATAATAGCACAAGATACATCCTTAGGTGTATGGGTTTTGGTTGTATATGTCATGCTTCAAGTTGGTATCCTATTCCTTCAAGACACTCTTGGTCCCCGCTTCTTTGTACCGGAAAAGGTAAGAATATGTATTATGCTAGATCAATTATCATTATATATATCTTTTAACACTTTATTGTCTACCCGATTTATTTAGTATCTACCTCAAACATACAATTATCATCCCATTCTACCGCCAGACGATGAAGAAACTACACAAGGCTCTAGCAAATCAACTCAGCCTCGGGATTGTGCTATTTGTATGCTATCAGTCGACACATCGAGCACTGCCGCCACTGGTCTTCATGTGCTGGGTCGAACACAATACATGATGACACCTTGTCACCATCTATTTCATACTGATTGCTTGGAAAAGGTATTATGATGATAAAACAAGATATGATCCTCGTTAACTAATCCTCCCCCCCCCTTTTTTTTTTACAGTGGATGAAAATCAAGTTGGAATGCCCTGTATGCAGATCTTATTTGCCCTCCTCATAATCTTATCTAGTGTGATAGTAACAATACCATATTTACTTTAAATTTGATACATTTACCCTTACATTCCCATTAGTTTAGCATCCCCTCCCTTCCCCCGTTGATTCGTACTGTAAAGTCTTTTTTTTTTCGTTTTTTTTTTTTTTTTGTTTTTTTACATAATCAGTTTATAATAAAAACCAAATATGACAAAAAAGTGACCTTTACATATATCGAATACTTTAAGTATCATTCAGCTTCTTCAATGATGGTTTCCACAATTGACTTTATCAAAAAAATTTGACCTTAGCTCGAAGTGCCTGACGTTCTGTACTCTATTATTCAAACTTCACAAAATGGGGCAGACAGACAAGGTCAGATTTAAAGGCACCATCTCTCCCTCAATCACTAGTGATTAAAGTGGCTATATGTATTCCATGGTATATTTCCATCATACTTTACAGCAAAAGTCAAGCTTAAAATGATCTGTACCCATACTTCCGTTCTCATGCAAAGATCGCGGTCAAACTTGATGTTGAAATCCCGCCGGCTTTTGCTCATTACCGAAACACCATTATTCACTCACCAAAAAATCCCACTGAACCAATGGTGTGCATCCTGCTGAGAAGAACCCTCTGAAAAAAAAAAAAAAATTGAAATCCCGAGTCTGCCTTCAGCCATGCAAGAGAGAACTTGTGGTCAAATTGTTCCTAATAAGTATCGCATCGAGTGTAAATATATGAGCATGTCATAAAAAAAGATAGTTTAATAGTATAAAACAGGATCTTTATTAGGAAAGTTTAGTATAATAAAAAGTGCGATATAAAAATATAATTGAGGTAAATAGAAAGTAAAGTAATATACAATAAAAAGTTGTCCAAAGCGACCACCAATCCAGATAACAAAGTTTCAAGTCCATACATCTTGTTGCTCCATTGTGTCCAATTTGGTCTTCTCTGTTTTATCCAAATCTTTATTTAGAGAAGAGCCATCCACATGAGATTTGCCGCCACCCAGCTGTGCACCATCGAGTTCCTTTTTAGTCTTCCAAACAAAACAGGATTTGCTGGAGAATACAACGTCAAGTTCTTCCAGGGTTCGATTTGCCGTTTCAGGATAAAACATCCAGATGATAGGAATAGACAGCACATTGAAGAGAGCAAACACCAAAAACGTGACCCAGCCGATATTTTGGATCATGGGCGGTGTGATTTCCATTACCAAGGCATTCCCGACGGACCAACCCACCACAGACCATGCTCCACCTTTGGCTCGGACTTTGGTTGGAAAGATTTCGGTCTAGTTTAAAAATAAATACAAAGAAGGGGAAGGGTTAATGAGGGCAGTTTTTGACTTTATGTGTTTGTTACTTACTGGATACAGCCATGGTACTATATTAAAAAAGAAACAACAGAAAGCATAACATTAGTATTATATCAATATTGTGATCCTTTTACTTACCAGTTAACCAAGTCATCCCAAAGAATGCCGTGTAGATAAAAGTAAAAACAGTTGCACCGATACCAAACCCAACAGGATTTCGTTCCATAATGTCAGGTTTCACCAAGATGCCAATGAGAAGAAGAGACAAGCCTTGACCTACAGCACCATAATACAAAGTAAATCGTCTACCCCATTTATCCAGAGTAAAAACCGCTACCAAAGTTGATAACATATAAGAGACATTATTGAGACCAGAGAGTAATTGGGAAGTGGATTCTGGGAAACCAGCCAGTTGGAAGACTTTTGGAGCATACACTGTAATCTACATTTAACTATTAGTTTCTATTCCACTCCCCACGCTTTTTTTTTTTTTTTTTTTTTGTTTTACCATTCCAATCCCGACGAGTTCTTGAATGATTTGTAGCCAAATGGAGAGATGCACACGACGAGGTACATTAAGCTTGTCATAAGAGAATAGCATACTAAGATATCCAGGTTCCCCGCCGTCTTGATTTCGTTCCATTTCAATATTTTCCATAATGTCGCTATATTCCTTTTGCACCGCAGGATGATTCACATCACCATCACCACGAAGAGCAGCAATAATTTCCAGTCCTTCCTTTTGCCGTCCTTGTTTAAGCAGCCATCGCGGTGATTCAGGGAAAAAGTTGATACCGATCACGAGAATAACCAAAGGAATGAGTTGGAACCCAATAGGGAATCTCCACCGAATTCCACCTTCATATGACCGCAATCCATAGCCTATCCAGTACTAAAAAGAAAAGAAAAAGATCAAGTCAACCCTTCTTGCTTTTTGTCTTGTTTTTGGTTTTACTTACAGCAATGACCACGCCAAATATATTGAGAGTGAACTCCATAGCAATCATCATACCACGTGAAGTGTGATGGGATGTTTCGGCACTCCAGACAGGAACCACTGCGTTCCTTTGTTATAAAGAGAGAGAGATAAAAAAAAAAAAGTGTTAGTATTCCTTTTTCTATCATCTTTTCATATGCTCTTACAAATGCCCAGTGCCAACTCCAGTAAGAATCCTAGTCAAGATCATCCAGTAAATATTTTGTGCCGATGTTTGTAAAGCAGCCCCAAGGATTGAGAAACAGCATCCTACAACGACTGTTCGAATACGTCCAATTTTATCACCAATCCAACCACCCATCAATGCACCGATTAGAGTACCGACTATTACATAAAAAAAGAGGAATCATAGTTAGTAACCTCCTGGCTTCCCCCCCATGTGTCAAACTTACCATAGTAAAGAGAAACAACACCGCCAAGAAGAGCGGCGTCATTTCGAAGACCCATAGTATCCAAGTAGTCGTCCGATAGATTAACAGATCCCATTACACCTTGGTCATACTAATACAAGTAGGATTAATAAAAAGATAATGTCAAAGTCTTTGTTTATCACTTACGCCAAAGAAGAAGATACTTAAACCAGCAGCCAAGTTAATGGCCAACACAAGTTGGCTTCCTTTAAAGTAACGATGTATCCGGAGCATGAGGGAGATGAATGAAAGAAAGAACGAAAAAAGGGAGAAAGGGTGAGAAAGAGAATTTTTTATACGCATCAAATTAAACCCCCGACATAACCGCATGTTGCGGAACACCCTCTCATTGAGTTTCTGCCTTAATCATCGCTGCGTCATGGGAAAAAAAAAAATCAAAGAAGTTTCCCCACATAGTAGAAATATCCCGGTCTTTGTGGTACCTAATGGAGTGAGATGACAAGCAAACTCTCTTTTGAAATCAAACACAGCCGCCAATAGGACTTTTTATCTGATTTTGACTTTCTGCCTAAAGTCGGGATATGAATTTATATCATCATGCTGTTCCTGGGTCCCCCTTTTTTTAAAACATAATCCCCTGTATAAGACACACACACACACACACAAAGCAAACATGTGTATGTGATAAAAATAAAAAAAAGGCATCAATCCAACAAATCATTTTTATTATTACTATTACTATTGTTATTATGACAGATCAACAAACTTCATCTAATACCCTAGGTTCGATTTCTAAACTTTTTGAATAAATCAATTCTTCATTACTATCATTACCCGCCTCGATACATTCCAAGAGATATCGCTGTATTTCCTTGATTTCCTTAATCTTGTAATAGGGCACTTGTTGGAATCGAGTGATGGTTTGATCGAGCATTTGTGTCATTCGCATGTATTTATCAAAGTTGATGATCATGTTTTGTTGTGTCGACTCGATATGATTGCTAGCCCGATGATCCGTGTTGCCTTCGTCGATAAATACCATATCACTAAGGAAGATACCCAGGAAGGGGAGACCGGGTGTGGTGGCATTCTTGAGACATTTCCGATACATGGCAAAATTACGATCCGAGTCCGCCACACAATCAATCGTGTTGTACATTGTCTTGTATTTGGTCGATCGCATGACTGAATCCCAGGTTCGTCGTAGTCGAGCAATACTGGCGGAATTCAAAGCACATCGGATGGTCATTAACGTATTGTAGTTGTTTAATTGTAAACATGCCTAAAATAATAGATATTTGTAAATATTCATCATTCGCGCTTACTATTGATACTTACGTCTGCTACTTTTATCCAGAATTTGATCACCATGACACGTATTTTTGCATCCGATTCGCCAAGAATGGTATTTGAGATCCAGTAAACCAATAAAGTGCTTTGATGCACCATCGCCTTCACATGCAATGCCGGTGCAGATTTCTTCTTTTGAGCAGCCATAAGTTCAGAAGGAGGAATTTGACAAAACAAGGTACTTTCCATCAAGGTTAACTGATTGGCGATTTCTTGAGGATCCATTCGATGGATTGATATTGACGACAAATGAGATCCGCCTTCGTTGTGTTGTTGTTGGTGATTATGTTGATGATGAGAGGATGATAAAGTCGAGTTTTGATGATGATGGTGATGATGACTAGCCAGGGCACGTCGAAATGCATTTCGGATAGGTGTTGAGACTGTACTTGAGGGTAAGGGGGCAGCAGCTACAGCAGGTGATATCGTCACATTGGTATCGTGCGTCTGTTGTTGTTGTTGTTGTTCCAATGAATACGATGTTTCGTTTTTGAGAGTATCCAGTTCTGTCGTAGTTGATGTCATTAACTATGTTGAGAAGAATAAAAAAGGTGAATTGCTAATCATCAAGTAAACTGGGGATTACCTTTAGTTCAATCAATTCGGTCATTTGTTTAGCTGGCATAGACATGGCGGTTTCCATATCGGTCTTGACAAAGATCAGGAGAAGTTGTGCAGCTTTCTTATCTTGAGCAATATCAAAATAAGCTTCAAACCAGTTCTTGATCACATTGTAGACGCGGAGTTGCACAGGCACATGGACATCACTTTCCCATAGTTCTTCTTCTTCAGTTGTCAGTGGTTCTTGAGTATCAGGGTTCACCGGTGGTTCCAAATTGAATCGAGCGATCAAGATTCTTGCCAATGCTTCGGGATCAGTAAAAAGGCGAAAGTTGTAAAAGAAGGCACGCATAAAGAGTTGATCTATTCAAATAAATTATTGTATTATTGGCTATCATCATCATCCATCTTTTTATTTACCTGGAGAATCTTCATGGCATGTCATTATTTCCACCAAGACTTGTAGACTTGCCCCCACCATATGTCCTTCTGTGTTGAATGCTATTTGTGATTCCCTTTTCATCTTCTTGAGATACCATGGCCGACTTCGTTTTTCTTCTTCTTCTTCTTCTTCCCGTAGCTAATCAAATACAATAAAAAGAAAGCGGTTAGACATTAATAAAGTAAACTATATTGTGTCTAGTACTTTACCTTTTGTTCTTGTGCTGCCTTTTCACGCTGATCACTATTATCAGCACTTCGCCGCAGTCGTAATGATGATGAGATACGTAGTCGTAAAGGTGGATCCGCCTGTTGAGAAATAGTATCGGTGGTAGATGTTGGTAGAGAAGATGCTGATGTAGGTGGTGATAGATGAGTTGTGGTGTGGGAAGCAAAAGGTATTGGTGGTGGCATTACGCTGTCGCTTTTCCGATTTTGATTACTAAGTCGTCTAGGCTTCCGTGATATGTTTCGAAGGGAAGCTACTCCCATATTCCGTAGGCTTTGAGAGGTCGACAGCTTGATTTGATCAAATGTTGGTGTGGATTTGGAGTTTAAAAGACGAGTGTCACTACGATTGGAGGTAGGTGGCGGTAAAGAAGAGGCATGTGCATGTCCTGAGGTGTTGTGAGTATTGGTTGTATAGGATATAGCTGGTGATGGTGGTGGAAGCATGGCATTTTGTTGATGCTGTTGTTGATTTGATGTCATATTCTGTGATAATCGATATGATGGTGTAATTGTTGAGGTAGAAGAAGACAAGTATCGCATTGCCAAGTTTGATAATGTCGTCACTCGTGGGAGTTTTCGTGAAGTGGATACTGTAGGTGTTGCCGGTGTGCTGGGAATAGACGAGTCGTACAGATATTGTGAGTCGTCGCTAAATAGACTACCCGTAGAGCTAATGGAAGAGACATTGTTGATACTGTTCATGCCATTTTTGTTGCTGTTCCGGAAGAGTTCAGATGATTTTCGAAGGAGGTTGCTGGTGCTGTAAGGTCATATATAAAAACAGCAAGTCAATGATTTGCTTGTCTTCCTCCCCACACAACTTACATATCAATACCAATGGACTTGTTGTTCTTTTCACCTTGGGTTCCCATCAAATCCAAGTGGTCGAATGATTGACTGAGTCGAAGAGAGCTTTGTGAGCTTGTCATGGATGTACAGACTGATATACCACTAGAGAGAGCATCCACGCTACCCATCGACAAGGAAGAGTATTTATTGATTGAGGCCGAATCTTTATAGTGGTGATGACTGTTGGTGAGTATAGGTGCCGATGATCGATGATTCCCTACAAGAACTGGTGTCGATTGATTCTTCAGAGTCGTCATTGTGTTGGTTTGCTGTTGTTGATGCTGATGTTGAGGTTGAGGTGATAAGGGAGACAATGGCAGTACAACAGTCGATTCAGTATTGTTGGAAGAGAATGCGGATCCCACCTTGGTAGTTGCGCCAGTTGTAGTAGAGGTAAGGCCAAGTCGTTGATGTTTGTCGGTTAAGGCACAAGTATTACTATTTCGTTCCACCACGGCTGTTGAATAAGACGGCTGTACCAAAGAGGGAGCATCCTTGTGTTCACGAATAACTTGAATAAGATGAGTGATGGTGTCAAATACTGCATTTTGAGCTTCACGAATGGATGTATGATGATCTTTTTTCTAAATTAGAAGAAAGAAAGGAGAAAAAAAAAAAAAAAAAAAAAAGTTAGGAGAGAAACGATAAAATTTTCAAATCCCGTCAACCCTCTTTTTTTTTTGGGGGGGGGGGTTCTTACGAGATCGTTTGAATAAGGAATATGAGAATTAATCAAGTCGATAATTTGAGTTTGATGATCTAATAAACTACAAGCAAGCTGGTCCAATTCATTTGTCGAAGATCTAGGGGTAATAGGATCACGAGGTGGAGAGTTTGGTGGAGTAGTTGGAGTGGTGGCGGGTTTCATTGACTTGCTGGTGGTAGTCCCGAGGGCGGGGTTGAATGTCAAATTTGACAGGTGTTGAATATGCAACTGTCGCCTTTTCCCAGTTTTTGAACCTGTCGATTTAAAACTAGTACGAATGATTTCTTCGAATGCTACGACCTCGACCCATAGTTGATTGACCAAGGCTCGAAACCGAGCATCATCGACACACCCCGTCAATTGAAGCTCTGAACCTTTATGCACCACCTTACTCAACACCTGCAATACTGTCTTTCGTTGATCCGCCAGCATATCATCTCCATGAGGATGTTCAGTAACAGGAACGCATGCTAATAAGCTACGAATGGATGATGTAGTTTGGTGGATCTTGATATGTAAGATGGATGCTGAAGGTGATACACAAGCGTCCACGAGATCAAACATGTGCCTTGAAACTTCATCCATTCGAACTTCCCAATCAAGTGAAAGTTTCATACCTGATGATGATGACGATGATGAGTTGGATTGTGCCGAGGGTTTGATGATTAATGATGAGCAGGTGGACGAAGGGGGTGAAGGAAGGGGTACACGACTTTTTCTAATCGGGGAGGTGGTTCGAGTGGCGGATTGGGTTGACTCCGTTTTGTTTTGTTGCATTAGTGAGGATGTTCTTGATGCTGGTCTACTAGATGTTGTTGAAGGAGTCATACTTTGTCGACTAGTTGGACTTGCAGAACACCGATTTCTTAATGGTGACCCCTGAAAAGTAGAACAGAAGAAAAAAGTCAGACTAAAGAATCGGATTGAGTTTGCTTACCTTCACTTCAGTATTATTATTCGTAGGTGACACAAGATCTTTTTTATATATGCCGCTCACACCGCCAACTCCGCTCGCATTATTTTGAGCAGCAAAAGACGAAAAAGACGAACAAGGCGTGCGATTCTTTTGTTGTTCCAGCATGGTCGCCTTCCACGCACCGAGTTCCTTTTTGAGTTGTGCATCATTGGATCCCATGCCAGTATCAAGATGACTGACTCTACCCACAAAATGACTTGGGAACCAGCCCCTGATGTTCTCGTATTGTCCATGCCACCAACCAGATGAGGCATCCCTACTGATGACTTCAATCACAGTTCCTCGATGAAAGTAAAGACATGGTTCTTTTTTCTTGATCGAATCATTCAGTGGTGTGGAGGGCGCAAAATCCTGCTGTCCCTGGACATATTGAGCGGTCTGAGTGGAAGGTCGATTCCTATTGGTCGAATGGCCGATAGTCGTTGTCGATCGAGGTTGGTGATTGTTGCTATGGGTACTCCGAAGACTTGGTATCGAGGCTCGTTGCATGATATTGGTGTGATTACCGGATCCCCACTGTGTAGAATCTTTGGATCGTCTATAATGTTGGGGAAAAAGTGATGAGCTAATGGAAGAAAAGGAATTAGCTTTGATGCTTACGATGAGGATTGAATCATGATTAGGAAATAAACGGAAAAAAAAAAGAAAGAAAGTAAAATAGGGGAAGATGGGTCCTTTCTCTCTCTCTCTCTCTTTTTTTTAGAAATTCGTTCAATATCCGACATTGCATTATTGCTGTATGTACCTCTGACAACTCCACTTTCTCCTTGATTCCTTTTTGTAAACCATCTCCTGATCATCCGGTCACTTTAAGAGTTTATTCGTCAACCTAATACATAATAGGTGTAAGGGTATAAAAAGGTAAAATAGTATTCTTAATCTAATACAGGGCCTATGAGCGGCATTTGAAATTTCAGATTTTACCCCGTTTTTCTCCTTTTTTATTTATTTCTTCCTCTTCCCTCTTTCTACCCCAACTTAATTTAATTCACTTTATCTTTTAACCATCTTGATGTCACCATATCCACATTTATACCTTGTCCTATTTTATTACTGATCACCTTTGTCAACTCGACTGTCTTACTATATTCAACTTGTCCATCCCGACCTTGATACACAACAATTCAAGAATCCGTTTGAACAGGAAGATTGGGCCAATAAACCAACCGATCAAGATGGAGTTTTTTTTTTTTATGAAACAGGAATCACAAAACGTGCTGGGTAACTTTGTCATTCACAAGGTAAGAAAAGGGCGCCCATGAACTAGGGAGAAGATAAACTATACTCTACCTATTGACCTAATCTGTCTTTTTATTTTATTTTAAAAAACCAATTCCTAGGTATTCTCTAAAGACACTGCTACAATGACGAATGCCACTGCCACTGCCACTTGTCAGACCAGAAAGTTATTACCAACACTTGACTTGCTTGACTGGTTAAAAAGGTAAGAAGAAAAAAGAGGGGGTGGGTTGGAAAAGGGATATGTGTACCAAAGTAGGACCAAGTGTTCTCAACACGCATGATCTGTGCTTCTTTATTGACCTTTATGTTTATGCCAAGCTATGTTTGCTTTTTGTATAGATATCCATAGGTTAAACTGATTTTCTTTTATGTACAAGTGAATCAGTGGATACAAGATATTATGCACCAACAAGAACTAAACTGTATTTTGCCTCTACTTCTGCAGGGATTCCTCTTTTACTGGATTTACGTAAGTATATGATATAACTGAACAATGAACACCTTATCCCCCCTCTCCCCCCTTCTTTTTATCACCTTCTCCTTTTTCAAATTACTGATACACATGTCTCATTCTCTCCTAAAGAAACTAACATCATTCATTTTGATTTATTATTAGTTTAACTGAACTTTGGTAACCCTGGCGATCCACCTTCAAACTAAATCAGATTACTGGTCCATCTTAATTGTATGTTGAACTACAGGATAATAATGTGCCTCTGCATGCACTGAAGCTGGTAATAAATGATGTGCTGCATGAATCACTGTATTCCATCGATCTCTCCCCGGTCATCGCTCACTCGATTGTTTTTGGAAACATGATCAACACATCAAGCCCGCTCATGATTCTTTCTTCTTCTTTTTTTTTTTTTTTTAACCTTGCTCGATCAAATGGACTATACACAGGTAAAAGTAGCCCTTTGTCATTATAAAGATTGGGGGGGGGAGTGGGGAGAAGGGGGAGGGGCTGATGAATGCTATTAATAACACAATTGCATCAGTTTATTTATGTAGATTATCTCTCTTACACGAACGACTGACCAAATACATCTTCTCGAACCGAATCAATATTTTGACAAGTTGGATGGCGCTCCCTTGAAACCTTTTATCAGCCGACATCAGGACTCTGTTTCAAGATTATCATTCGAGGGTGACCTTACACGCGGGGAGGGGGGATCACAATACAATGGCACCACAATCACCACAGCTACAATAGATACTTCTATGGGACGAAGGCTCGGGTAATCTTATCTGGAACTGGTAAAGATGAATGATGCTGAAGAATACATGGGTGAAGGTAAGTCAGGGTAGGGGGGGGGGCTGGAATAGGGTTTAAAAACGAAAAGGGTACACAATAATCATTAATAGCACATTTTATATCAAACAGATCAGTTAACCGCGACATTCTGGATTCACACAATTCATCGACTCAGCAACCTATCATTATTCTATAAGAACTTACGATTATACTGGGATCAATGGACACCAAAACCCTTGCTAATATTGATGTGTCATCATTGCTAGACAGCGCAGGTAAATGGTACATATTGCTTACCTCTTTTTTTTTTTTTTTTTTAATCAAGATGGATATAGGATGATCATTAACCAATGGTGCTGGTAAGGCTCTTCAAGGATTGACAAGAATGACTTGGATTGGTACTTGATAAAGGAATCATATCCCGCTAGTTTAGTCATGATAGTCATCATGATCGAGCTAAACATTAGATTAAATACCCTTTAGAATAGATATAGCCATAGATATATAGAACATAGTAATCCCGAAATAAAAATCTTATCTGTTTATTGTCTTATAAAACGTCTTGTTATTTTGTCCTGGTTTTAATTTATTGATGTCGGATGTATTGTCCCTGGAATTACAAGACTCCATTTGTAGTCATCCGTCGGAGTTTGCAAAAATGATTTAGAGCTGCAGAAAGCACAATGCGAGAGGGAAAAAATGGATTTATCATCACCAATGTGCCACATTAACAGATCCAAAAAAAAATCAACGAGTTACACAAGTGGTTCATTTTCCATTTTTTTTCTACCTTTTGGCTCTAAACATATATCTTGTTGGTTATGAACATTATATATAAACCTGGATCTAGTCTTTCTTGCACTCTTCAACCTATATCATCCTATTTTGGAGGTTATTCATTAACAAAGTACCTATTTGGAAACACGTGAATGTTCAATCCCAAAATTAAAAAAACGAACGTTACACTCCCCCCTTTTTTTAAGAAAAAGATATTACTTTTTCATTTCATTTTAGATCCTTTGGGGAAATTGCTTTTTCTTTTTCTTTTTTGTATTGTATACCTCTTTCCATCTTTCTTCTCTCTCTCTTTTTTTTTTTTTAATCATCTTCATCATGAATCATGCCGCTACCACACAACCACCAAGACGGCATGATTCACTCTTGCATAAATCAAACCGACAAATTCAAACCCCGATATACCGAGTTCAAGCCAACAAACATTACTTGAGACCAACCACAACCACTTGGTCACCACTTGACTTTGCTTCTTTTATGGTAAACAAGATAAAAAAGAAGATAAAAGAAGACATAACTGATAATCATTCATTTTCTTACAGACTTCATCACCGACAGAAATAGATCATGTTGAGACTCCATCACAAAAATGGATCGTCAACGCTAATAAAGTAAAGATTTACATTGTAGAAAAAACTTGATTGATATTGATGCTCATCTTCTTCTTTTCTGTAATTAGGTACTTCCCTCTCCACCTTACTCTGCACATAAACCACCACTCTCTGTGTTACCTACTCGAAGCTCTAGTCTGACTAATCCAGTGATCAAACTAACTCACAGTACGTCTCGTCCATTACCTTCCTTACCATCTTTTAATGAAAAGTCAACTCTCATTAATACGCCAACTTGTAATGATGATGATACTTCTACTTATAATGCTGCCTGCGACACTGATGATATACCAATGGAAAACATAGCAAAAGTTGACAATGATATTGAAACAGCCATGTTGCACTGGAAACGCGCTTCAACGTTAACGCTTTCCAAATCAGTTGTTCATGCACCCAACTCCGCCATTGAAGAAAAAGAAAACTATAATTCTTTCTTTACCGAAGATAAAGAGCTATGGTCATCGGCTTCCATCTTTGGTGACATTGAAGCCATATTGAAGAAACCTTCAATGCAAGAAAACTGCCAACATACGGCCGACCAACTTTGGAATGATGATGAAACTGTCGTGCCTGTAAAAGAGGTTGCGGCCTATTTGGGAAAGAGGTATAATTTCAGATCCCGATTTCATTTGGGTCCCCCCCCCAAAAAAACTTGTCGCACTCACTTCTTTCTTCTCCTTTTCGTTAATAACCTAGTAAACTCTTTAATCACACCGTTTTACAACTCTATTTTGAAAAGTTTGACTTTACTTTACAACACCTGGAACAAGCATTCAGGTAAGGAATGAATTGATAACAAAACCAGGAATACTCAACTTTTCGTCTTTTTCTTTTCTTTCTAGATGCGTCTGTGGTAAACTTTACTTTAAAGCCGAAGCTCAGGAAATCGACAGAATCTTGCAAGCCTTTGCCTATAGGTATTGGTGCTGTAATAAACAATCCAAGTTGCTCTACAATGCAGGTAAACTAGAAAAGACGAATACCAGTTATTATTGTTTACTCACTCTTTTCTTTTCAATAGATATTGTTTATGCCGTAGTGTATTCCTTGTTACTCTTGAACACTGACCTTCACATTGTCCAAGGATTAGGCCACCATCGCATGTCACGCTCCGAATTCTGCGAAAACACAATGGCCACTATTACAAACAGTATTTTCCTTGGTGAACAGCACAACAAATTAACTTGGGAACACGATATGGAAAGCTATCTCAAGGAAACTTATACCTCTGTCAAATTTCAGGGCATTCTACAACCAAGCTCTGTGAAAACCAATGAACCAACTATAGCAAAAGAATCCTCAGGAGTCGCAACAACCACGAAATCTTTATTACAGCGTATGGGATCAAAGAAACAATCATCACCGTCATCACATAGGCGGAAAGTAAATGTAAGTATATTCACAACATGAAGCAAAAAAACAGAAAAAAAAAAAAAAAAAGCAAGTACTAACCCCCTCCATTAATTTAGGTAGATCCTTGTAGTGGTACAAATACCAATGTGGAAACGGCGGACTTTTTACGTACAAAGCAAGATCATGGACCTGGATTGGAGGGACGGGTACGTTACAGGACAAACAACAATCAGCTTGGACGACGACCGACGAAATCCTCCTCCTCTACATCATCATCATCAACGACATCAACTGGATGGCATGAAGTTTGGCTGGTAATGCATCATCATTGTGGTAGTTTACGGTTGGAAAAACACCACAACACATCTTCACGTTTAGTAAGCTAAAATGAATCTGCGCTGGGTAAAATCGGGATAAAGGGAGTACTCATTGTCTTTATATATATAGATAAGACAGGCGAATCAGGCATCTTCGTGGGAATTAGATCTTGGCCAGAGCACTGCAACACGTGAACCACCTACTCATCATCACTCCTACTCGACGACGACTTTCCATCTGGTCTTGGGCAATGGTACCTGGTATGAATTCGAATGCGAAGATCAAGACACAGTAACGACTTGGATTCACCATATACAATTTGTAGCTGCCATGACTACACAGATTCCATTTATGAAACCACCTATTAGTAGTGACTTGTATGGATGGGAACTAGATCTTACAGAACAATACGATCGACTTGACTCTTGTACGATATCAACATGGGAACCTCCTACAGTCTCGGATACACCACAAATGGCTTCTCGGATCTCATCATCATCTACCACTTCTACCACATCTACTTGTTCTACGACTTCATCATCACTCTTAACAACACCATTACTTGCATCTTATCCATCCAACTATTACTCAAAGACCACCATCATGAATCAACAAAAAGGTATTCAACAATACCTAGTGACATTGGGGGAAGAACTTCAACAGCATTCTACATTCTTTACCTCGATCTCCAAGGTAACATATATATATATATATATGTATATAATAAAAGGGTGGGATTACTAAAATGTGATACGTTTTTTTTTTTTTTTTTTTTTTTTTTTTTGATGCCTGGTTTAGATACCGACGATTTATCATACACAAAAGGCATTGATTGTTACCAATTGGCATGAAAAGAACAATTACTTAATACAACAAATGGACAAGTATGAACTCTATAGCAAGGCATTGGAAACATCTTTATCTAGTAACAATAGTCAATCTATATCTCTCACCTCCCTTTTAGATATAGACAACCCCATTCATTCCTTTGACTTGTTTGATGAAATTAATCATTCATTGAAGTATGTATCATTAGAATAGACCTTTTTTTTTACTTTATTATGACTCAACCAATAAAATCATTGTACAACGTTCAATTATAATCTCCATTCTCCTTTGTCTTGATCATGGTGGAGATGATTTGCGTCCCTCAAAAGTATAATATAAGGTGGGTATAATTCAAAGAGAAAATGGCGGAGGTTGAATTAACAGGAATGAATTCCCACGCACCTTTATTTGGCAACCCATTTTGAAAGGGGCTGCTGACATTTTTTTTGTTCTTATCTCCCCTTTCCGATACTATGAACGGAAGGGAAGACTGGGTTTAAATCAAAGGTGTGTCAAATCAAATCGAGTTTTCTTATCAGTGAGCCTAAAATGGTCGAGGAGGAAGGAGGTCTTTTTTTTTTTGCAAGTACAGATCTTATCATTTCGTCAACACCGTCGTTACGATTATTTACAACTACCAAGAAGATTATGCAGCTTACCTCATATTTAGATCTTATCTTTTTTTTTTTTTTTTTTTTTTTTTTTTTTTTTGTTTCCCTAACAGAAATTGAGAAAAAAGGGGGAGGATTTCATGCTTATTAACCCATATTCGGACGGCGCATTCTGATTTGACATAAAGATCAGAGATAGAAAAAAAGAAAAGTGAAATAACCTTTGCCTGGGAATGACGGGTGGGAAAATGCTGCTGGTTTAGAAAAACATAACACTTTGTTTTTTTGTCTTCCATGTGATAAGATCAAAAAACCCTGTTTTCCCATCTTATCAGTGTGGGTGGTTTTTTTCTTTCTCCAACTTTTTATTTTTTAAATCCCGCTTCCCTTTTTATAAATTCGCTCATTTTCTATTTCCTCCCTTTTCTTTCCCTTTCCCTTTTTTAATTCTCTTCTTCTTCCTACTCTCTATTTCTCTCTCTCTCTCTCTTTTTTTTTTTTTTTTTTTAATTAATGGACCACGAATCGCATATTATATCAGAACAGGTGTTTGGATCTAGTAAAAAGTTACAGTTTATTGGATTATCACCTATGGATTCTCTACTCAGTGCTATCGACAGTGCTCACCCTATTCGACTACCAAAACCAGAAAACAGCGCCAAACGAAACATGACAATAGAATCCATGTTAGATTCTGACGCCACTTTTGAACATGACCATCACCACCGTCAACATGAGCGATCGACTAGTTTCAGCAGCATTAGTTCATCCTCAACATCAGCATCAGCAACAACAACAACAACAACAACAACAGCACCGGTAAAACGAGCGTGGCTCTCAGCACCCTATGATGACCGACTTCACAAACACAGGCGATTCGAACAACCAATGTCACCACCACCATCACAACAAGAAGAACCCAAGCGACTTGTAACTGTCACCTGTCTTCATGCTGCTGTGGCTCAAAAGTCGTATGGCTCTGAAAAAAGGTTTTTGTGTCCTCCACCAGCGATTGCCATTCAACAACACCACCAAGAAGCCACTTGTCCTGTGGTGACCATGTCTGTCTTTGCTGAAGGAGCTGAACGACCGATCGAACAACGAACTTGTCTGGATGAAAACAACTGTGGCAGCTTCAAGTATCTTCACGTCACCGGCTCAGCCAAGACCAAGCAATTCTGTCTCAAGGTCAACATGTCTCACTCGGCACCTCTAACGTCTTGTATCACACCAGCCTTTGCCACCTTCTTCTCATCACCCATCTCGATCATCTCCAAACCTTCCAAGAAAACTGCCAAGGCACGAAATGTGTCCAGCTGTATCTTCACCACCTCACAGATCTCTTTATTCAATCGGATCAACTCACAATCAGTACGAACCAAATACCTCACTTCGGCACCTTCAGATCAACAACAACAGGAATTGTGTGCAAAGAACTCTACTTGGTCAGCTTTTGATATCATTCTTGTCCGACAGCCTACACCGCCACCTCAGCATACATTGTCTCACAACCATCATCATTATCACCATCATCACCAACCTTCAGTCACCACCGCTGGCGTGCCTTTGACCTATGGGACGGAAATCATTCTCAAGGATTCTCAATCTGGGGTATGTTCTCCACCGGTGATCATTCGAAAGGTGGATAAAGGTGCGATCTCTCCTGATGCTTTTGGTCCTGTCAGTCAGATGCAAAAGATCGCTCTCCAATTAGCGTCCTCGTCGGATCGACCGGTCTATCTCAGCGCCAATGGTAATGCAATTCAAGAAATCAATACCAAACCTTCTTCTCAAGATGATAACAGTAGCGGCAATGGGATCAATCATACACATGCAAGCACCTGGTTAGATTACTGTGTGTCGAAACAAGTCTTGGATCAAACTGGTGCGTCTATTGAAAAAGTCGACGACTATCTTTGTTGGACCATTGTGGGGATCGCCAAGTTTGAATATACTGTTGAAGAACCACCAAAGTCAACGGCAACAACGACACCAATCATCAGCACCACCTTACAACAACCATCACCTGTATCACATTCTGATTCTCTCAACAGCAACAAGTATAGACCAGAGATCATGCCTCGACTATTACAACCCTCACCACCACCTTCACCACCACGAACTATTGTCCCTTTCCCCATGGTCTCTGATGTGATGGTGGACGATGCCAAACATGCTTTACAATTGACAGGGCAACATTTGGTACAACATTTACCCACAGCACCTTATCCTCATCTTTTGGAATTCTGGTTAGGTGGTGCACATGGTCCTCTTCCTGTCCTTCAACGACAATTGGCGGCACAAGGAAATATCCAACTATCATTGACTTTACCTCCTACTCAAGATTTTTTGGTGGCTCATCATGATTTATTGGTCAAGACCGACGATGGGAACCGAGCGATTGAATTGCCCTTGTTGATGGTACGAAAGGATAATGTGGTATATCATTCGGGTAAATCTGTTACTTGTCATGTCAAACCCAACGGTGATACTCATTGGTCTATCATGGATGTACCCAAGTAATTTGGGTTGTATATGTCTCCATTCCTTCTTAATCTGTAGTATATAGTCCCCCCCTTCTTTATATATCCATTGTATATATGTATTATGTCCCTCATATTATAAAACTAGCTAATTAATTAATTAATAATTATAATAAAACACTCTTCATGCCAATTATGTATCGTCTATGTCTACTTTATTTTAAAGGAAGTGACCCAACACTTGATGATCGATCTGGAATATTTTCAAATCCCGACTTTCATGCAAACGTGTTGTTACATTTAAAAGTCAAAGCACAAAGTATTTTATGTTCAAATCATGTTTTATGTGATATATATGTGCACGTTAGATGTGTATATAAACTAAGAATTATAAAAAGTAAAAAGTAACTAGCAAACAATGTGTAACAGGGAGAAGGTGTGTATAGATGTCAAAGAGGAATATATATATAGGTGTGTATGTGTGTGTGTTTATATATATGCAAGGGTTCGTAAAAAGGCAGTAAACTAGTCGTCGGCATCATCATCATCGATAAAAGCATCGGATCCATCAGAGTCGTCTGAGAGCATTAGCGCCTTGGTCGTTGGTTCACTGTCATCCGAGTCTTCGTGAGGATTAGTGTTGCTGTATTCACCATCTTCATCTTCTTGAGATTTACGCGCTCGTCCTATAGACAAAGCCAAATGTAGATCTAAAAGAATTTAACATTTAGTCATTGATTCCAACTCCCCCCCCCCTTTTTTTTTTTTTTGCAATCCATCCTTACTTGTCATGCGAGATCTAAAGAAGTTGGCCATACGTCCAGCGTTTTTGTATGCCAGAGAAGTTTGATGGTTGTAGTTCTGAGCATTTTTACGTATCAGTTCCACATCATCTATTAAAGCCTAAGAAAAAAGTCATGTAAGTCAATGCAGATGCCCAATAATTTTAAAACCTACTTCTAGTTGACGATAATATCCACTATTTAAGCGATCCTTGACCATTTCCAAACAAATAGGATAAGCAATTTTCGAGAGGTAGTTGGTGTAGGTGTGATAGTCGACTTGATGTACGTATAGCAAGAAGTCTTCATTATTAATGAGCCAATTCAAGACATCCTTTGCACGGTGGATTTGATCGTCACTTAGACTAGGGCCAATGTCGTACCAATCAGAGAAGTTTTCACCAGTAGGGACCACTTCCCAAGGACTTAAATCTTCAGGAGAAGAAGATTCATCATCCCTACAAACAAATAAAAACGTCAGCATGTCCTTTTTATTCCTCCCAGAATTCTTTTTTTTTTCTTTCTTTTTGATTACCATATAATGTGATAACAAGTCCATGGGCTGGGTTTTCTTGCCTTATGCCAAAACATACCAGTTTCATTAATTGCTGAGATCCTGCCAGTGTATTTACCAACATCGTACATAGCATCCACACGTTGATTACGAGTAGTAGGCCCAAAGAAGATAGACATGGAGGCCCAAAACCGTTCCCAAAGCACCAAGAATTCAGGGCAGCCATCTTCATCAGAGTATTCCAAAGTAATATCAGTGTTGCTGGATCTTCCGCCACCACCACGTGAAGAGGTTGCTGGCGAGGAAGGGGAAACCCACCGAGGATTATGACGTTGGGTCATCACTGATTCAAAATTGGCGAGTTCTTGTACTTGAAGCTTGAGACGACAGAAAGCAGGAGGACCCACTTGCCAAGAGATACCTGTCACCGTCGCAAACACCACCGGTTCATTGAGATTATATTCCAAAGGACTAAACTTGGCGTCAAAGTATTCAGTCATTTCAGAGTTTTCCCAGTATTGTCGATGTCCTTCCACAAGTAGTACCACACGATCACCCATTTGAGGCAAATACTTTTCCATCGAACGTTGAGTCATCCTGATCCAGTTTGTTGGAGCATAGAGCTTAATTTCGTCCTCCGTCAAATTGCGCATAACATTGGTGCGATGATGTAACGGTTTACGAGTAATTGGTTTACTGATGGTCGCCCGTTTTTTCCCCTTGTTTTTGATACTAGACCTTGGTGTACTCGAAGAAGTTTGTTGTTGTTCCTGCTGCTGTGGTGATTGTGGTAGTTGTTGAGACCTGGTGAGCCGTGGGAACCCACTAGCGGCACTTGCAGAAGATGTTGGAAAGGTTTTTGTTACTGTTGGTATCACCATGTCATCGTCGCTGTCGTCTGATGCTATCTGTCGTCTTCTTTTGGTAAGAGGACGTTTTGGTGGATTCATAAAATCGTCATCTTCCGATTTATCGATTGCTTTTGATCGTTTATTAGTCGTTTCACGTCTTGATGCCGTCGATGATGAAGGGCCCGCCCTAGTTGTAGTCGTATCAGGTTGTTGTTCATCAATATCCATAACGTTTATCATGTTGTCTTCTGATTCTTCAAAGTCCTCCAGATCGCTTTCTGCTTCGTTATAGGATTTTACTTGTTGAGCTCTTCGTCGTGGTCGGAGCACATCGTCGTCGTCGTCGTCGCTACGGATTTGTATGCCGGGTCTACGTTTTCTGGTATTGCGGGCTGTTCGATTACTGCTATTACTACGTCGAGAAGATATACCAGAGCTTGTTGCCATACTAGGGGATGCTTGTCGACGCCTTCCAGATGATCTTCTACTTGACGTTCTTCCACTTGTGCTGGGTAAAATATCGTCGCCAGAGTTGTCAGAGGAGTTTGAATAACGTTGTCGGCGCCCTGTTCGGCTTCGAGTGACGGGAGGTCCATCTTCACCATCAGATTCGACGAATTGTTCCAAAGAGGCCACAGTTGTATTTATAAAGTCATCAGATCCACCATCACCATTCGCATCACTGTCTTCATCACTGATAAAATCCACTTGTTCGGCAGGCTGGTCTTCTTCACGGTAGTCTTCGTCGTTGGAGTCATCAGGTAGTAAGTAGGCTTGATTAGCAGGGATAGGGAATAGAGGAAAAGTTGCACCAGGACCACCAACAACTTCATTTTCGTCATCATCATCATTCTTGACAAAGTCCCTCCGCCGTTTTGCAATTTGTGCCCGATCCATCACTGGAAGAGTGTAAGTAAGTTCGGCCTTGAGATTTTGTTCATCCATTTCGTAGCACACCAAACGTTGAGCATCTTCAGTTTCAAAGGTTGGTGATTGGATTGCAATGTCCCGGCCGTATCCGCGCCTTTGTTGGTGAGGGTACTCAATACCTTGCATGTCGATGATGGATGATGGTGGCAATCTGTCTGTTGGTAAATTAGTTTGTTCGTCTACAAAGGTACCATCGCTAGAATACCGTACAGGAAGATAATCATTGTAAAAATATTGTCCACGAGTCCAAGCCTTAGTTTGCGCATAGTCCTTGGCCAGTCCGTTGATACCAAATAAGGTACAGTTCCCTTCGTCATCAGTAATAGCATATTTCATACCATCTTTTGAGAATTTACAATCCAAGAATATACGATTGGGATGGTTTCGCCAGGTAATCACACTTTGTCGTCGGATGTCCCATAAGATAACGTTACCATCATAACCAGCAGAGAGAATTGTGTTGGAATCTTGAGGATGACTATCGACAGCATATGTTTCACCAATATGTCCCTTGAGAATACAGGCCGGTTCACCATTGTGGGCATAATACACCTTGATATCACCATAAGTAGTTGCTATTACACAAAGGCGATCATCGGCAGTCCAAGCAATCATTGACACCTTGGGAGCTTCTTCAGATTCTTGATGTTGAGCATTAGCATTGACAGTAATGTCGGCAGGGGTCGCAGATGGTGTATCAGATGACATTGTTGAATTGATATTATCGTTTGTTGCAAGAGTAGATTGTTCATAATGCTGTAAACCTTCAAGTGGTGGTATAAGAGTACCGAATTCCGCATTATCTTCTGGTTGTGTTGATGCATCATAGTATCGTTTTGTCGCTTGTTTAGTTGTTTCTGATGGAGACATTGGTTTCACTACTGGTGCATCATCTGCTGTTTTCTTGATGTCCACTATATAGAGAATCAACACGAGTATTATTAAACAAGTCTCTATGAAAATTTTACAGAACTACTTACAAACAATAGACGTCCAATTGGATTCCACTTTGTTAAATGACCAAATGCGAGCAGTTCCATCTTGAGAGCTATAGGTACAATAATAATATTAAAAGAAGTGGTTAGTTTCCCTCTCCATTATGCATTTCTTTTTCTTCTTTGGTTTTTTTAAGCTTACCCACTAAGTATTCGTCGACCATCGTGACTGAAGGCCAAATCAGTGACACTACCCATGTGCCCCTCCAAAATAGCAATCGGTTCCACAGGTTGAGGTTGGTCTTGAGTATTCTTGTCCGGAAAAAGAGCACTGGGCACCCGTCGCCGTCTTCGTCCCTGACCATCAGAAAGTGATAATTTGTTGGTGTTCCTTGTAAGTCGTCCATGATCGCTGGGTCCATTCTTGATTGTTGAGAAGACATAAACAAACCCATCATCGCCCGCCACAGTAAACTTTGTTCCAGTATTATTGAATGAAGAGCATCGTAATTTGTCTCTTGCTCTGAATTTACAAGCAAATGTGATTGGTGATTCCGGATCCATGAATTGTAGTGTATCGCGATTCCATTTCCAAAGTCGCACAAGTCCGTCTTCATTTGTCGCCATAAGGTATCGAGTTTCCGGCCTTGGTGATGGTGAGAAACATACTGTTGTGAATGGTTTGGCCTATTAAACAAACAAAACATTAAAGTAGGTAAGCATGCTATATAATCCTATTCTGTTCCCCCCCCTCGCCTTTTGTTTTTGGGTTACTTACAATAGTCGAGATTGGCCTGAGACAGACAACTTGTTTGTATCCATCCATAGTCCACACACGAATATAACCATCCGAAGAAGCTGTTGCGATGAGAGTATTTTCTTCATTGATAGCAATATCCGTGATAACGTTGTAATGACCCCGGATAGTATAAATCAGATGACCTGTTCTGACACACCACACTTTCACCAGGTAATCGTCGCTACCCTAAATGTATATATATAAAAGGTTCAGTCATTGTTCTGTCCAACTTTTTCATAAAGTCGAATTATGTGCCTTACCGTAAATAGACGTCGATTGGTTTTATCGAATGCCAAACAAAAGACAGGAAATCGATGGCCATTGATAGTGACACGCTATTAAAAAAGTATAAAGAGTTGATTTGGTAAGTGGCGATGTTGGAGGAGGTAACAAATGATCAGATTTGACTTACCTCTTTATAAAATGTTGATAGGAAGGTTTGAGTACAACTTTTCTGCATAATGTCAACACCCATTTCACGTGCAATCAAGATTTGATCTGCAATATATATATATATATATATATATATATATAAAGTAAAAGAGGTTAGTAAATAGTGTCATATTCCCAGCCATCCTACTACTTACGGACAGACAAATTTGCTAGTTCTTTCCGTGACATGGTGAGATAGTTGGACTTATCATACTGTTTTTCAGGCACAAAAGCAGACAACATCGTTAACAGAGATTCATCGCCATGTCGCAAAGCATTGCCGCGCAAAGTTTGAGGATCCCCGGTTGTTTTGTAATGGTGAAGGAAGTGTTCCAGAAGTGATAAGAGATAGTTTCCGTTTGTGTCAGGATATTTCTTTTTCTATTAATAAAGAGTGTGATAAAAAACAATTATCAATCATTAGTAAAGATGCATCCTACAAACCAAACCAAACCAAAACCAATAATTACATACCAGGTGTTCCATCGTTAAAGGAACTTGTGATCCATCGTATGTCATTGTATGAGGTAGCAGCTGTCGTTGTTGATCAAGTTCCCGTTCTAGTACTTGAGCCGATTCTTTGCAAGGACCTGCCGCTAGGAACTTGGCAATAAGATAATAAAGCTAGAAAGAGATGGGAGGAAGTGTTAGTAAATACAAAACAGTGTAAAGTTAAAAAGTTAACATTATAGCATAAGATTATACTTGATCAGCTTACCTCTTTTTATAGATAGGTCAATCATTGAAGGGTGTGTGGTGAGTATAACATGAGAAGATAAACGCGTAAGAGTTGGTTAGTATTTCGTTATATATAACAGATTCACCAAGATTGCCCATCATATCCCTATACCTTTCCCCCTTCAATACACCCTGTTTCCAATGTCTATGTTTACCTTGTTCCATGACTAAAGCCTAGGTTAATCTGAGAGTCAGAAGGGGGAAGATTTTCTTTTTTTTTTTTATTTAAAAAAAGTGAAAGAAAAAGGAGAAACAGCACACAGCGCCATTTTTATTATTATTGGGGTCACGTCGAGCGGATATTTAAATTCTCACCAATAGAATGGCTCACTTAATCTAATGCTAGTTATGTGAGCTGCTTGATGTTCGAATGATAAATCCTCTTTAGCTATCATCACCAGCATAATATAACAATTCATACCCACATGTTTTAAAAGAGAAAAGTGTAGTTTATCGATAATCTTACTTTCCACTTTTCTTTCCATTGTCAGTTATCTCCAGCCTCATGACTTTTGACTTCGATGAGCGGTGGCAAAACTGTCGTTCATGCAAAATGCAAAAATGCTTTGACAAGGAATTAAGATTGGCTCATCGAGTTTTTCGATCTGACGCTTGGACATTGGCGCTTGCTTCCTTGAACCGATGAAAAACCGGTTATAACCCTTTTTCTCAATATTAAGCTCAAGTGACAGTAACATTAAGATTGTAGTATGTTTAATCAAGAGAAAAGCATCCTGTTTTTTTGTAACTTTTTTACCATTACTGAAGTTGTTCATTATTTTGAAACCCCGCACGCCTGAGCCTTCTGAAAGATATAATGCAGGTCTTAATAGCCAGACGATTTACCCCAAATTTAAACCTTATGGTCAACATATTAGTGTAAATAACCTTGTAAGTTCAGATCAAATGATTAACTCTTTCCCTTGTTTTCTAACGAGGGTGAGATTGGGTGAATCTCACCCAGATTTTCAAAACCCGCCTTTTTAATCATTTGCCCCGGCCGATCCCCTGATTGGGCAACGACGCTTCAAAGTACTAACTATTGTACGTAAATATTTCAATAAATGTAATTAAAAACAAAGGGAATGAAACAAAGATATGTAACAGTGAAAACAAAAAATGAGACCAAGGTATAATGGGGAGGAGGGAATCTACCGCTTCTGTGTGACTGATTCGTTGGTGGCTGGATTTCAAAAAGTCCTCAATTTCTTACCCTCTCTCTCTTTTTTTTTTTTTTTTTTTTTTTTTTTTTTTTCTTTCTTTCTTTCTTTCTTCTTCCTCTTCTTCTCCAATTAAATATCACCATGGGCAAAACCAGCTTTGCACCTAATCCTGAAACTTCAGCAGCGATCACCTCAGCTAGCTCAGCTTCAGGCATTCTACTGTCTGGATTCGATAATAGCGCGGCGGCAGAACACTTTGCATTGGTGACTCATGGTCTGGATCGCCACCGACTCCGCATCTTCAACGTACGATCTGGAACTGTCAACAACGATTATACTGCTGACGACAAGGAACGATTTACCTGTTTATCTTGGGGGAATGTTCGAGACGATGGTGAACTGGGACAGGTAAGACAATGAAAAAAACAGGACAAATGTCAGAAAGTAGTCAATGAACTGTAATCGTCTTTTGCCTTGTATTTAGATCGACAACAAATCACGAAAACGGAGAGCAACGAACAATCTCTCCAAGGTGGTTATATTGGGGACTCAATCTGGATCTATTGTCATGTATTCGCTCGCTCATGGTGATATTGTCAAACGCCTTGAAAACGTCCACACACAACCTGTCACTGACTTTATTCTGAACAAGGCGGGCACCAAAGGTTACTCTATTGCTGAAGACAACTATATTGTGGAATGGAACATTGAAGAAGAACAAGAAATTGGGTAAGTCTAACATAAAAGTGTCTTGACAAAGGATTACTAACTTGATCGCCCGTTCTTGCATCACTTACATAGAAAATGGAAAGCCGATGCTAAAAACGTACGTCGTCTCAAGCTAAGCCATAGTGAAACCAAACTTGCCACTGCCGGTCATACTATCAGTCTTTGGGATATTGCAGAAAAGAAGGTGATCAAGGTAAGATAGTACATAAAAAAAGGGAACACACACACACACACACCAAAAAAAAAAAAAAAAAGGCGGGACCAACTTGACATTATTGTTATTAGAAATATACTGGACATGCTAGCGCAGTTGTGGGTATGAACTTCTCTCACCAAGACGACATTCTGGTTTCTTTTGCTGAAGACGATCGATATATCAACGTATGGGATACACAGACAAACAACACAAACACCAATAGTATAACGGCCCTGACTTTGGAAGACAATGCTCAACATATCAATTTCTCCGCCATCGAACCTTCTGTCTTGGCAGTCTCCGAAGATGGTACTTGTGGGATCTGGCAAAATGCATCAGCAGCTGGCTCGGTACGAAACGGTCCTCCTCGACGTAAAATGATGCGCGGTGCTATGACTCGATCTCCCGATACAATCATCTCTGTTGTCGCCAGTCAAGACGATCAAACAAGAATCCCCATCCTTTCTGCTAGGTTTGTTAGTGACTATGATGGTCGATCTGTCATGATTGCTCGTGGATCTTCTATCAAGCCCATGTTTGAAGTAGTGGTAAGTACTTGGGAAGATGATTATAAGGTCCAATAAGCTAACTTCTCTCTCATGCATACGTCTGTATAGCCTTATATCAATGAAGAATCAGGTGCTATTTTGGAAACAATCTCTCTCTCTCGACAATTGGTCACCAATTATCTGATGGATGACTCCTCTTTGGCAGCAAGCAATTTGGTAAGAACTGAATAAACAATAGCATTCTACCAAACTATCGATTGACCATGACTATATATTTTGTTTACATGTAGAAAAAGACCAGTAAACTATACGATGAATCCAAAGTAAAAGTGGTTGGCAACACGGACTACACAATTCAGGCCCCAAGCATGGTGGAAAACGACACGGAAACCAACTCGACAGATCTCACCATCGAACAAAAACTGAAAGCAATGGAAATGGCCGAAGAAAACGACGACAATACTATATCGACCGACAGCAAAACCAGAAAGAAGAAACCAACAAAGGCAGGTACCGCCACACCATCATCACAATCACTACAAACAGCACTTGTACAAGCACTTCACTCAAAGGATACGGCACTCTTGGAAGGATGTTTAGGACAACGGAATCCTGACATCATTATCACAACAGTACGACGATTGCCCACGGCCTATGTGATACCACTTTTATTACAACTGATCGACAAGTTTCAAGAAAAACCTATACGCGCTCAAGAAATAATGGATTGGATCAAGCCTGTACTACAAATACATACAGCTTACCTAATGACCGTGCCTGATCTGGTTGGCAAACTATCTAATTTTTATCAAGCTATGGATACCCGGGTCAGCGTGCTTCCCAAACTAATGTGCCTGAATGGTCGTCTGGATATTGTCAACACACAAATCGATGCTCGGACACACAAGTTGGGCTCTCTCAGTCAACACACGATCAAGGATGAAAAGCCAAGATCTATTTATGTCGAACAGGTATCTGATGACGAAGCTGAACAAATGGATCAAAGTGATGATGACGAATCAATGGATATTGATGATGGCGATGATGCTTTTGGATACAGTGATTCGGATGGTTTAGAAGTAAGTATATTGTGTGTTTGACGAAACCCATGATCTTGATACTGACTTTTTTTTTTTTTTTTTTTTTTTTTTTTTTTTTTTTTTTTTTTAGATGGTCTCTGGTGAAGATAGTGACTCTGAATAAATGATGTAGTGTATAGATAGAAATTGTATAGTTTAAATTAGTACTTTTTGTTGTTTTTACTTTAATAAAACGAACCTCTTCCATTTTCACATTCCTTCATTAAAATATCCTATACGCATGTGTCGTATCGACAAAGGAAACTGTCGGTCTCTTAATCTATAAATAAAAAATCAGGAACACATTTATCGATATATAATTGAATACCATATGCTATGCTAATATCAACTGCATTCAAAATTGACTTGAAAAACCAAGCACCCAAACCCTTGCGTCAGTTGGGTCAAACTTGAAATGAATGAACACTCATCTTCAAAAGCCAAAAGAAAAAAGACATTTTAAAACCCGACCACTCAGAGGTTCTCCTTGCTGAGAATCAAAGTGATTGCAGCTCTTTGTGAATGCATCTCAATGATGTTTTTTGTTCAAAACCCGCTTACTCTCGCCTAACAAAAGTGACCATGAGCATTCCTTAGCCTACTTCCAACAAACTTTACATAATGACCATTGTGCCAAGTACCCTGTATGGAACAGTATAGCCTCAAGATCGTTTTAACCTGACTTTTGTAAAATCAAGTTGCAGAACGAAAATTGACACATAAGACAAAACTTATTTCAACACCCGCTTACCTTCGCTTTGAATCTTAAGAGAGCTCTATTGTCTCAATGAACAAGTGATGCTAATGGTTAAAGTGGCGATGTGGACATTATAGCCTATTTCCAACAAACTTTACATAATGACCATTGTACCAAGTACCCTGTATGGAACAGTATAGCCTCAAGATCGTTTTACCCTGATTTTTGGAAAAAAAAAGTTGCAAAATGAAAATTGACACAAAAGACAAAATTTATTTTCAACACCCGCTTACTTGCGCCTTGAATCTTAAGAGAACTCTATTGTCTCAATGAACAAGTGATGGCAATGACAAAAGTAACCATGTGCATTCCTTAGCCTATTTCCAACAAAGTTTACATAATGACCATCGTACCAAGTCCCTTGTATGGAACAGTATAGCCTCAAGATCGTTTTACCCTGATTTTTGAAAAAAAAAAAAAAAAAAAGTTGCAGAATGAAAATTGACACACAAGACAAAACTTATTTTCAACACCCGCTTACTTTCGCCTTGAATCTTATGAGAGCTCTATTGTCTCAATGAACAAGTGATGGTAATGACAAAAGTAACCATGTGCATTCCTTAGCCTATTTCCAACAAAGTATAAATAATGACCAATACACCAAGTCATTTGTATTGAGCTATACAGCCTCCATTGAGGCAACAAAGCTCTCATAAGATTCAAGGTAAGGGTAAGCGGGTTTTGAATTAAGTTTTGTCTTGTGTGTCAATTTTCGTTCTGCAACTTGATTTTACAAAAGTCAGGTTAAACCGATCTTGAGGCTATACTGTTCCATACAGGGTGCTTGGTACAATGGTCATTATGTAAAGTTTGTTGGAAATAGGCCATAATGTCCACATCGCCACTTTAACCATTAGCATCACTTGTTCATCGAGACAATAGAGCTCTCTTAAGATTCAAAGCGAAAGTAAGCGGGTGTTGAAATAAGTTTTGTCTTGTGTGTCAATTTTCGTTCTGCAACTTGATTTTACAAAAGTCAGGTTAAAACGATCTTGAGGCTATACTGTTCCATACAGGGTACTTGGTACAATGGTCATTATGTAAAGTTTGTTGGAAGTAGGCTAAGGAATGCTCATGGCCACTTTTGTCATGAGCATCACTTGTTCATTGAGTCATTAGAGCTCTCTTAAGATTCAAGGCGAAAGTAAGCGGGTGCTGAAAATAAGTTTTGTCTTGTGTGTCAATTTTCATTCTGCAACTTTTTTTTTTTTACATAAGTCAGATTAAAACGATCTTGAGGCTATGCTGCTTCAGACAAGGTACTTGGTGCAATGGACATTATGTAAAATTTGTTGGAAGTAGGCTAAGGAATGCTCATGGTCACTTTTGTCATTAGCACCGCTTGTTCATTAAGCTAGTAGAGCACTCTCAAAATTCAAGGTGAGGGTATGCGGGGTTTGCAATAGGTTTGTTCTTTCAAAGCCTGTCGGAAGTTCAATGTATGTGATGCAGAAAATGATCAAAAGCGGAATTTGAAACATTCCGATTATGTGTCATATTTGCAAACCAGTTGTACTGTGCACTGAAATCATAACGGAAAAGTCATTTGACACATTTCTTCCTTCCATTCTGATCTGCTGAGCATGTTGATCTAAAACAAGGAAAAGAAGGTTGCTGATTATATAACGGCCATGATCCTCTCTCTCTCCTTTTTTCTCTTTTAACAGTTCCATTATGCCTCGATTCTTCCCACTTGTATCCACCCTTGCCACTTTGCCCCGGTCACCACCCAGACATTGTTCTTCTTTTATCAAGCCGCTCTTGACTCCTCGGCATTTATTCTCCACCAGTAGCCATCGTCCTGTTAACCACCATTATACCAAATCATCCACCCATAGCGATCAGCACCAGTACGATCCTGGGTATAGGTATTATGAACAAGTTACTGAAAACACCGTGCTCAGTTCGTTTCCTCGACCCAATCTAAATACCACACTTCACTATACCCTGTTTTCTGCTAGTTCCCCTTTGGACTCGACCATATCCAACCCAACTAAAAAGAAATGCATACATTGTCGTGGACCACACCTATCAGAGAATTGCCCCTGTTAAACCCCCCATCATTAATCATATACATTTTATAAAGAATCATAGAATACAGTCTTTGTTTATTATTGAATCATCATATCTATTCTAGTATCAGTCTTGTAATTTAATGCAAATCCAAATAGAGAAGAGAAGGGCCACCCCACAGAACGGGATTTGAATTTGGTTTCAGGGGTACCATGTAACAAGTACGTCGTGTCGATCCTGTAACAAGTTTCGATATCTACCAGTAATTTTTCCGGATCAATCCATTGCCTAATGCCTATGTAATAAAGATAGAAGTAATAGATAACTGTTACATCAGAAGTGTTACTTGTTAGGTCTTTTTTCTTTCTCTCTTTCTTTCTTTTATTGGGAGATTTACCTAAAACATTGATCCAACGGATATAGTTAGTTGTATCAAGATTTTCCAACCTTGAATCTAATGTTTATTTTCTTGACATGGGCAAACGGAAGATATAATGTTTAGAATGCTTCTGGTTCTAGTAAACCTAAACTATGGTCCTAAAAGTCCTGATCATTAGTAGTTCATTCTGTACACATTTAACAGGTTAAAGGAGAAGCTTCTAATTCATTATGTTGTATTTTGTTTGTTAACTGTATGGAAGTATCATTTTGTCTGTATCCAAAGTGAAAATCGCAAATGGGGCAACAAGCATAGTCAATCCGATTATTGAAATCCCGCTCGACCAATTTAAATCCTTTTTCCTTGTTTTTTCTCTCTTTTCTCTCTCCACACATCCGACCACTCTCTCCCTCCTCCTTCTTATATATATTTGCCATGGATAGTTTACCTATTCAACGACAGGCGTCTTCCGTTGGTGTATTAGCCTCTTTAGCCCAAGTCGCTTCACCAGCCTCGTCATCTTCTTCCTCCTTGGGACCCTCCAATAGAGATCAACAAATCGAAAAACTCTTGAAAGAAGTCAAACAACTGAAACAACGGGTGGATGTAATGGACAAGGAAAATATAGCATTAAAGAAAAGCATATATGATCTCTCAGCTCGTTATGCTGCCTCTATATCGCAAGGTGGACTGAACTATCGACCGGGGCCTTTTGTGATGGATCCGATCAACTCAACGACAACGAACAGCGGCGTTATTATTAAAGCACAAGAAATTCTCACCAAGGCGGTCCAACAAGCTGGTGGTGATATTGACTCTTTACAAACATGTAAGTTAAAAAAGAAAGGACTTGATTATAGGATGGGGGACTTAATCAAGATGGGTTGACTATAGTAGGTGGATATCATGATACTCGCGATGGTAAAGCATTCCAAATGCGCTACGACCTCAAGGTATAGAAGCAAAAAGAAAAAAAAAAAAAACTTGCTTTGAAGGATATATGTGAAAATAACTAGAACTTGATATTGTTATTGTAGGGACATACGGGTGCAGTATATTGTGTGGAATTCTCTCCTAATGGTGAGCTTTTGGCAACAGGATCCTTTGACAAGACTGTCAGGTTATGGGAATTCAAAGAAAGCCAAAAGGAGGTAAAAACAAGCAACTCCATATTGATCATTATCTAACTTGACGTTCTTCTTTTTAGGTCATGTGCTTAAAAGCTCATACTTTGAACGTATCTGATTTGGCATGGACGACGGATTCCAACACCTTACTATCTGGCTCTTATGATGAAACCTGCAAAACATGGGATTTACAAACTGGCAAGTTGGTCTCCAATTATGAAACTGAAGGCTTTGTACAATGTGTGGCATGGGACTTTATTGGTATTAGAAGAAAACAGCATGATTTGTTGGGAATAATGGTACTGACTATAGATGGGTTTATATTGTGATAGAAAACTCTGTGTTTTATTATGGCACTTCTCGCAAGGTGCTGGCCATGGTAGATACAAGAACAGATGCTTCTCCCATTGTCATCCGGAACGACGCGATGGTGAACACTCTATACTCTTCAAGGGATGGAGTTCATGTGATTACAGGCGATGCAAATGGAATGCTTAAAGTGTGGGATATGCGATCAAGTAAGTATAACAAATCATATGATGAATCGTCATATACTGACCACTCTTTTTTGATAGGGGAATGTATTGCAGAAAAGGAAAATGATAAGGAAAAGATGCCAATCACTCATATCTCCATTGGGAAACGCAGGACAGATGCATCAAGGCGTGCAGGTAATTATCACTAACAAAGGCCTTTTGTCAAAACACGGCTGACTCTTCACTCTTTTTTTGTATCATTATAGTGGATGATTATGATGAACCTCGATACATGGCTGTCAATAGTTATGATAATTGTAAGTTGCAAAAGAAGAGTAAATAGAAAAAGGGGAAAATATACTTACATCGATTGATTGACTAGTATTACGTGTATACGACCGAGGTATGGATCCACCAAAGTCCAAATTGCGTCAAGTCCATGCTTTGAAGGGTTTTATCAACAGAAACTGGCCGATCAAAAGCTCATTTTACTGCGGAAGTGAATGTAAGTAGACATTTGCATGATTGTACTGTAATACTAGTCCTAATCCTCCCTCCCTTCGCTTTTTTTATTTTATTTTGAAAAAATATCATCTAGTCCATTCCTCAATCCGTAGCCGACCAACCACAACAAACAATGATCACAATGACCACGATTACTCATCCATACCCAACGATTATCTTTCGGAACTGGCCGAACCAAAGGAGGAGAAAAGTGTCCTGTTGGCTACTGGTAGTGCTGACCCATATGTTTATCTCTACAATGTGGGCGAGGTAATATATATACACACATAGATCAGCCCCCCCCCTTTTTACGACATTTTTACTTAATCACCTTTTTACTCATCTATAGGATCGATCTGAACTTATGCAACGATTGGAAGGACACACTGATCGGGTCTATTCTGTCAACTTCCATCCTACTGAACCTATTTTAGCAAGTGGCTCTGCGGACTTTACTGTCAAGATTTGGGGACCCTCCTTCAAAAGCAAGAAGAAGATCATACTATAGGGGCATTATCCGTAGTTGGTGTTATTACTATTATTATAAATAATATTATTAGTTTAAACGATGTATATTCTAGATTGTATTATGAAAAGAAAAGAAAAAACGTATTGTAAATAAAGTTTATTGGAAGGTTGAAATGATTATGATGCGGGACTTTCATGTGCCATTTGACCATCTCTCTCTGCTATTTTTAAAATCCCGCTATTTAAGGGGGCCTTCTTTTGTTTGACACTCCTCTTCTCTTCTTTTTCTTCACCTTTACCGAAACTAACCCGATGCTCAATCCTGGTAACCGCTTATGGATCCTCGTGGGTATTTTATCCGTGGTTGCCTATCCTTTATGTAAGTGAACAGATAACATAATGTTTTACATGCCACTAACTATTCTTCGTAGATCATCTTATTGGCCTTGCAGGAACGCACAAAGTCATTCCTTCCATTGGCTCTGAAACTTGTGTGAAAGTAGTAGGTAAGTTTTTACCAGTCAAAAAGAGAAAGAAAAAAAAAAGAAGCTTAAATTCACCTCTCTTTTTTTTGTGTGTGTTTAGATCCTTCTAACCTCTTGTCATTCTGTGAAGATATCGTATTGGGAGAAGATGGTGTGGCCTTTGCATCTTGCGACCCTGCACGAGAAAAGCGGAACAGAGTATTGGATTACAATTACTTTGGTGTAGACGAAGTCGTTCCCTCTGGCGACATTTGGCAAATTGATTATAAAACGGTAGATCGACCAGGCAACCTCCCCACCCTCATTCACTAACTGACTGAACTGACTTTATATTTTTAATTTATAGTCACCACCCGAAGCGAAAATGATGAAGATGATATCCAAACCTCAAGATTTCCACCCTCTTGGACTTAATATTGATATTGGCCGTCAACTAATCCTCGTGATCAATCTCCCCTTTGAATCCGATACAGCCAAAATAGAGGTATTCTCAATCCAGGCGGATAACTTGGTACACCAACGTACGATCCAACATGCCAACTTGTATACACCCAATGCACTCCACATCCTCGACAATCCGGAAATGGAAGGATCAGACGGCACACCTTCCTTCTTCTTTAGCAACGACCATTACTTTGACACCAAACTCCTCAAACTGATTGAAAATGTCGCGGTCTTGCCCATCTCCAATGTGATGTTTTACGATGCTCGATCCAATCAAGCTACCGTGGTGGCAAACAGACTGGCCTTTGCGAATGGTGTCAGCGGTGACGACTCGACTCTCTTTGTGTCCGAATGCAACAAACGCCAAGTCCACCAATACAATATCACCTTACAACCTTCTTCCTCGGATGAACCTGTGCGACTTGATTTCGTACAAATGGCCCATGTGGGTATGGCCGTGGATAATTTGGATTATAAATCTGGGAAACTGGTCATTGCTGGTCATCCAAAGGGGTTGGACTTTATGAAGTATGCCGTGGCCCGTGATCGGTCGCTTCCGAATGTGCCTCGAGCGGCTTCTCAAGTCATGGTATGGAGGTTGGCTTCCAAGGTGGGTCCTCAAGTTGTATTTAGTGATGATGGTCATTATTATGCTGCTTCTTCTACTGGTGCTTTGGATGCTGATCGTCATAAATTGTTGGTGTCGTCGCTTTATGATCGTGGTATCCTGGTTTGTGATTCCCAATAGTGTAGTTATTATATCCTATTTTGTGATTCCCACTAGTATAGTATCATAGCTCCCCCCCCCTTCTCTTTTATAACAACAATAAAAACCACATTTTAAACTTTTATTAGTGTCAAATAAAAAATAAAAATAAAAAAAAGTAACAAGATGATCTTTTATGATCATTCCCCTTTTTTATTTACAGTATACATATCTATCCTACAATCTATAATTATAATATTCCTTGATCACGACACCATCTTGACATCCAGAAGCAAATTATCAATCAATCTAGTTTTACCCACAAACACAGCGGTGCTGACAATCCCACCTTGTTGAGGATTGATATCACCGTCAATAGTCGAGAGGTCATCAGGTGAGTTGATAGCCAAGTAATCCAACGAGATATCCCAATCCAATTGTTTGACGAGTTGTTTTTCTTGTTCGATGATATCGGTACCGGCCTGGATCAAAGTAGGTGCATGGCGTTGTCCTTGTTGATAAAGTGATTCGATGGTGGACAGAGCTTTATGCACGACAAGAGCATGGTGACGTTGATCAGGTGTTAAATAGGTGTTTCTTGATGACATGGCCAATCCATCATGTTCACGGATGGTTGGACAAATGTTCATTTGAACTGGGAAATGAAGATCACGAATCATGGTTTTAATCACCGAGCATTGTTGCACTACACACAAGAGTTAAAACGTGGGGTTTGTGATTGACATGTAGTATTACTTACCATCCTTTTGACCAAAGAAGACTTGTTCAGGTTGTACCTATCAACAATGAATGAGATTTTATACTAGGTATATATAAAAAGAAGAATATTAAACTTACAATGTTTAGGAATTTGGATACTACAGTAGCCACACCACGGAAAAAGTGAGGTCGAGTGATACCCTCCAATTGATGTGATAAACCCTTAACTTCGACAAATGCCCCCTTTTGTTTTGTCACATCCAATTCGATCCCGCCAGGATACATTTCATGCACGGTAGGCACCAATACGGCCGAAGCAATCCCAGGTCCAAGAGCAGCCAATTGATCCAAATCATTTTGAAGTGTGCGTGGATAAGTGGATAAATCCTCAGTTGGTGAAAACTGTGCAGGATTAACAAAGATAGTTAACGCCACATGGTCACATTGATTTTTGGCAGAGGTCACTACAAGAAGAAGACTATGTGGGTTAGTTGTTTTTTGTTTATTTGTGTGATTTATAAAGAGAGGGAACTTTTTTACCTAGAGCCAAATGACCTTGATGAAGAGCACCCATGGTGGGCACATAACCAAGTGTTTGACGATCCAATAATAGCTGTCGGCGCCAAGCACGAAAATCAGCAATCTTGTTGAAGAGGCGGATACCAGGAGGAATCTTGACTAAAAATAATATCAATTATTAAGGACGAAACAAAGAATTGTTTTGGTTTGATAACTTACTATTGGCAAGCATTGGAGAAGGTGGGAATGGAAAGAGGGAAATGGCAGAAGGGCCCGCAAGTTTTAAAAGAATCGGGAATTGAAAGACCGCCCCTGTGCAAACATTAAACAATTTTTTTTTTTTATGGGGAGGGGGGATCCTCGCTCTTGGAATATTTTTTTCCTCATTCCCCTTTTGTACTCTCAATCTCAAATCATGGCGACAGCGGTGGATCCTTTAGCAGAAGAAGCTATTGCAATCCTAGATGCAGAAGGTAAAAAAAAAAAAAAAAAACAAACGACATGTATGTGTTTTATGGTAATGGGCTGGGATACTAACTTGTTTTTCGCTAGCCACTCGACGTATTGATGAAATCCAACAAAGTATTGATTTTATTTGCAGTTCCCTACGAGCCCAAGGCAATATGACGATCAGTCAATTACTTCAGTCGGTGCGTGCACTTACCATGGACGAATACTGTAACAAATATCATGCCGATACTTCTTACTTTTTAAAGGAACAAGCTCGACAACGGAAAGAATTGACCATGGTAACTCCTGGAAAGAAGAGGTAACCAATAGTAATAACTATCAATACAAGTAGATGGACTAACTCTTGTTGTACTCTTAGATCTCACAACAATAAAGAAACACTTGATACTTTGGACAAGGATGGACACCAGGCCAAGAAGAAGCAAATTGTATCTAAACACAAGGTAAACTAGTAATTCCTCTTTTCTTTTTTTCTGACTTTTTTATGTTTTATTATAGGATACACCGGTAGCAAACACAACACATCAACTGACTAATAAAAAAGACGAACAAGACGAAATGGATTTTGGACCCTTATTTATGCAATTCCTTCGCCCTGGTCAACCCAAGGTGACATTCCAATTCGATCCTCAGGAAGAACTGGACCCACATAATGCCCTTCGATTACAAGTACCTTATGAATTTGTGGATCAGTTTGAAGCAGGCCATCGACGAAGGATTGGTGATCAAATACAACATATACAAGATCAACTGGAATCATTCAAGCAACGACTTTTACAACCCCACCACTCTCCAACCTTATAATATTATTTGTATCAAAAAAGGATTTCTTTTGACATACCCCTCCCTTTTTTTTTTGGGATCATATATAATAAACTGGTCCTATACTCAATTAACTTTTACCTCCATGCAAGATAATCATCGAAATGGGTGTCAAAATATGACAGGAATAACCATGGTAACAAATGTGGGTTGATATTAAATCATTATGCATACTGATAGTAGCCTTTTTTTCTTTAGATCAACAGGATCGGCCCAACATGGATTAGTAATAAAAAGTATAGAATGTTTATTATTGTGGTTTACTAACTAATAAAAATACATCATGTTAATAATAAAAGGGTATGGTTTGGTGATGTTGGTCTTTCAACTAGGTCAGATTTACATCTGCATGAATTCAATTTGTGTTGTCAATCGGGTGGAAATGCGGGCGGGTAGCCAAAATGAACACTCGGGTCACCTGTTACTTTTACTATTCTTGACTCATCTCAGTCAATATAAACATTATCTGTTATTGTTTTGTTTCGTCTCTCTTTTACTTTTACTTTTACTTTCTTCTTCTCTCTTGGATGAATAATAAAGAATACGACAAGGATCCACATTCTACTACAAAAAGAATGCGCATGACATTGGCTTGTGAACGGTGTCGGTAATTGTAATTTAAAAAAAGGAAGGTTGAGTAAAGAACTGACTGACTCTATTCTTCTTCTTTTATGATACATAGAAATAAAAAAGGTAAACCATCGGATTGTATCATACCTTTTACTTACCCATACTCTCTTCTTTTTTTTTTTTTTAGTGAGGTGCGATGCCACTCATCCCGAATGCGGTCGATGTAAAAACCTGAAAGGCAAATTGAGAATATTCAAATCCCGTCCTCCCTCCTTTTTTTTAACGCTTTTTTTTTTTTTTAAAAAAAAACTTTTCCCCTCTCTCTTTCTAGTTCCTTGCTCTTACACCGGTACTGCAACACAATTCGACATTTACAACCTTGCGCAGCTTAATGATACCATCACCAAACTCAGCAACAAGGTCGATGTGGTAGAACGACAATTACAAACCATTCAGCAGGATACGAAAACAATTCTACGTCATGTAAATACGACAAGTAACAGCACTCCTTCTTTAACAACCTCATCCTCCTCTTCTTGCTCAGTCTCAACCCAAGCTGATCGGACACTAGTTTCTTCTGATTTGAAGACCAACTGGGCGTTATCATTGACACCTACTGGCTTACGTATCGACACCAATATTGTCTCTCTCCAAGATCTTTATGGCATTCTTTTATCTGGGGCATCTGAACTACAACGCCAAGAGCTTGCGTCAAGCACCACATCCTCATCAAGCGAACCAACTCGGCAAGGACACGATGATGATGACTCTTCCAAAGTAAAGACACCTTCCTCCAAACTAGCCGACCATGTTATTGTGACTAAGACTCATCCTTTGTATCGATCCAAAGGTGTTATATTCCCTCTTTACAGTGCTTGGGAATCAACACAACAACAACAACAATATATGCGACTGGCACCACCCATCTCTCTGCGACCAACCTATTCTGACGACAATAATGTGATCAAACCCAACATACCGATCATCATGAATAATGCCATCATCGACCAGCTCTTCCATCATTATGCCGAATGTTTCCTTTGCTATCCACTCCCCGACATTGATACTTTTTTGGAAACCTGTCGCCACTCTTTTCTCCAGCAACAACAAGGGAAAAAGAAAGAAAAGGGTGATGGTCTACTACAAGATAAAATCAACTCCCTTTTGGTGAATGCGATTCTGGCATGGGCAGCAAGACATGCGGCGATATATCACGATCTGTTTCCTGGTCAGGATCCTAACCGGGTGGGTGAACATTACTTTGATCAAGCCAAGATTCTACTTCGGGACTGTTTTTTGGCCTCGACTTTGGATACCGTACATGCTCTCTTATTGATGTATATTTATAGTATTGGCAAAACAGGCTCTGGACGTGCACAGGCTGGATCGGAGGCATATGTCTTTTTGGGTCTGGCGATTCGAATGGCTGTGGATATGGGACTACATCGACAACCTTCCACCTTATCATCATCATTGTTACCTTCTTCATCATCTGGCGACACCACCAACTCACCTTCTTCCTCGCCATCATCACCAACACAATTATCCAATAAAGGCAACAATACCAACGATTTGATGCAGGAAGAAGAAGAAGCAGAAGCAGACATCGACAAGGAACGGACAAAGGATTTGATTATAGTGGAAAAACAACGACGATTATTCTCAGCAATCGAATTCATGGAAACGCTCTGTGCCAGTCATTCCGACAAACCAATGATGCTGCCACCGACAGACGAAGTGACGATAGGACCACCGACTCGAATGTTACAAGAACAAGGGGAACAGCGCTACCGAGTTGAATTTACCATACATCGGCACCAAATCAGTCAAATCGATCGCAGCATCCATACCACCATTTTATCCTCTGTCAAGAACCCACGACTATCATCGATCTCACACCTGGAACGGCAATTAAAGGACTGGTACGACGGATTACCCAGTTACTTTCAATACGAACGACATCGCAACTGGTGCAGCACATCCTTCCGTGAACAGGCCTGTTTGAAACTGACCTTTGAATACCACTTTCAGATGTGTCAACTTTATTCCATGTTTTTACCTCGAATGGATCCACCGACAAACAACAATTCTTTATCTGCCATTGCCTTATTATCACTTCGGATCTGTGTGGATGCTGCTGATAGTATTACCGACCTACTGGATCATTGGGCTCAGCTTCAACAACCTTGGTGTCATTTCACTCTGGGTACCCTTGTTATGGCGTGTGGTGTCTATTGCAATTATCAATTACGAAGTCCTTCTTCTGATGTGGTGGCTACAGCAAAGCGACAAATGCTTCGAATTCACACTGTTTTGAAATCATCACCGGTACGACATCATAAATACGTCAGAGCACTCATGGAACGGATCGAACGTTATACCAAGGATACAACCAACAACAACAACAACGAGACGGACGACATGGATTTGATTAGGCCTGGATTTGAAACAACAACAACAACAGATATGACAACAGGACAACAAGTGCCCTATCCGCAAGACATCACCCCGGTGGTGCCTTCCTCCTATCCATCAAATGTACCCATTCCACTGCTCTCGATGACTCCATCACTGGTACCTGATACGAATTGGTCATGGTTCTCACAACAAAAACAACAAATGGGAAACAGGATGATACCGGAGGCACTCGTCTCACCTACAACTATGGACTCGGCATTTGAAATGGCTAACGATGTACATCTTTATGACCTATTCAAGTTTGCTGACTTTGTATACACACCCACGATGGATCATCCTCAAGTCAACTTTAATAATCCACAGGAACAAGACCAACAACAAACTTACTCTTCTTATCATCACCCATCCCCTTCTTTATAGTACCTTTTGTTTTTTGCATGGTAATCATGTGAAGTGATACCATGAATAGCATCTCCCCCAAATTAGATATAGCCAATAGTAATTTAGTCTACACACATTTTTATAATAAAAAGTCTTTATTCACACTAGTCTCTTTCTCTTCATGCGCCCTCCACGTTTCCTTCGTTTAGTAGGTGTGCCTCTATTCCGTTTTTTTATAACATCTGTTTTTAAACTGAGTGGACGATCTTTGCCATGAAGTTTGAAAAACAGACCACAAGCATTACAGAGTGGTAGGCCGGCCTTGTTGCGTCGCCAAAGAGGGGTGTTGGTGGTCTCACAGTGTGTGCAGACGGTATTTGAATCGGGATTTGAATATGCGGGTTTGCATGATTTACGCCGATTGGACGCCTCCGTTGGATCGGAAACCACACTATCGTGTGTGAAACCATTTTCCTCTTTGGGTGTGGATGGAAAGATATCTGGGGTAGATGAAAAAAGGGGTGATGGGGTTTCGGGATCGTACATGGCTGGTGGTTGATCATATATTATGGCTGAATCATACGTTGATAAAGGTGGATCGTATATTGGTGGTGATGATGATGACCCATCGTGAGGTGAAATGGATGGAAACAGAAGATCGAGTGGGTTATGAATATAAAGATGCTCATCTGACACACTACCATCATCAAATGGGTAGATGCATGAAGTAGGTGGTAAAGGTTTATGTTGAATTGATGAATCTATGGTAGGCGTTAATAAAATACGGTCCTCTTCCTCCTGCATTGGGCCAGGATACATAAAACTATTCAAACCCAGTGAGTGCATGGTTTGGGAGTGTGGTTGGGTAAACGAATACATGGTAATAAAGAAAGAAAGAAGAAAAAAGAGAAAAAAGGGGGATGGTTTATGTTTTCCTTGGTTTATATATAAAGACATTCACATCATCTACGCATCAAATGGAACCATTGGTCTTGGTCATGCTTTTTCTTTTCAAATCCCGATTTTCCCGTTGACACGATTGTATCACATCAAAAATTTACAATAAGACATGAAATTTTTACTCATTCTATACATAATAGAACTTGTTTGTTCGTTCTTTTAGTTCACAAGTGATATCGAGATAGGTAATCTATATATTGTGCTTATCACAATTTGATCACAGGGTTACCACTATAACTTTTTTAGTTTTATAATATGTAATGCATGAACTTTTTTTTTTATATTATAAAATAGTCTCAGGGACATGAATGATTGGTCGACATCTATTGTCAAAGCGAATTCAAGCCCAGGGGATGGTTTCTTTTCCCTTCAGGGCATGGTGTGAATAAATAGGTAGTTTCTCTCCTTTTGATCCCAGAATAATGGTTCTTGTTCTTATTGGACTATATCGAGTTGGTGGGGTCACATTTTTTTTTAAGGTCAACGGTACCTCTGCATGAAAATCGTTTTTCAAATCCCGAACCGGGATTTCAATCGACTTTTTTTTTTTTTGTTTTTTTTTTTGTTTTTGAAGGCCCAGCCACTTTTTCCTCCCCCCTCCCTTCATTCACACCTCTTCCACTTTAATTACCATGTCTGTCGATGACATTAACGATCTGAACGACTTGACACTCACTGATAAATGGGCACCACAATTGGGTTATGCTGAAGATCCCGAAACACCATTAACAGCCGATACCTTTCCCAGTAAATCCGGTGGCAAACCCGTAAGTAATCCCCTTCATTCTTCTTCCTACTTCTTTTAACACACATTCTCTTTTATATATATAGGCTTGGTTGAACCCAGAACATGTCTTGACGGTAGATCAAGTGACTTGTGCTTCTTGTGAACAACCCATGGTTTTATTATTACAGGTAAATTCGGTACCCCCCCCAAAAAAAAAGACAATCGAATAGATTAGATCCCTTACTATTTACTGACACTATTTTAGTTATACACACCAGAAGATCATCCTCCTGAAGCATTCCATCGTACTGTATATGTCTTTTGTTGCAAGAATGGTGCCTGTGTAAAGCAAGACTGGAAGAAATGGCAAGTGATATAAAACACCAAAGTATAAAAACTAATCTACCCTCCCATTTTAGTTTCAAGGTCTTCCGTAGTCAACTCGCTCGTGAAAACCCTTACTACCCACCACCAGAAGATTCGGAGGACGAGGATAGCAACATTGACTTTATTGCCAAAGCCTTCAATGCACCAAAACTATGTGTGATCTGTGGAGTAGCAGGACCTAAAACATGTGGCCAATGTCATGCTGTCAACTATTGCTCCCGAGAACATCAAATGGTGGATTGGAATATGTGTCAACATAAACAACAATGCAAATTAACACAACAACGACAAGACGATGATATTGAACGATTACGACAAACACGAGTGTTTACTGAAAAAGAAATTGTCAGTGAACCTGAAGGCAAAGGCGAAGATGGGGCAGAAGAAGAAGCACAGGCAGCATTCAGTCAACAAAATAATGACAGCACAACAACAACAACCAGCAATGCTTTGGTACCAGCAGGTGAAGAAACAGCCGAAGATTCCGAGGTGGCGGTGGACGATTGCTTTTTACGATTCCAACTCAAACTGCAACTGTATCCGGATCAGGTGATACGCTACGATCGTGTAGAATATGACATGCCGGATCGTGAACCTTTGTGGGTGCAAGAAGGTCAAAAACCAACCACCATCCCTGATTGTCCTCATTGTCATGGCCCACGGACGTTTGAATTCCAAATCTTGTCTACTCTCCTCAACTTTTTAGGTGTCTCTCATCTCGCTACGGATTCTTTGGATTGGGGCTCACTTTATGTGTATACTTGTAAACGGAACTGTGATCTGGGTGATCATCCCTTTGCTCAGGAATTTATTTGGAAACAAGACTTCTCAAGTGACAGTATGAATTTTGGTGGTGGTGCTCCACAATAAATAGAATATATAGTGTAGAATTTAATTTGGTTTCATAAAAGTAAAATAATAATAAAAAACAAAATCGAATGTAACAACAACAGATTTATGCAAAAAAGACCATGCGGGCTTTTCAAATATAGGGTTATAGATCGGGAATATGATTGGTCAAGATTCATTGTTAAATGTTTACTTTTTTAGTCTTTATGCAGGTAGAATATAATTTAATGGATTTTAAAAAGATCTTGAATCATCCAATGATTGACATGATGCTATAGTCTCTGATAGATGAACTCACTTATAGTAATAAATTGTACATGTATGAATGTGTGTGTGTGTGTTTATGTATAGGCGTATGTGTGTATGTGTGTGAAGATCAAAGGTATTGGTGGGAATTAAATGTGAAAAAGTGAGGTTTGTATAAATATATCAGGTGGAATATGTAGGGTATCTTTTTTGTCTCCTTTCTCATTCCGCTTTTTCCCTCTTTTTCCCCTTTTCAACACTTTTTACAAAACAAAAATGCCTGCTACCACTGCCAGTTTACTCTCTTGGGGTGCTACTTTGGGTGCCGCCGCCAGTGCTGCCTATGTCAACCGAAGGAACAGTCAGGATGAACAATTCATCTTGCATCGCAAAGTAAGTTGACGCCATGTCATGATGATCTTCAACTAATAAAAACGTCCCCTTTTTTTTTTAAAAAAAAAAAAAACACACATGTGTTTAGGAAGACACTACTGCCCTGACCCACTTGTCCTCTTCTCCACCCACATCACCACGTAGTCTTAAAGACGGTTATTATGCTGTATCTAGAAATAGTGATATCCAAACCCTTACCTTTGTTCTTGGAAAGGATTAAACTCGCATCAACCTTTTTACCCATTATACCCTATTCCCCCTTATTATCATTGTTAAAAAAAAAGTTTAATAAAGGTTTTATTTTATTTTATCAATATATCATCATGCTAAAAAGCTATTCTAATAAAGATCATTTTATTGTTAAAACAGCCAAGATAGGTAGACGGCCATTTGATGTCTTGGTCCTGTAAAGCCATCTAAAATTTGATACATGTAAATGTGAGGTTAGACAAAGCTAATGATCGGTCCTCTCCCTTCCTAAGTGAGACGTGCGACCCAGTATTGGCGAATCCCACACCATCGGATCACATCCACAATATAGCCTGTTTCCATTTCACTAATGCCAATAAAGATATCAGTAGGAATTGTGTGCAATCATTGTCCAGGGCGATCTATACCAGTTGTAAAAGTATTTAATAGGCCATTACATCCTGTCATTAAGTAGCGTACTGAAGGTGGTGAAGGTTGTTGTAGCTGATGTCCACCTAATGAGTTGATCTGGCCCGCTACGTCTTGAATATAAGGTACTATATAGCTTGCATACCTTAAAATACAAAATAGCCCATAGAATACATTGTATGAAGGTTCATTTTAAAGGCACCGGTGATGATTCAATCCAATCTATAATAAAAGTGTTAGTTACATTGAATCAGGCAAGAGGGGAGTTACTTACACCAAGCAAAACGTCTGACAGCGTGTTGAGCATTGATTTTGATCCAAATACTGATGGTAAGGCATCGAGCTGGTGTTATGGCGAGAAGTTTTAATTTATTGGGTGTAAACATTTATTTGAATCGTCCACACTGATTTGAGTACCTTTAAATCCCGCCATTGGTCATAAAAAAAAAAAAAAGACACCCCACGTTTACAGTTTCAAAGAAGAGTAATCATATATCTTTATTAAGATTTTAAAAAAGAGATAAAACAATGAATATGGGATAATGATGTTATGATAAAAGAATACAAAAAAAGTAAATAAAACAAGGAAGAGGAGGGGTAATAACTATAAAGATGCGATTTAAAAGTGATTGGAAGGGTGTGACCATTCAAAATCGTTCATGTTGAGAGGAAGACTTTGATGGCGCCATGACATGAGAGAAGAAGGATCCAATGATGTGATTTCATCATCATAATGTATATCAGGAGTCCCAGAAACAATACCCAGTGGAAGGTTAACAGCCGGAGGTACCATTGGGAATCGAATGACTTGACATAAATGTTGATCCATACTAACCATACCGAGTAATTCCTGCTTGAGATCAGACGCCAACCCACGAAGAGTGTGATGCAAGTGACAGGTTGCCTGCATACCTTCAGTAAAATCACTACATTGAGTCCACGTGAGATCGTCCATGTTCTCCATGAAAAAGAGAGGTGGTTCGTTTAGTTCCATGTCCATTTGGGCAAAGATACCATTGTCGAGAATCGTGACATCCAATGAAACGACAAGATCAAAGGAGATGACCATTTTAAAATGATAATTACTGTCCCGTATGTGCCATTCAAATGTTCGTTCAGAGAATTGGAAGCAGCATAAGAGATCCTGTTGATTGATTTTCATGCGATGCCAGGTTCCGATTGTCACTGCGTTTACATTTATAATACCTGTTGTCACTGCCTTGTTTACTGGTATGGTGGCATGGTTGATAAAGGTGGTGTCATTCATGGGTTTCATCGTGTCTATCAGATACAATCATATGAGTGATAGTGATTACAGGTCAGTAAAAGTAGTAGTAGTAGTAGTAGTAGTAGTAGATACATATATATAATCTTACCAAGATCACCCATATAATTGGGAGTAGGTGACGGAGATATATCTTGATGATGATAAAAGGGATCTTTAATTTCACCTGTTAAAGCACCATCAAAGGATGAGGATGGAGTAATGGCGGATGTTACTGTGGTGTTGGTACCATATATGGAAGATGATGAAAGGTTAGATGGCTGATGAGGTTGATGAGAGTAGATATGTTGAGGTGGGTGATGTTGAATTTGTTGATGATGATGCTGTTGATAAGGATGACGACCCATTGGTGAAGGAGCAGGATCAGAGCTCCATGATCGTTGAATAGGAATCTTGGTTGTTGGATGATAAGAGACAGGACCATACCAGTATGGAGAAGAAGAAGAAGAGGAAGAAGAAGAAGGTATAGATAGAATGGCACCAGTATGTTGTAATGAAGTATCAACACCATTAGCAGCAGCAGCAGCAGCTTCAGCATATAGTTTTGCCCTGGCCATGTCTTGTTCTTCACGCAAAAGTGCCCGCCTTTGGAGCATCTTGACTTTTGCACGGCGATTTTGAAACCATATTTGAATAGATCGTTCAGGCATTTGTAGTTTTTGAGCCAAATGTTTCCGCATTTTGCTGTCAGGAGTGGCGCTGACGGAGAAGGTATCTTCCAAGATGGCAAGTTGAGTAGGTGTCACGCGTGTTCGTTTTTTCGAATGAGGATCGTCATGAAGTTGTTGGTCTTGTTGTTGGGAAGAAATAAGAGTGGTAGAAGTCGTCATCATAAGGTAAGGAACGTAAGGTCGGAAATGAAGTTTTAAAGGATGAGGGAGATGAAGTGATAAAATGTATGGGAAGTTTTTAAAGGAATGAATAAAGGAGAGTGAGGGGAGGGAGAGAGTGAGGAAAAAAAAAAAAAAAAAAAAAGGAAAGTAAAGGATTGGAAGGGGTGGGTGTTTGATTTGTTGTAGTCAATTGGGAAGAGAATGAAGAGAAAGAAAAAGGGTTTTTTTCTTTTTCCTTTCCTTTCCAACTAAATTGGATGGATCGGGATTTAAATATTGGTACTACCCTTCTATATATCAACCCAAGACCTGTCACTACTATCTTATGGCCCTGAATGACATTCATCATTAAAGAATTTGCGAAAAGACATATTTAACCAACCGAGTTTGTTTGTTCTGACACATAATTTTACTTTATTACTTAGGAATGAGTTTAAAGATGGCTTACAAGTACTGTACAACTCAACTCCAATTTCAAAAAATTAGCGGGATCCGAAAATAATATCACACCCTGTGTTGCAAACCCAATTTGAAGAAAGAAAAAAGAAAAAGTATTATGCAAACGCCTTGTACACCGGTTGACAAATAATATGCCATTGATTCGGTTTGTACTTATCGTTGGTGCATAATGCTACATGGATTGACTTGTTAACTAGATATTACTTGAGAGCTCGTTGAAATCTTAAAAAGGAAATGCATTTTATAACATGCGTACCAATTGATGAAGTCCACTGTACTGTACTATACTGTACAATACAATATTGTGAGTGATATATGTCATAGCCACATTTCCATAATCAAGTCTTACTTCATTACGAGCTTCGTAGCCCAACATTCATGCAAAACTCAGATTCAGATCCCTCACACCCAAAGATGCGGTTCATCTCTGTTTTCTTTTTGCCTGCCTTTTACAGCCCTTCCAATACCTTTTCAATTTTTCACAAATGGGTGCTATACTACTCACCTTTAATGTTATGATAGATACATACGTGAACACTTCTTGACTGTAAAAGATGAACGCATGGCCCATCATATCTGGACTTTAAAGTGCATTCAGTCAGTGGGCGATTTTTTCGAACGCCGACATAATCCAATGAGTTTCAAAAGTCCGTCTTTTTTTTTTTTTTTTTTTTTTTTTTTTCTTTCGCTCTTCTTTCTCGATCTTTTTTTTTTTTTTTTTTTTTTTTTGACATGAATCGTACAACAATCAGACCAAGACCGGACCAGTATGATAGGGACGAAGATTTGGAACAATTACAGCGGGACTTTATGAACTCAAATCAAACATCGTCTGCATCTGTAAGTCGCAAGGCACCTCCCTCCTTCACCTCTGGCAACAAGAAACCAAGTCTCTTCGCACAACGACGCGCAGCAGCAGCAGCAACAACAACAACATCTTCTATCGACTCGACCATAAACAATACTGGAAACTCTATTGCTAATCTCGCTAATGATAGTGCATCAACAAGGTAAGAAAGAAGATCAACAAATATAAAAGTTTTTGTGATTATTACTAATATGACCTCTTTGTTTCTCTTCCATTCTTCCAATAGTCTCTCCATGCCTGGTTTGGAATCAGTGTCTTCAAGTATGCCGGAACTAGAACAAGTGTCATCCTCAACTATTGCTCAACCTACCATGAATACAACACTTGAAGATATCCCTCAAGATGACGATGATCAAGCGATATCCTATGAACCAGTCCTAGATCCTCACCCTGAACCTCATGTACCAGCAACGAAGAAAATGTTGGACTTGACATCTATGCTTGGCAGTGTACTTGGACAGGTGACTGAACACTCGGTGGGTACTGTAACGGCACCTACTCTCTCTACTCAACAACAAGGATTTCCTCAACCTATGCACCGAAGCTTATTCAAGATGAAAAAGAAATCACCACTCCCAACAAACGCACCATCAACATCACGCTTGGATGATTCACTCTCGACTGGTCACTTGGATCCTGTGGATCAACAACAATTGGATTATCAACAGGAAAACGATCGACGTATTGCTTCCATGACAGAAGAAGAAATCCTAGCCGCTCGCGAAGAAATCCTTGGTGGTCTTAGTCAAGCATCCATCGACTATTTGAATGGACAACATCGGTCAAAATCTCGCTTGGACGACTCACTCCCGACTGGTCACTTGGATTCTGTGGATCAACAACAATTAGATTATCAACAGGAAAACGATCGACGTATTGCTTCCATGACAGAAGAAGAAATCCTAGCCGCTCGCGAAGAAATCCTTGGTAGTCTTAGTCAAGCATCCATCGACTATTTAAAGGGACAACATCGGTCAAAACAGGGCAAATCATCACTGGATTCATCTCAGGATAAACGAGTCGATCAAGTGGACAGTAATAATGACACGGATGATTTGTTGGACATGAAGAACAGATACTTTGCGGATGTCCCTCTGGAAGGTGAAAAACTGGCATGGATGGATGATCGGTTTAAAGCTCAATTGAATACTGAACAGGATAGGACTAGCAAAGAAGAAGACGATGATGGTAAAGTGGACCCTGTTTATCGTCAGCTTCGGTTTGATCTTCAAGGACGTGTGGTGGATCCTATGGAGACACATCAACAACAAGAACTATACCATCATGGTGATCAACCTGATCAAGCTGGATATACATTGGCAGAACTCTTCTATTTGGTGCGTAGTCAGGTGCCTTCTCAACGTGCTTTGATTCTCAACATTCTCACTCGGATTCTCGACCAGGCCAAGAAGGACAAGGTGGCCAACAAGAATATCCTTCATATCTTCCGTCGACGGGATGTAGCTGCTGCTATCTATTTTAGATCGGCATTGGATGATCGTCACTTGGTGGTGACCATTAGCGCTCTTCAAGCTTTATTGTCACTGGTGACGGTGGATCGTGTATATGAAAACGACGACATGTCTCTTGTGAAATTCAATACTTGGCTGGGTCATATCGCTCAACCTCGATTCGTTACTCCTCAAGAGACTACCAAGAAATGGGTCAACAAGATGAAATTGGCGGCTACTGGTGCTAACCCACAAGACATTAAAGAAGACGATGCTGGTTTGGCAGAACGCGATACGGTGGATGCATTGATTCATATGGATATTCTCGCTCGACTACGTTACTTGATGGCTGTTGGAAGTGATCTTCGGGCATCTGACAGCATTTCGATGGGACGAATGGTGGAACTCTTGATCTGTATGGCTGAAATGAAGGGCGAATCGGTCTGTGACCAGATGATGGAAAGCGGTGTACTCGACTTGGCATTTGGGTGGGTGGATGATCAGCAGCAACAAACGGCAGGTGCTTTTGAACATCGTTTGTGCGTCTTACGATTAATGGTGGTGGTGATACAAGGCAGCAAAAAAGTGGCAATGCAATTGAAAGACAAAGTGACGTTATTGACTCTTCCATGGTTGGCTACCTCCCCTGTTACACATGGTGACTATCAAGTACAAATCGAAAGCCTAAAGGTGCTCCGGGTGCTTTCCTGTTATGGATTCGTGGTACCCACCTTGCAGGATTTACAAGAAACAGTGATGCAATGGTTAACTTTGGCTATCGACAGCAACAATAACTCTTCTGATATCATAAAAGCTACGGATAACACTCACCGAGCGGCTACGGCTATTGGACTAATGGAGGTGTTGTTGCATGCAGCTGCCGATCCTCACAAAACAGTACCAGCTCACTCCGTCAATTGGCACCAACCGATATCCTTCTTACCTTTGGTCACCCTCCTTCTTTGTACAACCAAAACATCATCTACTACAACAATTGGCAAAAATATGCTGGTTGAATGTTGTTTGGGTTATTTAGCAACATGGACCTCCTATCTTGATAAATTCCCACCCGAATCTCAGGACACAGTTGAAGAAATATGGAACATTATGCTGGAACTAGAACAACAACAAACAAATCAGCACCAACAAGAAGATCACTCTAGTTACTGGATACTACGATACATGCAACTGTGGCTTTACTTTACGAAATGGGATCGAACAAGCAACAATACACCGTGGATCACTACTAGCATGATGGAGCACTCTCGAATGCATTGGAAATCATTGCACTATTTGGTGGAACAAGCTCGAGCGCATGGCGACTTTTATGGAAGGATGGTCTACTACCATTGGCACAAAATTATGGCTAACGATGCGAATACTGTCGATGGTAAAGTACTAGATTTGGTTGTCAGTAGCTTACATGGCGGTGTGGTGGAAGCATGGTTGGCCCGGGCACTCTTGCAAACGTGCATCTTATCTGGCTTGAAAGAAGGTGGTGGCAATCTTGAGCCATTTTACATGAATCAAGGTATTGGATACGATGGTGGTCAAATGAAGGATGTGCGATTGTCCAAGGAACTCATGGAATTAAATGGTCAAGATATCTCAACCTTGTATTACCCGCAAAGATCGGCCGCCGGTACATCTTCTTCGATAGATGCATGGCTGCTATCACCATTGGATGAAATCTATTATTGGGACAAATCATTGGTAACACAACAGCTATTACAAAAACAACAAGCTGACGGATCAGCACAAGATACAACAATATCAACAATAATAACCAAGGTTGCCATCGATACATTACAAGCAGTATGGCAACTTTACTCTCATCGACTGGATCATGGTATAGTATTGGTGAACCTGATGAAGATCTTCTTGGTGGGTGATCGGGAGGGACAAAAAGTGGATGGTGATGCAACAGCGATTCGTGAACTCTTCTGGGACGAAACTTTATCAAATTGGATAGACAAATGGATGGATTTGTTACAAGAGCAAGACAACAAGGCACCCTCGATACATGGACTGGACTGTTTGGAAAAGGCATGGATCACCTCTTCTGATTATACTCGTCAAGCGCATGTCCCGTTTTATCAATTCTACCAATCGTTTTTATCTCAGTATGCATCGGTATCTTTGGGTCATCGGGTATATTCAAGAGTCTTGGCTTTTGTTGGCAAAAAGCTGTTGGATCAAGTGGATTATCGTCATCTTCTTTTATCAGACTACCATTCTATATTGATCACCCTGGAACGTCAAGGCTATCCCATCACTTGGTCTCCTTCGGAAGAGAAATAGATTTAGTTTGTTATTATATGTATGCTTATTAAATAAACGAAACTTATTGGATATTGATAGATGTTGTTGTATGGGCGGGGTTTAATTTGAATTTAGGTTGGGAACAGGTACGCATAGAATGTCTTCATTCAGTTACAATGCATCGGTGTTTTTCCTATCTTTCTTCTTTCTTCTCTCCTTGTGGTCGGAATGGAAAAGAAAGAAAAGAAGGTTTAATGAAAGGGTGCGCGGACTAATAAAAAGTTGTTGAAAACAAGCAGCACCACATAGAGTGAAACGTTTTGTTTTGCATTGTCATAGAATTCCCAAATAGGAAAAACTAGTGTAACATTTATTGCAGCAGGGAGCGAAGAGACAAGCAACTCGGCGACAACCCGTTTTTTTCTGACATACAAATCAAAGTCAGACACCTCCCCTATTATATCACACTCCATTTTGGTATAAATAAAGAGATGATCTCAATCTCTCTCTTTTTTTTTTCTTCTTCTTCTTCTTTACTTACCTTATACCTAGATTCACATATATCATGACTTTCTTACCATCTCCACCATCATCACCTTTACTTTTATCAACCAATGACCAAGCATCCTGTGGATCTTGTGATCGGTTATTAGGCACAGACTGGTTCTGTTCCTCATGTCATACAAAATGCTCAACATGTAATCGATTTCTAGCCGGACAAGATTATTGTACAAGGTGTTGGTTATATGATCATGGCCATTGTACTCTTATTCGTCGACGGAACCTTTCTTCTTCTTCCACATCTTCGGTTGCATCTACTGCCACTTTGGCTGCAGAATATTACAGGAGGAGTCGGAATACAGATGAATCCTATCCTTCTCTTTGAATATCAAATAAAATAAATAAAATGAAGAAGAAAAAACTTCCGTGTGTATTGTCACAACACATTATAGAATATTTTTTTTTACTGTTCCTTTCCATATTAAGAGTTCTACCGATGAGTGGCATACTGAGACAATGGAATTACCCGGGGTGTTCGGAATCAAGCCTTTTTTTGCCAATGCAAGATGACAATTATTGTTTATCATGGGAAAAAAAAAAACCACTTCGGGTTTGCTATATCTGGGACTCCCCAGGTGTCGTACCTGTCAAATTCTATTCATGCTACAGTGATATTTTAATATCCGCGGGAATGTTCAAATCCCGCTTGCTCAGCATCAATTTCATTTCGTCTTTATTTTTTCCGTCTCTCTTCTCTCTTCAATCATATTTAATTCATTGCCCAGCTTGCTGGTTGAAACGAAACAACTGCGTCGACATCAAGATAACGTTTGTTTCTTTTGACAGTGACAATGGGATAGCACTACCCCAGTAATTACGCCCAAATAACAACACATCCGAACCTTCCTTTTATTATGAAACAAGTACTCGACAAACGACAATACACGAACCAAACAGCTTTTACTCCTCAACAATAACGATTGGCTATTTTACCTGGCGATCAATGATAGATGGTTGCGACATCATGAAACGATTACTACTGAAATGGTCTCAAGGTAAGAAGGGGGAGACGGTGTTAAACAACAGGAAACAAGAACAATCAACTTATCATTATCTCTCTTTTTCTCTAACATAGGGTCAACAAATAATCACTCTCATTCAACTCAACTTGTCCGTCCAAGTCTTGGGTTTACGAACTAACTGGAACCAAATCAGTTGCAGGTAATCTTGGTGCAAAAAAAGAAAAAATGTATGACGTTGACCTTTTTCAACCATCCTATTTGTTTTATCTTGTCAATTCTAGAAAACCTCACGTGGTGGGTGGTAATGAATCAAGTCCACTTACAACAAGGTAATATGCCGATAATTCATAAAAGTGCATCATCGTGTCAGTAGATGAAAAAGGGAAAACACAAAGACGCTATTGATACTAATGTCATTTGTTTATCTGGTTATAGGGTTGAAGGACAAGACATTTGTATTACTCTTTCAAACTTTTGGTTGGGGACTAAGGTAAGAAGAAGAATAGGGGAAGGGGTGCTTTAGGGAGACCTTTTGTTTTTGTTTTACTACTGCTGGTTGGCGGACTTACATCATACATTATTTATGCATACAGGTCTCTCTTGACTGGTGAAGAAGAGAACTCATCAAGGGATTGATCTGCACACCTATCGAATCATCATCAACACATACAGGAAAGGCGTATTTCAACAACATGGCTTTTTAATCAGCACAAGACGGTGGAAATACGATAATAACATGCGGAAGTTGGATCTATTACAACATGGAGGCGATGACAATGATATACCGTCTCAAAAACATTTAGTCGTGGAGCCAAGCAGTACAACAGGATGGGACTTATTTTGTCTGGCTTGGTAGGATAGTATACTCCAATGCGGTGACGTCAATCCTTTTAGACTAGATATCATTACCCCACCATTTTTATAATAATAGTGTAGTATACCTTGTTGCTTAATAAACTGACAATTTTTAAAATAATAATAATAATAATATATATATATATATATATATGAATGTATGTATTATGGATCTTGTGTTTAATAGGATACGATCCTCCTCGGTCTGGGGCATCCTTTTGTTGGAAGCATCGAACATACCATTCATGCATGATTTATTCCTGATGTTTTTTTTTCTATCCCTTGCCCTTTTACGAATCCCTGCTTCATACAGATATACTTTCTGTAGATGCTTGTTATGAGCATAAATGATCATCATTATCATCACATCGTATGATATAAAGAAATCGACAGCTCTTTTTTTTTTCTTTCCCTCTTCTTCTTTTTAAGCAATTCATTAATAAAACCAAAAACACATAAAATGAAAGTATCTTTATTCTTATCACTTGTTGGTTTAATAGCTATAAAGACTGTCAGTTGTCAATCCCCCACTTCCATCAGCGGGGCCCCCACCTATGTGCCTCAAAACAACTTTCCTTGGAAAAATAAATTTCCAACTCCGCTTTCCGTACCTGAAATCAAACCAGAGTGGCTCAAACTGGTTGATAATGCTACTGTGCCAGATGCCCCTATTCATGCCAAAGGACCTGATGGCTCCTTACTTCCACCCCCACCTGGAGCAAATGATACGTATTGCCATTGGTCTTTCTATCAATGTGTAAAACCAACTGATATTTATTCTTGTCCAAAAGGGGACTGGGCACCCGTATGTTTCAAAAAGAAAAGAAATGAAAAAGAACAGTGATATTGACCCTTTTATTTTTCTTTGTAGTCTTATGATGATGGTCCATCTCCTTTTAGTAGTAAGCTTTATGATTACTTGAAAGAGAATAACATCAAAGCGACGTTTTTCGTGATTGGTGGTCAAGTCATTCAATATCCTGATCTATTAAAACGTCTTCATGCGGATGGGCATGATATTGGTATCCATACATGGTAAATAGTAAACATGTTAATGCATTAGATGATTTGATTCTATATATATCCCTCTATGAAAAGGTCTCATCAACTCTTGACAACCCAAACCAATGAACAAATCATTGCGGAACTGAAATGGACTGAATTGGCCGTCAAACAAGTCATTGGTCTAGCTCCAAAATTCATGCGACCTGTAAGTTCCCCCTTTTTTATATATATAAACTCAAAACTTTGTTTTTATTAGCCTTATGGAGATATTGATGATCGTGTACGTGATATTATAAAGCAACTTGGATTCATTCGTAAGTGAAAAGATCATGATGATAAGGACCTAAACGAAGAAATTATTTTTAATTGCCGCTTCCATTGTGAATCCCGACTTCAGCTGTCATCTGGAACCATGATACCTTTGATTGGAAGGTAAATTAGCCGAGCTTTACCCCATCACTTTTATTTATGCACTTTTATATAGTTGGCATCTGGTGCTACTGATGCTTTGACAATTGATACTGCCGTTAAAGAATGGGCATCCAATGCGACCTCTGCCACAGTGGGCGGAATTTCGCTCGAACACGATATTAGCGAGGCGGGGGTTGAAATTGCCATCAAGGCCCTGCCAGTTTTAAAAGGTGCCTATAATTTAAAATCAGTAAGCGAATGTGCCAACATGTCTCACGATGATATATACAAAGAACAAACCAGCTCATTGCCAGGCTCCAATTCCAAAGTAAGTCCGAATGCTGGACCTTCAAGTGATGCAGCCGATTCGATGATGTTCATGAAGACAGGCATGATGTTAGCCACGACCGCTTTATTGGTGATGCTTTTCCTATGATGTTTATCACCATAACAACAACAAATCTAATTTGATAATAATAAACAAAGAGAGTACCTTTTTTTTTTCTTCAAACAAACACATGCATCATCATACTTTATATTAATACTCCCGATATAGTCAGGCAAATAGATTCTGTGCACAACATAACTCGTGGGCAAAGAAAGATTGACTACGATTGGGCCCCGTAATACAATCAAATACCCAAATCTTATCAAGGAAAACGAGGGGGGGGGGATGTAAAGATAGATGCTTACCAAAAAGATATAAATAGATTTTCACTACCATTGATTTTCATTCTAACAAATGTGCTTTGATTGGCGGAACATGAATCGTTATTTTTAAAGTTCCTTCCGCCCTGCTACGTTCCTCGGATTCGATTTGCTGTCCCGCGGATTTTTTTTTTGTCGGGTGCGGGCGTTGAATATAAAAATGATGTACTTTTTTTTTTCTTTTCCTTTTTTTTTCTCTCTTTCTTCTTCTCCTCCTTTCCTCATCCTTTTTAGACGCGGTTGGTCTTTATTCCTCTCTTCTAATTCCCTATATACTCTTATAACAAAATAACATGTGCGGTATCTTTGGGTAAGTTAAAATAGCATCATGATAGATGGATGTTGACAAGAAAAAGAAAAAGAGAAAAGTTGATGATGGTATTTACTAATTCATCTGATGATGACTCTTGCTTTTATACTATAGTTATCTTAACTACTTGGTCGAAAGAGACAGACGATTCATCATGGACACTTTGGTGAACGGTTTGTCTCGTTTGGAATACAGAGGTTATGACTCTGCTGGTAAGTAAAGAAGATGAATGCTGGTTTGTTTATTTGTTTACTCATTAGCTTTTCTCTTCTCTTCTTTAGGTTTTGCTTGTGATGGTGACTCTGAAGACTCTGCTCTTGTAATCAAGCAAGTGGGTAAGGTCGCTGCCCTCAAGAAGTTGGTTGATGAACAACAAATTGACTTTGACAAGACTTTTATCAGTCACTGTGGTATGGTAAGTAATCCATCAAAAAAGAAAAAAAAAAGAGCTGGGTGATTGAAACAATATAAGGATTCTCCTCCCTAATGCATCTTTGTTATTATCAATCATTTTAGGCTCATACCCGTTGGGCTACCCATGGTCAACCTTCTCAATTGAACTGCCATCCTCACCGGTCTGATCCTAACAACGAATTCACCATTGTCCACAACGGTATCATCACCAACTACAAGGAAATCAAGTTATTGTTAACCAAGAAGGGCTACGTCTTTGAATCTGATACCGATACCGAATGTGCCGCCAAGCTCACACATTATATCTATGAAGCTCAAAAGGACTCTCCTGGATTCAACTTTACTACTTTGGTCAAGGCTGTGGCAAAGGAATTGGAAGGTAGTTTCGCTTTTATTTTCAAGAGCACTCATTTCCCCAACGAAGTGGTGGCTACTCGTCGTGGATCTCCTCTTTTGGTCGGTGTCAAGACTGCCAAGAAGCTCAAGGTGGACTTTGTCGATGTAGAATTCAGCAACGCTGTCGAAGCACCTTCCTCTACCGCCAAGGATGCCAACAACTTTTTGACTGCTGCTGATGGTCAACCTCAATTGTTGCACCGTAGCCAATCTCGTGCCTTCTTGTCCGAAGATGGTCTTCCTCAACCTATCGAATACTTCCTTGCTTCTGATGCTGCTGCCATTGTCGAACACACCAAGCGTGTCCTCTACTTGGAAGATGATGATATTGCTCATATTGCTGATGGTGAACTCCACATTCATCGTCTCCGTCGTGATGAAAATGGTGCTACTCCTTCTGCTGCTACTCGATCTATTCAAACTTTGGAAATCGAATTGGCGGAAATCATGAAGGGCTCTTTTGATCACTTTATGCAAAAGGAAATTTACGAACAACCTGAATCGGTCGTCAACACTATGCGTGGTCGTGTCAACTTTGAAAATCACAAGGTCACTTTGGGTGGTCTTCGTGGTTATCTTAACATCATTCGTCGTGCTCGTCGTATTGTCTTTATTGCCTGTGGTACCTCTTATCACAGTTGTTTGGCCGTAAGTACATGGATGAAAAAAAAAAAGGAGGGGATGATAAAGGGAAATCAAAGGGGGAGATGGCGTTTTTTGACTCTATCTCTTTTACTTTTAGACTCGTGGTGTGTTTGAAGAATTGACTGAAATCCCTACTCAAATCGATATTGCCTCCGACTTTTTGGATCGCCGCACTCCCATCTTCCGTGACGATGTCTGTGTGTTTGTATCTCAATCTGGTGAAACTGCCGATACTATTCTCTCCATGCGTTACTGTCTTGAACGTGGTGCTCTCTGTGTGGGTATCACCAACACTGTCGGCTCTTCCATCTCTCGTGAATCCCACTGTGGTGTCCACATTAACGCTGGTCCTGAAATCGGTGTTGCCAGTACCAAAGCCTACACTTCTCAATACATTGCTCTTGTCATGATGGCCATTCAACTCTCTGAAGATCGTGTGTCCACCATTGAACGCCGCAAGGAAATCATCGATGGTCTTTACCGCTTGCCTGGTCACATCAAGGAAGTGCTCGATGGTGCTCAAAACTTGCAACAATTGTCTTCTCAAACTCTTGCCAAGGAAAAAAGTTTGTTGATCATGGGTCGTGGGTACCAAAGTGCTACTTGTTTGGAAGGCGCTTTGAAAATCAAGGAAATCTCTTACATGCACAGTGAAGGTATCTTGGCCGGTGAACTCAAACATGGTACTTTGGCTTTGGTAGATGAAAACATGCCGGTTATTTTGATCATGACCAAGGATTCTCTTTACCCTGTAAGTAAACACTGATGTGGGATAAATGAAAATGATTTACTAACTAGTTTATTTGTTATTTTGGGGGGGTAATATAGAAAGTACAAAGTGCCTTGAGCCAAGTGACCAGCAGAAAGTAAGTTGGCATCACTTGACCCATAAACATTTATACGGTAACTAATCTGTCTTTTTTAACCATCAGGGGCCAACCTATTATTATCTGTAATTCTGGTGATGAAAACCTTATCAATGAATTCAAGACCATTCCTGTCCCTCAAACTACGGATTGTTTACAAGGTCTTGTCAACATCATTCCTCTCCAATTGTTGTCCTACTACCTTGCTCTTCTTAAGGGCCAAGATGTCGACTTCCCTAGAAACTTGGCCAAGAGGTAAAGAAACTCATCTCAAGCATGCATTGACTTGTAGCAAACTGACGTAATCTTTCTTTTTATAGTGTCACTGTCGAATAGGATCTTACATAGTTATAGTTTAGTTATAGGGGTTGGACACTTATACACACTTCCACTTATTCCACACTTCCTTCCCCTCCCCACACACTCATCCTTCCTCTTTTGATTTATCGGCATCCCACTCTCATACTTCTTTTTTCTTATATAGCTCCTTTACCTCTGATTCCATACTCTTTATTATAAAAGAAAAAAACTAACAGTTTTTGTAAATAAAAAGGCAAATGTTTCAACAGTGTTTTATAATCTAGACTACCACCTAAACAAAAAAGATCATCTTGTAATATAAACACGGGATGTAGGGATGGGGCGATCGCTTTGTGTAGTGTTGCGGGGATTTAAATACGTTTATGCATATTAAAAACCCGCTCATCAGGGAAAAACATTGGATGGGGAGAAACTTTTTATAAAAAATGACAAACGTTTTTTTGATCCTCGTCCCCGTCATAATAAAAAAAAACCCCTCTTTGAAACGCCGATGTTGTCTGGCCCCTTGACCCCATCAAAAAGTTGTATTGTAACTTTACACCTAAACGTAAACGTATCGACAAATTTGTGCCACAGGCAGCACCCGAAAGGTGCCGACCATTCGGCCAAAGGCCAAAGGAATCAGGGGATGTGAAATGTAGACTATATTATAGCTATTGATTTAAACTAATGCTTAAAATATAAAAGTAGCGCAGTTACAGTACAACAAAACACTCAAACTTCTTCATCATAAAGCTTTGAAATCCCTCTTTTTAAAACACCGCTTTTTTGCGCAACAATTTGTTGATGGTAATAAAAATGGAATGGAGTGTCCTCGCAAAGGGGGGGGGACAGGAGAAGCTGGGTAGAGAGAAACTTTCACAAAACATAGTAGAGTGAGTAGTTGAATTTTTTTTTTTTGGAGTGCGTGCCTTCGCCAAAAAGGGGGCACGGGGAGAACTTGGGTGGAGAGAGACTGCATATAAATTTGGGCCCTACAACGAATAACGAAATCTCGACTGACAACGCTTCCCCTCCATGATCACGCAGGCGAATTGAATTTTGGTGTTCGGCGTTTGAAAACGAAGCTTTCTTTCGTCCACATTGAAAATCTTTCGTCGTAAAGAAAAGGTAAAAGTCATTGCAAGTCTAAACATACTAACACAGGGGTCTTTGGTACTTGAACTTGCGGTAAAGTATGTTGGAAATGGGTCATAGTGTCCACATGGCCACTTTAATCATTAGCATCCGTTGACAATGGAGCGGTAAAGCTCCTTCCAACTCTGACTAGGGACTGACGGGATTTGAAAATGATTCTGCTTCTGTCTGTAAAAAAAAGTCTTCGTCCTTTTTTCTTGCAAAAGACAGGTAAAACTCATTGCAAGCTTGAACCGACTAACACAAGGGTCCTGGTGCTTGGCTTTTGCGGTAAAGTATATTGGAAATGGGTTATAGTATTCATATCACCACTTTAATCATTAGCATCCTTTAACAATGGAGCGAGGAGAGCCCATCCAAAATCTTAGTAAGGAATCAAGGTATAGCGGGGGTTGAATACGAAGTAGGTTTCATGACAGGATTTCTTTTCCTGTATACGATTGCTTTTGTATATTTTATTGTTGCTTTTACTTGATTGATAAAACTAGTAATCGGACCCTGTCGTCAAATACTTTGAGAGCATAATCGGAAAAAAAACTGATATGAATACAACATACACACATTTCATGATTTTAATCATGAAATTCATTCCAACCATACATTTATTAGATCAAGCAATGTAATAATGTCATTAGCTAGATTAATTTTATAATATATACACTACCACTATTGGTATTTGGGGGGGGGTTATTACAATAAAAAAGGAAGGAAGACTATACTATAAACCATCATGAGAAGGAGGAGCTAGGGTAATTCAATGTGTAATACGTATAATCATATGCAATCTTGGGTGGTGTGTCAGACACATACTTTTTCTACATGTAACATAAAAAACATTAGTATAAACAGACCTAGATAGCTAACCAACTACTTACCAAGTGTACCGGGATCACATCCAGCCGTTCTTCTACCACATCCTTTCCTTCATCCTCCTCCAACTGGACCATCAACGCAGCATTTTTTAACCAAAGTCTTTCCGTATCCATCTTGGTGTAAAATTTTTCCAAAGACAATCGAGCCCGATCATGTAAAGCCTGCCGGATTTCCGCCTTGCGTTTTTCAGCCATGTCTTGAGTTTTTTGTATATCAAAGCGACTGGCGTCCATACCTTGAGGTACCAGGGTCATTCTGAGTTTCTTGTCCAAGTAACGAATGACGGCCATGGCGGATTCATTGGATGCATCGTGGTCTGTAGATATCGAGCTACAGAGAGAGAAAAGATATAGGTGGGTTAGATACCATGAATTATTAGTTTCCCCCTTTCCCCCCCTTTTTTTTTTACTTACTTGTAAACAGTGTGTAATAGTCGACGAAGTTCTTCTCGTCCAGTTTTAGGAATAGGTCTGAAGCCTGCGTCTTTAGACTTTTTATTAAAAACCCACGCTTGATAAGAAGCTAGTTTGTTTTATAAAAAGTAAGTATTAGATCCATTCTTTTTTTGGGGAGGGGGGGGATGACTTACTAAGATCCAATTGTCGTTCCAAGGAATCATTGTTTTGATTTCCGCGTATATTTTCAGTGCCAACCACATTTAGCCCTTGTGCTTCATAAGATGTGTTATCGTCACCGTCCATCAGCATCAGGTCGATTTTTCTTTTCTTTCCTTGGAGAGTGGGTGGTGAGGGTGAGGAAGAGAGTGACCTATAATCGGATGGGTGCCGTTTGTACTTTTTTTCAAAAGCGCCTTGTTGTTGTTTATCAAAAAAATAAATAAATAGATAATGTCCAGTTAGAATTCGTTTTATTGTCGTTATTGTTTTTTATAATCAAAGCTTTACCTTCTTCAGGGTGATAAGCGGCCATGTGTCTATTATATGCTACCTTTGCATCAAAAGTATCATCGCAAACCTATACAAAATGAAAAAGAGGAGATGAGTGAAACCCATCGTGTTGTCAAGTATAAACCAACTTACAGTACATGTAAAGACCTTTTTTGCTTTTCCCATTATTGACAATGTCGTGCTTTTCCTGATCAAAGGGGAAAAAGAAGAGGAAGAATGAAAAAAAAAAAAAAAAAAATCAGCGCCCTGTTTGTTTGAATCCAGTAAATTCAAACCCCGAAATTCCCGCTTCCTTTTGCACAATGAGCAAGTTGTTCCCCAACCTGGATATTGCAATGTGAGTATACCTTTTTGGTGATTTTAACAAGAACCACCCATCAATAAGAATCTCTCATCATTATGAAGTCATCCACCAATGAAGGTCTTGTGCCCTTTCTATTTATAAAACGACGGGGTTTCAACAGACCGACTTCTTTCAAAGGCCCTTTTTGTACCTATCATAGTGTATAAACCCCAGATCCATTCACTTTAATAGTAGGTCTATAGTATGATGTTGTCAGCAGAACTTGAGGATGTGAATAAAAGAAGTGAAAACAATCAATTTCATGGAACAAGTGGCTCATGAGTTTTTCAAATCCCGCCATCGATGTGACACTAATAAAAAGGAGCCAAGTCGCTTTTTTTTTTCAATATTTGCTGTTTCGAAGCTCCCCCTCCTCGGAACACTTTCAACTTGATTCTTTTTTTTTTTTTTTTTTTTTTTCCTTCTCTTTTGTACATAACCTTCTTTATATATATACACACACACCATGAACAACATTATTGCACCTTGTCCAAAGAAACCCACTGCCGTGTTACAACCATCTCTCAATAGACAAGATGAAGTGGATGATGCTTGTACCGAACTACGCCAAATCCTTCAACAATCACGACACTACGGCAACCTCTTACTGGATGATGATCAGGATGGCTTACTTATTCCTCGCACCAATAACCCATTACCATTGGATTCAAGCTTTGTACCTGTGCGTCTTCCTACTTACCGTCCTCGCTCGCTCAGTGTCGGTGATTCCCGCCCTTTGATCAATCTGGTCCACTAGGGGGTGCTTTTTGTATAGTTATGGAATGGGTATTTATTTTGTATATAGTCTACATAGTCTCTCTCTCTCTCTCTCTCTCTCTTATTTTTTAAATCCCGCCCAAACTCTCAATGTCTATCATATTACATTACTTCTTTCCCCCCCCCTTTTATTTTGTCTATAGTCTTTGTAAAGTCCCCTACCCTAACCTTTATATATATACATATACATGTTGATTTAAAACCTATCCAATAAAACAGTTTGTGGACTAGTATAATAATTGTCTTTATTGATTTAAATAAGAAATGTGTGGTGGTATAAATGTTATGATGGGAAGATAGGAGTAAGAGATGAAAAGGGGGATGGGATGGATATAGGGGGTAGAGTAATATTTACAAATAAAAACAAAATGTTAATAAAGTAGGGTATACTGATATACAAAAAGTAAAAAGTAAAAGAATCATATATATTAAAGATAGGGGTGAGGATCATTGTTTGTCTTCCAGCATGATATCTGGGCCTTCAAAGACATTGATGAATACCGCCACAGTCAAGACAATAGCAAATCGACACCAACGTTGAACCTTGTTTACCATACCAACCGGTTGTTGTTGTTGTTGTTGTTCCTGTTTGGACATGATGAGCCCGGTTGAGTAAGTATGGCGAGATAGATCAGGGTATAGATTATAAGTGGTCAAGGCATCATTCGAATCAAGAGGACCAAATAGATTATCGTCATCATCGTTGTTGTTGTCGTATTTAATCAATGCATAATCCAGGGTGTTGTTATCAAGTAGATGGGGTTTGGTCAGACGAGGAGGTGCATAAAAACATGACGTGTCGGTAAACCCAGAGAAAGAATCTTGACATTTGACCGCACCACTTCCGGAGAGTGAAGAGTAACCATCATCCTTATCTTGTTGTTGTTGTTGTTGTTGATCATCATAAAAGCGCCACGTTTGTTGTTGTGTTGCATTAGACGCCGAGTGATCCCGATGCCATGCTTTTTCCAATTCGACCATCAAACTATTGTTGTTATTGTTGCTGTTGTGATAACAAGTGTCACTGTTGTGTGTTGTGGCGGCACTGGAAATACTGTGACTAAAAGCGGGAAGACCATCGTTTTCCACCAAATGGGTCAAGATATGGCGATGTTCTTCCAATGACATACTGAGTTGAGCGATATGGCTGAATTGTCGTTGATAAGCATCATTCAGTTGAGCATAACCTTCGCGTGTCCATTCACCAATATTGAATTGTGTCTGTAAAGCATCCACATCATGAAGAGCCTTATCGAGTCGATCTTGGATGGTTTGTCGGTTGTGTATCAGTTGATTATTCTCGTATTCCAGTTGATCGATCTTGTGTTGCAATTCTACCAATAAACCATCATGTTCTTGTTGTCGTTGTTGGTATTCCACTTGATGAGAGTTACCACCATTGTTATTCACCAGTGCAGAGACACCATCTTGTTCCATTTCTTCGATCCTTTGAGCAGCCATGTCCAGGTGATCTTTGAGTAAGGTGATGTCGTATTCCAGCTCACGCGCTTTTTTGTCGTGGACCATCTTGACTTTATCCGTTTGATCTTGTGCATCTTCCAAAAGACGTTGGAGTTCCATGTTTTTATCTTGAAGTTCACCGAGGACTCGTTGATGTGCTTTTTGTTGAGAGACAAGTATAAAGTCACAGTCATCATTATCTTCAGTGTCTTGATCATCTTGTTGTTCCAGTAACTGTTGTTGTAAGAGTGTTTCATATTGTGATTTCAATGCTGCGTTGTTTTCCAAGAGATAATGTCCTATTTCAGCAGCCAATTTAAGGTCTAAAAAATAAGAGGATGAGTATGATAGAGGAGAGTAATCACAACATGGAGTGCCTCCTTTTCTTGTTGTTTTACCTTTTTCTTTTTCACGTAGCGAGATGTGTGCGTTTTTAAGATGAATTCGTAATTCAGCAGCAGATTTTTCCGCGGCCCAAGAGAGTGAGGAGAAGGTGGTAATGGTAGTAGCAGCAGGTGAGGTTGGTTCAGGCCAAAGATCTTTCCCCATGGTGTAAACTCGTTGTTGCAATGATAAAGGTTGAGGACGTTGACCAGCAAACATGGAGAAGATATTAACAATTAGTAAATTAAGTAAGAAGAAGAAAGAAGAAAAGTTAAAAAGAGTAGAAAATAAAAGCAAAAAAGTAAAAAGTAAAAAGTAAAAAGTAATAAAAGAAGAAGAAGGAAAGAAGAAAGAAGAAAAAGAGGGAAACGAACGCATTGCCCTTTCGGGATTATTTATAGGAGTTCCAAAAAAAAAAAGTGGGTCAGGGGCACAACACACGGATTGACGGGAGCACAATGGAAATAAGGGTTGGGCGTGTGTGTGAATAGATTGACTCACTTTTGTTCCCCCTTATCCTTCAACTCCTTTAAAATATTGGGCATATGATGTTTTTACAATTTTCATATGCTTTCCCCTTTGATGTTATTTACATACAAAGACACCTGTCTTCTTTTAGGTATTGATGTACCCCTTATTTTATTCCCCGCTTTGTCTCGCTCCACCTTGTCCGACATACACCTCTTTTTTTATATTGAGGCGGTCAATCTGTAAGAAAGGCAATGCATGATTCAAGTTGGCAAACAACTTGACTGTCTTCATACAAGTGCACTGACCACACATTGGCACTTTTTTTTCATTTATACATGTAGATATACATAATAACCCCTCCCCTCCTCAAAGGCATCAAGTTTGTTTGCATAAACAAAGTGAGTGTTTTTATTTTATTTACAGTAATATTCATACAACTATGCTACAGCTATAAAAAGTGCTTCGGTTTTACTATTCTACATATAGACAACAACAAATCTACTAGGACTAATCCAAATTGATTGCGTCTTCGAGACCTGTTCCACCAACCTTGACCTTAAGAGTCACCGTGGCTGGTTTGGATCGTTTCTTCTTTACAGTAATAGAAGGTACTTGAGCTTGATGGTCATTCTGTCGAATGAATTCCATATTAACATCTAGATCCTTAGTTCCTGGACCAATATGACGTGCCTTGGGTCCTTCCACGACATACCTACAATAAGACAAAAGTAAAAAGGCGTGACAGTGGATCAAATTGCCTTTTTCATCCAATCGTCCTTTACTTACGCAATGGTAGCATATGCCGTAAAATGATAATCGTCCGCCAAATAGCCTTCTCCAATCAAACGATTGATGATGTTTTCCAAATCCTGTAAAATACAAATATGACAGTAAACAATAAACAAAGAGTGTCCCGCCTTGTTTTCTGCATTTGGATATACTTACCGCCTCTGTGTACTTTTTATCTGCAGGTAAGGCTACATTCTGCATTTGCTTGAGTGTCTCCAATCGTAGCGTCTTGAGTCCGATTCCTTTCCAAATAGAGATAAGCTTGAGCATCGTCACCCGGATATTGGATCGTTTCAATGTTCGTAATATAAGCACCAGTGTCACGACTTGTTTGCCGATATTGTCCACCACCACTGTTTGATTCGATTGTTGTCGTTGGCAGTTATCACAATTTCCACAAGGGGTGGTTGAAATAGGAGTCGAGTTGCTGTTGCCCACGTTTTCGGAATCCACGTAAAAGTACTTTTCAAAGAAGACTTTTCGACATGTTGTATAGTCCTGACCATAGCGAACCATCGCATTCACTATATATAATATTAAAAAAGGAGAGTGAGTTGCATACGATTTTTATTTATTTTCTTCTTGTCTAGTTATACTTACGATTTTCCCGACCTTGGAGTTCAGTAACAGCCATGGTGGATAGCTTTGCGAGTAGGAAGAGAAAACATGTGGATCAAATTAGGATGGTGACTTTTTTTTTTGCGCCTGTGTCAGTATAAGAGTGTTGACTTACCATCATGTCCACGGTAATACAAAATACATTCAGCCTTTTCCCCATCACGACCTATATATATATATATATATATATATATATAACAAAAAGGAAAGTTAGTGGAGCTAGATTGTAGTAATTGCCTTTTTGTTTACCTGCACGGCCACTTTCTTGATAGTAACCTTCCACAGATTTCGATACGGTGTGATGTATGACAAATCTTGTTTTCAGATAGTTGATTCCCATACCAAAAGCAATGGTGGCCACAATGATTTGTACTTGACCTTGTCGCCACATTTGATGAGTGTTTTCCTTGTCTTCCTACCAATCAAAACAAATAATATTAGTACATACATATGTATGTATATATACATTTACTTACATCAGTCATTTCTGAATGATAGATACCACATCGAAGTTTACCATGGCTGAGTCTATACAAGTCACCTGCGATCGTAGAGGTTTCCTTTTTGGTGAGGCAGTAAATAATTCCCGAGCTTGTTAGGTAGTGTGTCATAATCCATTGAGCCATTTGATCCATCTGAGCTTCGTAAGAGTCGTGTTTGGGTAAAACCTTGTAGACAAGATTTGGACCTAAAGAGAAGAGGATGAGATTGTCAAATCAAGTGATCAGGTACAAAACCAAGACACTTACGATGAAGAGGGGCCATATAAACCAAACTGCCATTATTGTGTGAAGGTGCCTTCATACCAAGAATATGCATCACATCTTTCATAACGTACCAAGGACAAGTCGCCGTCAGTGCCCTAATAGGTATACTGGGGAATGCTGTCTATAAGGAAAGATTAGTATATTTATTCATTCATTCATCACCTTTTCTTTTTTCTTTTTACTTACTCTTAACACATTTAGTTTTTTGTAATCAGGTCTATGAAAGGAAGTCAGGTTATAGAGATTAGATGTTTTCATACTTAAAGCTATTACAGTTTTACATATTACCTGAAATCATGTCCTTGTTGTGAGCAACAGTGAGCTTCATCAATGACGATCCGATCCAATATCCCTGCATCATACGCATTACTGAGTTTGGCCATCAAGAGTTTGTTGTTTGCGAGTTTTTCAGGTGTCACATAGAGTAATTTAAAAAATGGCGACGAAGACTTGGTAGTGAGTGCAGCATAAATAGTAGCTACCTGTGTCTTTGTTGTCGATGCCGTCAAGTACACCGCCTCAATACTAGCTTGTTGTAATTCATAACATTGATCCTTGATGAGTGAGACCAAAGGAGAGATGACCAAAGTAAACCCAGATTCCATTATAGCAGGTAGTTGATAACATAATGACTTGCCACCACCAGTAGGGAGCACAACAAAGATATCACGCATTCTGTCCAAAGCAGCATTCAAGATGGGTATTTGTACTGACCGAAATGAAGTAATATTCCAATGTTGTTTGGCAAGCTGGTAGAGTTGTTGAGACCATGGGAAGACTTCTTTGTCGTATTGAGGTACGGATGTAGTTGGAGTGAGTTGCTGCTTTTGTTGTAGTCGATGACGTTTTTTCATTAAAGTCTGTTGTTGTCTTTTGAGTTTATCAATGCTGAATCCAATGGTATTGATTTCCTTGTCCAAGGCAAGTAAATCGTGGTCCATTTGAATCACAAAAGTTAAAGGTGAAGCGAGAAAAGAAAAGAAAAAGAGAAAAAATGAAGAGAGTCGCCCACTTTATGGATTTTCAAATCCCGACTGTATGCCTTTTTTTCCGTTTCACGGTCTGGAAAATAGGGGACCTTTTATCAAAAGGGATGATAGAAAAGAACAAATGTTTCCGAACCCAAGGTGGCGACGAATAGTTAACAGGATCATTGAATGGTCAAAGTAGGCGTTATGATGAGACAAGGTCTCACAATAAGGATCGATTCTGATTGGCCCATTGATTTGACGACGAATTTTAAACGCCCGCTCGCATGAAAATGATAAAAAAGAAAAAGAAAATGCTCCTTTGTCTTTTATCTTTCCATCAAAACCACTTTCTCTCTCTTTATCCATGACTACTTTAAAACATCAAGTATCCTTATCAGGTGATCCATTTTTCTCTGGGAACACTAGTACCCATCACTCCTTCCTTGCCACGAAAACCATCTCCCATGTCCTGGCCACCATGCCACCATCTAAACAATCACTAGTGGATGTCTCAGTGGATGCCACCGTTGAATATGCATTTGATTTGCTCTCGACCAAAAATGTTATTCATCTTCCTGTCTATCGATTGGCTGCTGACCAAACCAAGGTATATGTGGCTATCATCAGCGCCCTGGATTTGATGAAATGGGTTACAAACAAGATGTCGGACAAGCTACAACTAAAAGATGCGATTGGACATGTAAATGAAAAATCAAGGTGGGTGACATTTCACTACTCGGATGCTTTGGTGGACGTAATGGGTTTGCTCACTGAATCTCACCCAGCCGTCCTCGTCAGTGGCAAAGACGATCCCGCCCTCTTGACTCAAATGGACATTCTTCGCTACCTTCAAGCCCATAATCATCATTTGGGCTCTATCCTGGATGAAACTGTCCCGCGCCTGGTTAAGCAAATAACCCATCAACAAGTCAATAAAATAACTTTCAAGGCAACTGCCTATCATGCATTCAACCAACTCATGCGTGACTCTTCTCTGACCAGCGCGTTACCAATCGTCGATGATGAAAATTACTTGCTCAGTGACATTGGGCTACAAGATGTTTGGGGAATTGATAAGGCTCGATGGCATGAACCGGTGCTCATATTTCAGAGATCACATCGTGGTGTCGTGGCTCCTTTTACTATTCATGATCGATTCACTTTGTCTCAAATCATGGCGGCCATGGTCCTTAGAAAAGCAAATCGGTTATGGTGGATTGACCAAGACGGACACATTCAAGGCGTGGTTACTCCCAGTGATGTACTTGGCTTCTTTTTAGATGATGCCTTCTTCTAGTATATGATACCCCTTTTTTTTTGATAATAAACACTGCATGGGCGGCATTTGAATTTGTTTTTAAAAGGCCGCATTTTCGATCTTGGCCTAATTTTTTTTTTTTTTTTTGATTGCCGTCTCTCTTTCTTCTTCTTTATTAATTCACCACTTCCCCCATCTCTTTCTCCCTTCTCTCTCTTTGTTATCTTAAAACTCTCTTCCTTTTGTTTGACTCCCATTTGCTGAAATCTTTTTTGATAAAGTGGAATGCATGCTCAACAACGTCAGTCTCGTATACCCGAACAACAAGGCATCGGTCAAACCTTGCCACCAGTACCTGTGGGGATCGATACAACGCATTCTTCTCCTTTACCTTCTGGTGCAATGCCTAACGGAACTCGCTTACAAGTAGGGAAATATCAAGTCATTATCCATAACTTTATTGCTGAAGGTAAGTCTTGTTATAAAAAGAATAAACTAGATGATAGAAATAAAGTAGGATGATGAAGGTCATTTGTCAAACACTCACGGTTACTTTTATTGTTAATATTTGTAGGTGGATTCGCTCATGTATATTTGGCTAGAATTGAAGGTAAATCCGGCTATGTGGTATTGAAAAGGGTGGCTGTCCCCGACGCTGAACGTTTGAAAACAGTGGAAAAGGAAATAGCCTTCATGGTAAGATATTTTACTTGTGTCAATTTGACGTGTGAGGGGGTGGGGGGGGACAATAAAATACTCATGCCCTTTTCTTTACTTTTATTAGCGACGTCTTGGTGATCATAAATACATAGTAAGGTATTATGAATCAAGAGTAGATCCGTTGCCTATTGGTGGTTTTGAAGCCTTGATCTTGATGGAATACTGCCCTGGTAATGAATGATATGAAAAACTATGTATGGATCGGTGGATGGAGGGATCAAAAGAAAAAAAAAAAAGACAAAAGGGAATACTAATCAATGTTATCATGTGCTGTGTGTATAGGTGGTGGTGTGATAGACTTGATGAACCGTAGACTGCAACAACGTCTCACTGAACCTGAAATCTTGAAAATATTTAGTAATGTTTGTGAAGTAAGTTTAATAGCTAGCATGGAACATACGAAAAGAAAAGATGCTAACTTTAACTTGTTATAGGCACTTGCTTATATGCACTATTGTCAACCTCCAGTATTGCATCGGGATTTGAAGGTAAACACCCTTGAAATGATAATACAAAACCAAATAGAACTCACTCTTACTTGTTTTATTATTATTTAGGTGGAAAACATCCTGATTCTTTCTCAAGACCAATACAAACTATGTGATTTTGGATCAGCAGCTCTCTCTAAAGGATCCTACATACCAACCACCTTGCAAGAAATCCAAAAGGTCGAAGATGATGTCCAACGCCATACAACTCTACAATATCGTGCTCCTGAAATGATTGATATCTATCAAAAGAAACCAATTAATGAAAAAGCTGACATATGGGTAAGATGGTGGAAAAGTAATGTATAACAATGATTAATCCTTGTCTAATCTATTAAATCGTGTTAGGCACTGGGCGTCCTCCTATACAAACTCTGTTATTACACCACACCATTTGAAGAACAAGGACAATTAGCCATACTGAATGCACACTATACAATCCCACAAACACCTTACTTCTCTAATGGACTACGACAACTCATTATCGCCATGTTACAGGAAGATCAACAAAAGCGACCCAATATTTATCAGGTAGTGAAATCCGTGTCTGATCTCATGCATGTGGAATGTCCGATTCGAAATGTAAGTATTACTATTGATGGATTATTATGTACCAACTCCTTTTATGTGTGTGTCTAGATATATCAAGAATCGCAATCTAGTCCAATCTCACGCCATGATTCACCTGAAGTCATCTCTAGAAACGACAGTCCATCTTCTATCTTTGAAAAACTACCAAGTCCTCCTCAACATCTACCCAACATCACACCTATGCGCCGTGGACGACCTACACGTCAAGAAAAAGGGTTGTCTGGAACTCCTGTTGCTTCACCATCTCCAACCTCTACTCCACCACCATCACAAGCAACAACAACAACAATTGCTGCTGCTGATGCAACTGTATTTGACCCATTTGATCCGACACATGTCAAGGTTCACGGTGATCAAGAATTTGATTCAGTACGACAATCTTCCACCACCACTCCAAAGTTTGGATTCGACAGTAGATTCGACAATGAAGGTTTCTCATCCTCAACCACTACAACATACGAAGACGAAGAAGTGGATGCACCTTATCCTTGGCAATTAGAAACGCAAACACTGGATCCGATCTCTATACCACCACAAAAACAACACCACCATCAGCATTCATCCTCTGCACCTGGATTAACAACAACATCTTTACAGCAACAGCAACAGCAACAGTCAGAGACCCTCAATAGTAGCAGCAGTAGTAAAAGCGCCATTATACCTAGCACCAAAAGCACCAAAAGTATTAGGGATTTTATGGAAAGGAAAAGGGCTTCTTCGCCACCACCACCACCATCATCATCATCATCAACATCCTTATCACCAACCAAGGAAGGCGGATCTTATCGACCTAAACCACCACCAAAACCTGCAAGATTCCGGGCTAGACCTCCTCCTCAGGCCACTACTACTGATACTTCTTCCACTCCCCTTCGTCCACCTTCCATCTCTGAATTTAACGACAAATTCCCATCGGTCGAAGATTTGTATAATTCCCTTCCCCCTTCATCTAAATAGTTATAGTTGTTATTGTTTGTTTGTAAAATCGGGGATTTAATAAAATGCTTTATTATGATATGATAATGATTGTTGCACTTGCTGTCTTTTTTTTTTTTTTTTTTTCTTCTACATAGATTATCCTGGGTTATTTTGGTTTCAGATCTTCGAGGGTTCCTCAATTTGGTAATGGAGACACATCAAAGATTTGTAATAAGAAATCAAAAAAGTCTTCAGGATGGTTCAATGTGGGTATATTTTGTTCCTTCTTGCATATCAATGTATTGAAAAGCAATAGGAATGGTAGTGTATAGAGGGCTTTGTTGCTATTGTCATGATCTGAATGATACATATGGCAAACCCCTTCCTTTGATACCATCGGATTCAAATCCCGACATCAATGCACAGTAATAAAATTTTTCTTTCTTTCTTTTCTATTTTACTCTTTTTTTGTTCTTTCTTGTCCTTTGCCATGTTTACTAAACTTAGTCTTCCTGCAAGGCATAGATTATCAGCCTCACTTCCTTTCTATCGCACACGACTACCATCGATCAGCATCCCACTCTGTCGTTGGTTTTCTTCCGAGCACAATGAGTCCCCATGTAAGTCGGGATTCGAAAAAAGCTCCATGATTAACTAATGGGTATATTCTCTCTCCCTCTTTTTTTTTTTATATTTTAGCCAAAGTATATACGGTACGACCGGTTTCTTTTTGGATGGATAAGATTATCCATCATGAGAATAAGAAAAATACTACAAAGAAACCTACCAAGGAACGAGTGCTTATAGAGAAAACGGTAAGAAGAAAAAAAAAAGTTGTCGGGATGTGTCGGAATGTGAATTAATATGTCATGCATGAATGACTCTTCCAGATGGCAGAGAGTCATATGGACTTTTATTTACCCTTCAAATCGTCCCCCGAGTTATTGGAAGAGTATATCTTTGTGGATGGACGTATACGAACTGGGAAATTGTTAGAAGGTAAGGGGGAAAACATAGAACTGGTCGACCAAAATCAGTGAACTGATCCTTTTTTTTTTTTTGGTCTGTCGGGATTTCAATAGATCTGGATGCTCTTGCTGGTGCCATTGCTTATAAACATATTGACAATAATGATCCTGATGCATCACCAGTGACGATCGTGACAGCAAGTGTTGATCGACTGGATTTGTTTTTACCAAAGGCAGTGGAGAACTACAGGCTTAGTGGCAATGTTACCTATGTGGGAAACAGTTCGATGGAAAGTAAGTAGATAGTAAATGAGAGAAAGAGAGACTGACACAAAAGGGTCTTTTAGTATTCATCAAGGGTGAAATTGTATCGGAGACGGCGGCGGCGAATGAAAATAAGGATGATATTGATATTGCCAGAAACAGTTACTTGAATGCAAATACGGTACTAGCGACCCGATTCACGATGGTGGCGGTAGATTCATGCAGCCATAAACCAGTCAAGATCAACCCATTGCGAACAACGTCGCCTGCTGAGGAAAGATTACGGGACGTGGCCAAGATGAACAAGCGACGAAAGAAAAAAGAAAGCGAATCGTCCCTAGCGAGACAAGCTCCGACGGCCCAAGAAAGTCTAGAAATGCACGATATGTTCCTGGAATCCTCGCAATACGTTTACAACAACACCAACAATCGAGATGGCGATGATTTTGCCAGCACGCTGTCACCGGATGAACGCCGCCCGTTACCCGATGATTGTGTGTGGATGTCTGACACAAGACGAGACACTTTGATTCTCTGTCATGCCCAATTCAGGAACGTGCATAACAATATCTTTGGTGGCTTCATCATGAAAAAGGCCCTGGAACTTTCTTTTGCTACCGCCAGTACTTTTCTGCGCTCCAAGGCTCCCATTGTCTTGTCGATGGATGGTGTCACGTTTAGGAAACCGGTGTTTGTCGGCTCGCTCTTGTCCATGAAGGCAGGTATCGTGTATGCCCCGGGGTATCCTCATCGCTCGATCCAGGTCCGTGTGGTGGCCGCTGTGATTGATATTGAAAAGAACACAAAGGAAACCACCAATGTGTTTTACTTTACCTTGTCATGCACGGACGATCATATCAAAGTGCCACGTGTTTTACCCCGCACTTATGCAGAAATCATGCTGTGGTTGGACGGCAGGAGACGCCGCATTCATGGGATGCATGCACGACAGTTACTGTTGGAAGATTTGGGTCCATTGCCTGGTACTGGTCCTACTATGTAGATTCAATTTTACTTTCATTTTTTTTTTTCCGCTTGCATGATGGATAATAAACTTTACAGTGAAACAAAAAAAAAGGGGGAAGGATAACATTCAAATCCCGACAGGGGGTGATTTTCTATTTTTTGTAAAAAGTAATTCTTTGTTACATAAGAAGTCGATCAAAGTTTTCAGTTGTGGTTATGGCTATGTATTATGTAATCAGATTATTAAAAGACAATCATGGAAGGGTGGAAGATGAAGAAATAAGCATGATCATATGGTGGGCGTGGGAAGCGGGATTTGAAATCCGAATAAAAAGTACCCACTTTTTTTTTTTTCTCTCCCTTGTCTTCCCTCTTTCTAAACCTCGACACATGCTTACCGACATTAATAACGTACCTATTGAAGAAGCTCTCAAGATCAATGGCTATGTTATTGTGGATAATCTAATTTCAGAAGAACAATTACTCAAACTAAGGGATGCCTGTGAACGGGTTATCAACAAGGCTCGCAGTGGGGAATGGAAACATTGGTAAGTACAAAAAAACCAGTTGTTGTAAAACGTATGGAACTAAACTAAAGTGTGGTTTATACATTCTAGTCGTTTGGTTGGTACTCAATTCCCACCTTGGACAAAAGGTGACGATGTGTGGGGTGTTCAGCATGTACTACATCCTGAATTGGGTGAACCTGTCTTTATGGAATGGTATGGCTCGGATGCTCTTTTGAATGCTGTATGCCAGTTACTTGATACAAAACGGGATGGTCTTCAGTTTGGTAAATAAGTAAAGTGTGTTGGTGAAAAGGGGACATACAAAACTCGATACTAATAATACCTCTCTTCTTTATTTGAATAGAGCTATTTAATCTACTGGTCAATCCCCAACATCATGATTTTGATCTGACTTGGCACCGGGATGCTATTCCTGTGGGAGCCACTCATGACATGGAAGAACAATTATTGGCTATACCACATTATGGTACACAATGGAACACGTAAGTCTTACAATATGAAATAATAATAAAAACCAATGTATTGAAATATAGTCTTTCTTTCCGTAGGGCACTTTATGAAGATGATTGCCTATTTGTGGTTCCCAACTCTCACCGCCGGATACGAACAGATAAAGAGCGTGACATCACCATCAACGATCCCAAAAGCCACGATATGCCTAATCAACTCCAAGTGAATCTGAAACCTGGGCAAACCGTATTTTACGACAACAACATCCTCCATCGGGCAGCATACTTCTCCAACAAAAAACGGGCAACATTACATGCTTCCATGGGCACAATTGACGGAGGGTATCATCGTGCTAAAACTGTATTCCAGCATGGATTGGATTGGATGAACACTGATGCTTTCAAGGCCACCTTGATTGATTCCTTGGAAATACCTTTTGCAAATACTCAATCTATGGCTACTCGTGCTGGCCTTGACAAATTTGAATCTCAACCTATCCATTAGATATAGTATTCAGTAATTGTAGTCTCTCTCTCTCTACCCCTTTTTTCAAATATAGTTTACTTTACTTTTGTTATATTATTATTATGTTATTATATCCAATAAACACGATCTTAACTTACTCCAAAAGCACCTGTTTTTACATTTAGTAGGCTTCCTTCTTACATGTTAAAGGGCAGACTGGACCTGACATGCAGGCAACCATCAAGGCCGAGTTTTGAATTCAATAAATGTGGGCCAAGAAGGTATTATCTTTTGTATGATTTTAACGAAATGGATCTCTAGAAATATAAGTTGGTGCAGGGTGCCAGGATTTGAAAATGATTTTTTTTTTCATCTCCAACCTTTTCTCTCTCGAGCTGGCCTGATTTTTAGGCCTAAATTTCTCGCCCAACATATTCCTCCTCCCAACGAAATTCGGAACTTGAATTACAAAGTCAGATTCTGCATGAATTTCTTGATTAGACGAACCCCCACTCACGGTTAGAGCTAGTCCACACGACGAGTAATTCACCTTTGAAAAAAAACACAGAGTCTTCTCACCAGAATACGGTCTCCGACCATGATCCTCCTACTCTACGGACAACACTTATTTCCCTCCAGAACTCGCCTGAAATCTACGGCCGAACATGTTGGTGTTCAAGATGAGGACTCAATGATCAATGCACACCCATTTTAATCTCGATCTAACTGGCACAAAGGTCCCAAGTGCTCGAATTACTAAAAAACATTGGATGGGAACGCAATTTGGAAAAATCACGATCACTTCAATCATTAGCAGAGACTGACAATGAATAGGCCTACGGTTCTTCAGCGGGATTCGAATTCAATCTTGAGTGGCACCTGACCTTAACAAGTGCATGAATGATCTACACCGTACTGCTCATAGATTACTCTACCATTAAATAAAAGTTATCGTCGGGCGAGTTATATACCGATTGGTATTCCTATTTGAGTAACGACATAAATAAATATACAAACACATGTCCCACAAATGATAAAAGTGATTTCTTTATTATGTTTGATATGATAAGCATAAAAACAATCCACGCCCTCCTTTCCCACAAAATGTACAAAGATAAAAGTAAGTGAGGGCGTTGATGATGAGAATGATGTTTAAAAAAGAGTCCATTCTAATGATAATAGTAAAACAGGGGAGGGGGGATAGAGTAGTAATCTAAACAATAGCTTCGGTATCACCCAACACAGGAGGTACATAAGAATCCACAAGATGAGCATCTGAAGGCAAGATGTAATCCTTTTGTTCTTGAGCATAGTGACGCATCAAAGCATCCCGACAAGCACGATGTTCGGCCATTTTCAAAGAGCTACCAAACCCTTCACCAAGTTTTTCATTATCCGAGAAGACACCAACAACAAACACCGGCGAGCTTGATTTACGACCAGTTTCGGATAACAGACGAGAAACAGCAGCAGTTTTCTTGGATCTGACTAACAAGGCACTGAGATGACGTTTGGCTTCCATTCCCCTAAAGGCGGCAAGAAGATCGACTTGTTTATTGCTGATGATATGATCGTGGACCATTTTCTTTGCTGCTTCAGGTCCTTGTGTTTGATACACAGCACCGACCAAAGCATTGATACAACTAGTAATAGCATAAGCTTGACCATTCATCACACTATCTTCAACAGACTATATACAAAAGATAGTTAGTTCCATACCTCCACCTCCTATTTTTTTTTCTCTCTCTCTACCTTACCTGAGGACGTTCCCAGCGCATGACATGTTGTAAACCAAGTTGGCGACCCAAGGACGTTAAGCTTTTGGAGGAAGTATACGCCGATATGACCATCTTGAATGCATCCACAGGCATATCAGGATATTTACAGTGCACATATTCCATGGTGTAATAATAGATCGTTTGTTTACCCAAGAACGCCAAGGCTTGATTGTTGTGTGTGGCATCAAAAGTGGCATGAGTGACAGCTTGTTGTAAAAGTTCAGGGGACAAGGTATGTTGAAGACCGACACGGCTGCCGAATGCATACAAAGCCGCATCGATTTTGCTGTTGTTTACGTTGGTGGCATCAAAGGTCCTGGCGTTCACCGCTTGTTGAATGATACGTTGGCTGTGGAAGAAGGCGGGTGTTACTGTCCAAAAAAAAAAAAAAAAAAAAAAAAAAAAAAAAAAAAAAGAGGAAGGATCTAGTTAGTTCAATAGAAAAGTATCGACAGCGGAATACATTAAAAGATCGCTCTTATTATTACCTCGAGCAGCACGCACAGACCGTAATGCCAAAGGGCGACACTTGGATAAAAACATGGTAATATTGAAGAAAGAGAAGAAGAGAAACAAACAAAAATTAAGCCCGGTGGCTGGCGAATGAATAAGGCCAGGCGGGATTTGAAATACATGCAGAGATTATTTTCTAATCCCTTTATTCCTTCTCTTTCACTTTTACACTCTCCCCATATGTGCTTGCTCTCCAGATGTCTACGGCTTACTGAATGATATAGTATTCTTGGTCATAATGGTAAAGTACTCTGTTAAACATATATCTCAGAAAAATAGGGTCAACTAACATCAATTTTCTCTTGCTCGCCTTCTAGGACTCGAATAATAAAACGATACTCAAAACCAAGGGCGATCTCAATACACCAGTCTCTCAGCGAAAACATAAAGTACCACTCAAAACAATCATATGGTAAGCATAGGAAAATATAAACTCCTCCTCCTCCCAAAGGTAACAATCACTAATCCTAACCTTTCTTCCTCGATAATACTAGGCATACATGGCTCGACAAACTAGGCTTCTTTTTTATACTATAGGCAAAACAGTTTTGATCACGATGGCTGCTTATAGAAGAAGGCGAACACGATTCTCTCCTTCTCATAGTTGGATCTGATCGTTTTTACTTGGTCAAGTCACGACAACATTGATATTGGCCATCATTCTTTCTTCAATCAAGGCAACATCAAGCTTCCACGATTATGTAACCAGGTCTTCCACAATACAGCATTCTGGCAGCAACAATCAACACCAGTGATAACAAGACAACAGTATTACCACTTTGGCCTCTTTGTCCTTTGGCATTAAACGCACGCAACTCCGCGCACTTGCATTAACTAAGGGGGGACTTCTTTAAGGGATGGTGGATTACCTTATTGGGTCATGTGTACTCGGAAGGACGGCGATGTTCTTTCTTCTGGCTACACATGTACAAAATGATGGTATTCTTTTTTTTTAGTTTACAAAACTTTATTTAGATTTATATTAGGTATTTGGATGTTTGAAGTTTTATTATTTTTATTAGAATCAATAAATGTATATAAAGACAATAGATAATAAACAAGAGGGGAAAGATAAAATGGACCTAATATGATATGTGATAACAATGTAAAGATTGGAGGGAATGATTCGGAGAAGGGGAAGAATAAAAATCCATTAGGTCTTTTTTTTTTTTTTAAAAAAAAAAAACTAGAATAACAAGAATGTGTGTATAATGACGATATAATAAAAATAAAAAAGACTAAACACCTGGTTAAAGATGAAGAAGGATACCAGTAACAAGGTCAAGTACTAATAAAGTAGAAGAATGAGGATGAAGCATAATAAATAAAGTGACAAATAAAAACAGGTGAAGGGTAAAAAAAAAAGGGGGGGGGGTAATCTTCATCTACATTAAACCAACATCCCGTAAGTTTTCATGTACAACAATAGAATTGATGGCTGACATGACAAAGGTGATTTGTTTCGTATCGGTAGCGCAGGTGAAGTGGGTATAGACTTGTTTCGTATCAGCGCGAGTGTTGAGAGACACAAAACGTTGTAGCAAATATTGACAAGCGGCATCGTAACGATTGCCACCGGTGTAATCATCAAAAAAGTTGGACATGGGTGATTTGACAATTTTGTCGGCAAACAGGTCGATTTTGTTGAGGAAGAGAATGATCGATGTTTTGATAAACCACCGTGAATTACAGATGGAGTCGAAAAGGGTGAGTGATTCTGATAATCGATTCTAAAAGAAAAGAAAAGTTAGACAAAGGGTGTATGGAGGGTAGTAAAGGGAGATCAATGTGGAATGAGATATACTTACCACTGTTTCGTCTTCAAACAAGACCTGGTCGTATTCTGATATAGCCACCATAAACAATACTGCCGTACATGATTCGAAGCAATGGATCCTAAGAAGAAGAAGAAAAAGATCAGTCACTTAAATATACATATGGTATTTGTGTTATATGGACTAACCATTTCTTTCTTTCGGATCGTTGCCCACCCACATCCAGCATACGATATGTTAAGTCGCCAATAGCAAAAGTTGTTTCGGTAATCCCTGTTGACTTGACCCGAGACCGTAAGATATCTTGATCACTTGGCATATAGTTTGGTTGACCAATACGTAAGATAGATTCAAAGTAACTAGCATAAAGAGAGAGAGAGAGAGAGAGAGAGAGAGAGAGTTTGTATGTATCAGTAAGCAAGCAGGAGTCATTCCATTTTGTTTTTCCATTCACTTACTATCTTGCCGAGTCATTCAATTGGAATTCATTCGATCGATCTACACAACTTTTAACACCGGGATCATTCCAAAGACAAGAGATAGCTTCCACCAATTCATGAGCCAAATAGTCCACCTGAGGATGTGCTTCCATGATCAATCGTCGATGTGCTTCATTTCCGGGTTGCTGGAATGGGATATTCAGGGCAGTCATGGCTTCCATTGTTACCCGCATGGATTGCATTGTGTTGGAGAAGATCACCTCTTTGAATGTTTCCCGTTCTTCAATTGTAAAGCCACCATCATGAATAAGCTTCATTTGACGTAGTAGTGTTGTTTTTCCCGATTCCCCTGCCCCTGTATCATCGTTCCAAATGTATATTTAAAAAAAACAAAGTTTGATGAATTTTTCAGTTTAAAATATTTTTCAAATCCCGCATACCCCACCCCACCATCCTTTTACTACCCCCCCCCATGGTGAGTAAAGATATAAAGAGATCAACTTACCAAGAAGTAACATTTTGATTTCGGACTTGAGATGATCACGATCGCGTTTGATCTGCGTTTCGATTTCGTGGTGGCGTTGTTTTTCTTCCACACGTTCGGCTGATAAGCAACAACCCATAGTTCCAATAAATGTTTGTGTATACGTATAAAGATAGGTTGTTAGTTGTTGTTGTGGTTTAAGATAGAGTTATATCAAGTCGATCAAAGATGGGATAAAGGAGTGTGATTGATCGTGTGAGTCGTGGTGAAGGTGAGAATGAATGTTGCCTTGTTAATTATATGTATGTATAAAAGGGTGTGGGCAAGATGTAAGAATAGTGACCTTTCTATAAGGATCTTAAGATAGTTGAAGAAGAGAGAGCGAGAGAGAGAGAATTGATAAACGGGAAGATGTGAAGGGAGGGAGGGGGAAAAAGCGAAAGAAAGGTGAAAAATCAAAAAAAGAAAAAAAGTTCACCCAGTTATGAAGAGTTTTTAACCCCGCCCTCAGTTCCCTGTACACAAAACATAAATATCACTTTACCCACACCCACAGAAACCCACACAAATATAATGGTTACCATAACACCCATTACCCCCCTACACAATCCCGGTTTTAACACCAAATAGGCAATTTCTTCATTCGCAGCCTCCGTTAGTCACCAATGTCAAACAATCCCTTTCGGTTCAATCCATTGTATACAGGGACCATCCAATGATAATGGTCAAGTTTATTAAATGATATTAAAAACATCTATTCCTAATTATTAGAGACTGGATCTTTTAGATGCCAAGTTGTCAGAGTGATCATCACTTTTTGTTGTTACAAGACTTGTTGAGTCAAAGGTAGATGTATCTTGTCGGGTGGTTTGCTTGTTTTGGAGTGTGTATGTGTTGATCAAACCATTTGTTTGTATTCTTGACAATGAAGAGTTTTCAGCCTTCTTTATGCGCCCCATTCCAAAGTGTTGCCCGCTAATAAAATCACGTTACTGTTTTCATCCTTCTTCTTCGATGTTTGTTCCGTGAGTCTAGCCAATTGGGTATGAGTGTCAATATAAAGAAAGTGTCAGCAAGTTCTGTAATTCGGCCTCCGTACATTGTTCCCTTCCCCCCCTCTTGATGGATATCCCCATTTTGTTTCTTGCCTATTCCAAAGATACCACAGATTTACCCAAGTCGTTTTCTGCCTGAACATATGCACCAAAATGTCATCTAAAGATATGATAAAAGGATATGCAATTATTAGACATCAATGTTAGGATTTGACCAGAAATAGATAATGTTACACAACGATTTATAGCTCACCAGAGAGACACGGCTGTATCACATGTCAGTTGCCTTGATCGACCTGATGAGCAGGCAGACCCTTCGTCGATGGACACTAATTAGTTTGTTGATATGATACATTCATTTTTTGTGATCTACCTTGGATCCAAGCATCTTAAAGGACCATCCTCTAACGCTAGTTTGTCAACCATTTTCATCAAGCCTATTCTATATATACAAAAAAGATACAAATAGATGATTAGTATACATATCCATCCGGTTTTAATATAATTCATAAATTTCACATACAGATTCATTGTACCCTTCCCCTGGGTCGACAATTTACCCGTTTCCATATCTCTTCTTCTTTTCCCGTTTACCCTTCTATTGTTAATGAACCAGTTGTCTGTCACCCATAGCCACACCAGTTCTATTCACCAAATAGGAGATGATTTACATCGGAAAAACTTACCTTTTTCGGGACGCCAGTCATGGGAGCAACTTTTCTTTGATAGAGAGACGCAGTATACCCAGCATTATGTTCACTTTATCGGTACTGTTGCATTAAAGTAAAGATAAAACAAAAAAGTGGGATGAGTATATTAAAAGTTAATAATCACAAGATGTGGATAGTAGGGTGCTTACCATAGAATTTGTATATGCAGAGCTAAGAGAGGTCATTCGGGGCTTGTCAAGACCTATTACATGATGGAATACTGAAGGTAAAAGTAGTACCCGGGCCACGATCCGAGTCTTGAGAGAAGGAGAGAGTAGCCAGAGTTGAAGGTCATACCATTACAACAAACTTGGTCCCGATCACAACGAATGAATGCCTACAAATGAGAGGTGTCAGCATCCAACAACCGTGTTCCGCCTTATGCCTTTTTTTAATCTTGCACAAACACCATCTTATCGAGGAGGAGGTCCTGATTACAGCAATGGTGGTGGAGATTTGGTGATAGTAATTAGTATAGATTGATTGTTCCTAGATCCCCCCCCCCAAAAAAAAACAAAGCACAGTTAGTAAAAGGGCGAATCAGCTTTTTTTTTATAAGTTCCAAATACCTAATGCTGTTTCAATTTCAATTTAGTAAATAGTAAAACACAGTTCAAAGAATCGTTCGTCAATGGCAATTCTGTACTGTGAAGAAAAGGGTTTTTTGCTTTCCAAAAAAAAAAAAAAAAAAAAAAAAAAAAAAAAAGAGAAAGATTTGCCCCCGTCTAAATATTGGAATCCCGCTGAATTTATTATGCTCGCCTTTAGATTATATATTACCTTAGGCATAAAGATTTAGTAATCACATCAGACGTCGTTATATATCCGGATTCCATATCTAGTCAAGTGACTTACAATTGATCCTACCTGTTAACGTTCAATTCCCACCTGCCATTTCTTCATGGTATACTAAGAGATTCACTCAAAAGCAAAACACACAATACTGTACTAGGAACAAGCATTTCAGAGACAAAGATGAAAAACAAATGTTTTTGAAGGTGTAAGTATGTGTAAGTCGAAATAGGGTCTGCAGATCAGTGTTGGCGTTTAACTATTGAAATGTAGATCGCACAGTCCATAGCCATTCAATGGTACAGAAATCGGAGATTGACATTCCCGGTTGAGATGGGGGTGGGACCATAGTAGGAGACCGTGAAAATGCTCTGTATTTTTTTTTTAAACGTGAATGGCTCGTCATGCAGACTAGCTCTGGTCACGAAAGGAAATTTGCCAAATGGTGATTTTCATGCAGAATCGGATTTTGACATTTAAATCCCGACGTTGATGGGGGAATATTTTGGGCCAGTTCTGGGAAGTACCGAGTTGGCCTCAAACTTAGGCCCAATGAAAACGTAGTTTCCTATAGCAGTGTTTGACATATCCATATCAGAATGGCTGTACGTGGCGCAGGTATATACAACTGGTATTGGAAGAATCCACATCAAACCCATTCTGATAGTTCTTTACTTTTGGCCTGGAACATGATTTGATCTCTATTGGGGAATTGCCAGGAGGACGGGATTTGGTAAGAGCACTACTCGCTCCAATTGTCAACGGATGCTAATGATTAAAGCGGCGATGTGGACATAATAGCCTATTTCCAACAAACTTTACATAATGACCAATGTACCAAAACCCTTGTGTCGGTCAGTCCAGGCTTGCGATGACTCCTACCTGTCCTTTACAAGAAAAAAAAAATGAAGTTTGGTTCCTTTTCGAACTTTTTTAGATCCCGCCTGCCTCTACTAAGATTTGGAAAGGCTCTACTCCCTCCAATTGTCCATGAATGCTCAAGACAAAAGTGACCATGAGCATTCCTTAGTCTACTTCCAACAAAGTTTACATAATAGCTAATGCACCAAGTCGCTTGTATGGAGAATATAGCCTCAAGATAGTTTTCACCTGACTTTTGTAAAAAAAAAAAAAAAAAAAAAAAAAAAAGGATGTTGGTTGAAAATTGACACACAACAAACTTATTTCAAACCCCGCTTACTCTCGCCTGGAATCTTGAGAGAGCTTTATTGTCTCCATGAACAAGTGGTGCTAATGACAAAAGTGACCATGAGCATTCCTTAACCTATTTCCAACAAAGTTTACATAATGGTCATTGTACCAAATTCCTTGTATGGAGCAATATAGCCTCTAGATTGTTTTAGCCTGGCTTTTGTAAAAAAAAAAAAGTTGCAGAAAGCAATTTGTCTCGTGTGGACGGGCTCCACTCGTTGTGGGCGGGATTCGAGTGCCTCCAACGGGCCCTCGCCCGTCTACACAGGAATTCGGGATTTCGACATTCAACATCTGTTGCAGCCCCGAAAAGTTTAAGCGCCTCTTAGGCTCGCCTTAGAGGTTATTTTCACTCCCTTATTTTCTTCACTTCCCTCAAATAGCGGTGTTTAAAAAGCTATAAAAAAAGAGAAAGGGACAAAAGATTTGTTTTTCAAAGGCGTCGTGCCACTTTAATCTTCTTCTTTCTTCTTCCCTCCTTTCTTTTTTTCCTCTTATTTACTCACCTTTAACATGGCATTATGATTGTACTGTATCATTGACGATGAATTGAAAAACTACCACTTACAACGAATACCCAACTTTAGCACAAATATGAAACTCACGACAGTTGGGAACGGATAGGCGAAGATGAACAAAAGCGGTAACGAAACAACTGACTCTGTGGTAATGGGTTATGTTTTACTGATGGCGATGAATCTCTAACAGGGGGAAAGGGGATGGTAACGTTATACTATCTGCACCCTTCAAGACTTTGATACTAATACTTTTTCTTCTCTCTTCGTCTTTCTTCATGTTTAGGTTGAATTGATACATTCTAACTCCTTGTGTATGGGCTTTGTACTGGTGAGGGACAAACCAGGGGAAAAGGTAAAGTAATCAAACAACAAGAAAAAAAAATAAAAGAGGAGATGCTGTAAAATGGGTCCTTCTCTTTTGAGTTAACAACTTCATCAAGGCTCTGATACTAATGCCTCTCTTCTCTCTCTTCTCTCTCTTTTTTTTTCTGTCTAGGTGAATAGGTGACCCAAATACCAGCAAACGTAAGCAAAAACTTGTGCGACTGATTATCTATTTAGCTGAATCGACGCCTATGGCCGGGCGCACGGTCAAACTGGGTACAATCATCAACTATCTCATCACGAAAACTCTCATCCACTTTGCATGAATGTCTTAACAAAACTCCGCCTCAATTGATCTGGGAAAAGTAAAATGATCAGCTAAATATGTCTTTATTCAGTAGGATTAGATGATCAGACAATAGGAAAGAAACGAGCGGCTCACTCTTTAACATTGGGTTGGATTGGACGATGAACAAAAGTGGTGACGGTCTCTGACATTCTTTATCTCTCATCCCTTCTTCACTCACATAATTTAGGCTCTCTTTTTATCATCCCCTTCCCTCCTTCTTACTATAGTATAGACATAGCTGTAGATATAGTATAGAAATGACTCTGGATATAATAAAAAAAATCATATCAAGCACTTTGTGTGCATAGGCCTTTGTAATAAGCGAAAAAGTATTAGGTAGTTGATTGTCTGATGACCTCATACATATGATAGGAATGAATGGTACTGAACGACATGACATTGGGATCACATATATCATTATCATGAAGCGGGTTTGACGAACACAGCCTCTGATCGAGAAATTAGTCTTTTACTACAATACTTTCTCCATTTCTTTTCTTCTCCTATCACCCTTGTAGCATGATAAGTAACAATAAAGACAGAGCTAGACTCTCGTTAAGCTCTTTTGACTTTGTCAATACAAAAGGAATGACAGGTACATATGACCTTAAAATTGGTTCGACTGAAATGAGTGCCTGAAAGCTTGAATTTTTACTGAGAATACATCATAAAAGTACACACTCGGTTTATTGGCATCGGTTTGATAACGAAGTGAGACCTGATACTCTCCTTTTTTAGACACGGGAGGTAAAAAGAAAAAGAAAAAGAAAAAGAAAAAAGCCTGCAAGCCTGTACAGCTCCATACAAGGGACTTGGCGCTTGGTGTTCTATGTGAAGTTCGTTGTAAATAGGCTAAGCAATGCTCATGGCTCATTTATTGATGAGCATCCATTGTCCATTGAGACGGTAGAGCTCTTACAAGGAACCATAGGGTACGCGGGGTTTGAAACCTGCTCTTTGTGGAAACGGTCTACAAGGAAAAACATGAAAAAAGTGACACCGTCCCCTTTCAGGGATGTCTCCAAGGCTGATGTGAGTCCTTCTCGCTTCCTTCAAGTGATGATAAAGAGAGAACAAAGAATGTAGCTTTTATGATACTAAAAAGCATGCTCAGCAATAACTGATTTCACTTGTTAGGATGGTTCGATTGCATTGATTGCCTTTTTGGAAAGTAACTTATATGCCCAGGGCCCTGAATTACTTGTATAAAACATGAAGACTATATACAGTTTATAGTTATATGATATATAGGTATGAAATGAATATATACTCTATAGAAAAGACAAACATCAGCAATGATTGGTGTGCACAGCAAATATACCCTCCTTATAAAGAAAAAAAAAAGAGCATGATCAGAAGAACAATGGAGTTAATCTTATTTTCCCATTGTATCACACAACTCTACACTTTTTGTGGGGTAAGTTTATATAGTCTAGTGACAAAACTTCCCAAGGCTTCTCAATTATACAGATCGAAAAATATACCATTGACATTTCGAATCGGAGCACTAATTTAGATAAACCTACTTTAGTGTTAAAAAGAAGTCATTAAAGATGATTGACTGTACATGTTAAAGAAAGACATTTTTATTATAGTATATATATATATATATATATATAAACATAAAGGGGGATGTGGTAACGCTATTCTACAATGGGAGAGGGGTGTAAATTCATAATATAGAGGAAGGGGAGAGAATTTGATTGAGCATAAAGTCCGAATCGGGTAACATAAGAGAAGACGTGGGTAATTCTGGGTTAAAGTGGAAAAATTCACAAGGTGTACGAGTAGCCAATTGATCTAGTTTGATAGTATCGTCATCGTCAGGTAATGTCAGCATATCGTTTAAAGAAGAAGAAGGTGAAGGTGGCGATAAGCAAAAGTAATCTGTTTCGCAAGGATCGACGGCTACATTAATACTTTGTGGTAGATTCATCCATTGTAAAGGTTCTTCTTGTTGTTGTAGTTGTAGTTGTAGATGGTAATGTTCCAGAGGCGAAATAGGTGGTGTTGATAATAAGTTTTCTTCCAGAGATAAAGTAGGTGATAATGATAATGAATTCCGTTCTTGTATATCGTCAATAAGAGTTGCATCCTGTGTTGTAGTAGTTGTAGTAGTAGTAGTTGCCTTGTTCTTCTTGTTAATGATGATCGCCTTTTCCTTCCTTGATTTGATTTGATTCCATCGAGTTCTACATTGTCGTTGTGTTCGTCCATGAATCATACCAGATACCCTAATCCAACAGCATCCGAATCGAGTCACCCCTTCACGTAACATATCATCTTCTTCCTTCTTCCATCGTCCTTTTCGTACTGTCGGATCCAATGCTTCGGTCCACCTAGCTTGACATTGAATTCCAGTTCGGTTAGGGATATGTTGCGCGATTCGATTCCAGGGCAAGACATTTTTGTTGCTATATTTTTGTACTGCCTGTGTTAATGCTTCGTCTTCGTCCGGCGCCCATTTTCCTTTATGTACATTAGGACTATATGTTAAAAAAAAGAGAGAGAGAGAGAAAAGGTTAGTTGTTTAGTATAAAACACACACGTCCCTTGTACTTACTTTAGTGCACCAAGCCAACGAGTAGAACACTGGACTGGTGTCCGATCAGGAATATGTTGTGCAATGAGTGACCACTTGTGAGGTCCATGTTCTTTAACAGCTTCCATTAATAGTTTGTCTTCTTCGGTTGTCCAACGGCAATAGAATGGTGTAGATCGATTATTATCTTGTTTAAACACAGAGAATACACCAGTAGGATCTTCTTGAGAGGAGGTCATGATAGAGTGTGAGATATAAAAAGATAAAAGTGAGAATGAGAAAAGGAATAAACCATTGGGGAATGGGGGAATGTTGTTGGGTTATATAACTGAACCGTTCGTCCTTCCACCGAGTCAAAAAAATGACTCTTTTGGTAAAAAGGGAAAAAGAAACAAACAAAAAAAAAAAAAAAAAAAGCTATCTCTCTCTGCCCCTCCATTTTTTAAGCGGAAAAAGTCGGAAATTGACTGGTGAAGGCATATGAAGATTCTGATTGGTTGAAACCCCTTTGGGCAAAATCACAAAAGGATGCACTCCCCTACCCGGCGTTTGAACATACTTTGCTTGTCGAATATAAAGTTTGACTTTCTTATCTTGATTGATTCTTTTGAATCAAAGAAGATAGGATAACGAGTGTACTGATAATGTTGGCTCCAAAAGACTGGGAGTGTGTATCTAATACATACCTCTCGCTTGATTGGCGCAGTCGCATGAATGTTTTGGAAAGCTGATATGATGGCAATTGAGGGAAAAAGTACCTGAATGGGTCAAGTAGAGAAAGGTGTTGTTATACTGTATATTCTGCGTCCATCCTGCATGTGGGATTTATTTAAATCCCGACGGGAATTAAAAAGGGTCCCCAGTCAGTCAATTTTCTTTTTCTTTTTCTCTCTTCTTCTTTTATTTTAATGTCATGGAAGTATTTGTCCTTTTACAACAAGTCCAGTCCAAGAAATCAGCAAACGACTTGCAACAAATACGCACATTACTCACCGATCCATCCTTATTCCATGACCAAGTCTTACAACAGCAACTGGAAAGTTACTTGCAGCAAGATGAATTTGGAGGGTGTCCACATGCACCTTACTCTCTCCTAAAGAGTATCCTGGCCAAAGCAGCTAACCATCCCAACTATATATCAACAGTGACCGAGGTGGCTCATCATTATGAACTCCTTCATCAAGTACAAACTCATCTTCTTGACTCCTTTGGCTTCAATCTGTTCATCAAGGATTGTTTTGAAAACGACGATCAACAAGTGACAAGCGACACGATTGCGGACAGTATTGATAAAGTAAAAGCACGTATGGAACCACAACAAAAGGAAATACTGGATCGTATTTTACAGCAACATCCTTTACATAACGGTGAACAGCAGATGAATACGATTTTACAGGATATATCAGCCCCCACTCAAGATCAATTTGAACCTGGTATGGACAGGCTTATGCAAGAGGCCTACGATTTGTTAAACAATGACCCAGTATTATGTCAACAGTTTGCGGGGATTCTCAATTCCGATCAAATCAATGGGATTCCTTTTACTGATACTTGGCGCAACATGTATCAATGGGTACTTTCTGTTAATCCGACCCTGTGGAATCAAATGGCAACTGTATTGAGTGATATACAGATACTACTAGGTAAATCCATCATGATGAAAAATAAAATACTGACAAACTAACTGTGTTATAGAATCCACACTCTATGAATATGAATCCTATGAAGATTTTGTACAAAAAAACTTCCTTGATGATGGTGGACAAGAATACCTGGATAACGAAATCGAACAAGCCCGACTACAACACATGTTTAATCAATTCTCCATCTGATTCCCTTCTTGTATAGTATATAGCTCCCTTCCCATTAGTGTACATAGATATCATGTGTTAAAATATCAATCAATAAAAACCATATTTGTCTACCAATGTCTCTTTATATTCATGATACAATGTTTTATATTTATTAGTTAGTTGTTTAATAATACAAGCTAAATCTATACTAAAAGTTGAGTGATTTGACCAGATTCATCAGGTAATAAATAAACAATGCCGTAACTTGCACCAGCAGCCAACGCACCAATCAGCAATGTTTGAATAGCACCCCATACCGCACCTTTAGGATTCACCAAACGACTCTTGACATAGCCAAAGATCAACAGAGTCAGGGAGGTCACTGCCACAGATACCCATAAGGCCAACATGGCGTCATCCATAAACACGTAAGGAGTCAATGGAATCAAGCCACCAATAAAATAACTAGATCCAATTGTCAAAGCCGAGATCTAAGATTACCCAGTTAGTTTCTTCCTTTTGATCATCACCCCTCCTCCTCGCTCTTAAAAATTACATACCCAGCTGCGTCTAGGATCGGGCATTTCCAATCCCAGTTCAAATTTCATCATAAAGTCCACAAATTGTTCAGGGTTGCTCTTGAGTTTATCGATGAGAGGTTGAATAGTATCGCGATCCAAGCCATAAGGTTCCAAGATTTCCACAATTTCATCTTCTTCATCTTGAGGGCATTCTTCTACTTCCCGTTCTTCACGATGTCGTTCCGTTTTGTAATGTTCCATTTCCGATCTGGCCGCCAGATATCCACCTAAAGCCATACTAATACTTCCACTAAAATTAAAAAAGTGAGAATTAGTCACCGTTATGCGTAAATTAGATCACATTCTATTTTAATAAAAGACAAGTCAATCCCTTATTACCTGACAATTTCTAGTTGGTTTGTAAAAAGAAAACGAGTCAGACATATCGTTTTGAAGAAATCCTTTATTTCACTTACCTGCAGCACCACCATAGACTACGATTTTTGAGTTTCCCAGGCTGGAAAGACCGGCCGCGAGTGCAAACTACAAGTAAAAGATTGTCAGTCTCTACAAGATCCAATTAATAGTAAAGCATGACTTACCGGTACAGTGAGACCATCTACATTTCATTACAACAAAAAAGTAGTATGATAAGAGTTAGATACATGCTTGGCATTTAAAACACCACGGCGACTAATATTGTTTTACCTGATAAACCAATGATAGTATCTCGAATGATTTCCGCTGATTGAAAGTGTTCTTCCAAGTGTTGTATAGGTGCATACTCATGAGAAGGTCTTCTTCGTAGTCGATTAATAAAGGATGTCATTGTTGTTGTAATCAAGTGGGGAAAGAGAGAGAAAGAGAGGAGAAAGAGAGAGAGCATTTTTTAAATATTCCAAAAAGCCGAAATTGGAATCCCGCCGATCCCCGCACGGCCGTTACGCCCCGCTGTTAGATGCACCATTAACTTTCTGTCCTACAGCAATTGAGACAAAAAAGATCAAATGATTCTTTATTTTGATAGTGATACCTATTGACAATCAATCATTAAAAGTAATAAAAAGACAAAAAGATCATTGTTTATTATTGGTAATAAGTGTGTATGACTAAAAAGATAAGAAAGAGAGAGAGGGGGTATAGTGTATCTGTTTTCTAATCTGTTAATGATCTATAGTAAACTGATTCCATATCATAAATGGCCGCCGCTACATCCTTTCGCAAATCCTGTACCACATTCTTGATTTCAGTAGTTTGAGTCGAGAGAGCCATCGATCGTTGTTCGGTGAGTGCAGTCAAGGTCTTGGTGTCATTTAGTAGTAAAAACTGTTTAAGTTCTTTGATCAGTATAAGGAGTGATTCGGAAGACCGTACCTAGTCATAAATAAAAAAAAAAAAATGATATTAAAACCTACACGTATTTCCAAGCCCCTACTTACAATCTGTGCTGCTTGGCTCTCCACTTGATATCCTTCTTGAGACACCTTGAATTTATCCTTGTCATTGATCTAGGTTGATAAAGATGAGTGTCTGCCCACATTCTATTTTTTTTTTTTTTTTTTTTTCTTTACTCACTTCGCCAATCTTGACAATATCATTGTAACAATCCACAAGTTTACTGATATCATCGTCGATACGCTTGTTGTATTGATCTTCCATGTGTTGTAACATGGACCGCGTCGTGGTTTGTGAAACTGGGTTCATATATCCTGCCATGATTATGTATTATAACGTAAAGAGAAGCGGTCCTCCCCAACTTTTTTTTTTTTTTTTTTTTTTTTTCTTATCAAAAAATTCACCCCCAGACTCGGAATTTGAATTGTTCTTTCATCGTCATCTTCTGCTTAATTCGGAGCATGGATGGTACCAATACGACGATCATGTCAGTACTAACATAATATTTATGTTTTCAATAATAAAAAAGAGAATTAAACCTCATCAGTAAATCAAATTCTCACCCGATCTGGACAAACTGGGGATAAATAGGATAAGAGATGACTGACACATAGGTGATCTGTCACTAAAAATGATCTTGGACAAGGTACCGACATTCTCCCCTCCTCCCAATGATGATGATGATGATGATGAATAACTACTCTTTTGATTATTATGATATTAAATCGACTCGGTAAGGCTGCATGAATCGCTATATTTAAAATCCCGACATATCTGCTTTATTTCCCTTTGAATCGACCCCCTCCTTTTGCATAAGCTACAAATGACCAAGCTCTTTCGATTTGATGTGTGAGAGAAAAAAAGTACAATCATAATGGCATTGATTGTAAACGTGCTTGTATCGTGTTCAAGGAGTTGAAGTAGTGAGGAATGTTCACCATAAGGAGCAGGTCAATCATAGGGATTTACTGTAAAGACTTATCGCCTTGTCCCTGACATATTGGATTCCAAATCATAAAATAAAAAAGAAACTGTCTCGTGATTTTCATAAAGGCCAGATCAGTCTTCATTATTATGAATTCCCTTTCTCATTCAAGCAATCATCAGCCATAAAAATACATTGTCTTATTCATAACCATGAGTGAACTACCTCATCAGATCATCTCATTCGTCAAGGGAACACCAAGCTTGGTTCTCATTCCCCTTTCTATAAAAAGGAACCAATGAAAACGCCGCCATTTCAATTTCAAACGCCGACTTTTTTGCGTCAATAAATTTACTTGATTTCCCTTTTTCTTCTTTTTCTCCTCCTTTCTACTTGCTCTTTTTTCAATATACTTGCTGCCGTAGGATCTCTCTAAAAGAAAAAAAAAAAAGAAGACCATCTGCAGCTATACATGAATTCTACCCAATCTCAGGCAACTAGTACCCCCAAACCTACTTTGCATGGTGTCAAAATAAAACAAAGAAAAGTAAGTTGGATACATAATGAAGGGCATCTGTACATGGGGGTTTAATCTAACCATCTTGCATCTTTTTTTTTTTTTTTTTTTTTTTTTTTTTTTTTTTTTTGAAAATATTGGGGTTGAATTATAGGGCGTTCAAAAAGCGCAAGCCAAACACGAACCGGAAAGTAAGTAATAGATGGAAACAGACCTTACAAGGGAAGAATGGGACTGACTCATCTTGTTATTACTATTACTATAGCCTTCCGTGATAATCTACTCTCTCTACTTGCTGTGGCAAAACCTGGTGATCTTGAAGATATCTCAGCCATCTTGGACAAGGCTGGTAATACCCTCGAATATCGTAAATACGGTGAATCTTTGTTTGAAATCCTCATTACTGGTGGTATCTTACGTAAGTCAATTGTTAGGGGAAAGATGGATCGATTTATACTGACTCTTTTGTTTTTATTTTGTTAGAACCCGGTGGTATCGTCCTTGATGATGTTGCACGTAGTCCTTTTAGCATCTTTCGTGCCGATGACGACTCGACTTCAATCAAGAAACATGTGGACGTATTCAACAAATTGATCAGACACTACAAATACTTGCAACGCCCTTTTGAAGAAACTCTCAAGAACATTATCCAATTCATCAACAAATGGCAATCGGATGAAAACAACAAACTCGCCAAGGCAGCTGGGTATTTTATCACTACACAAATGGCCAACCCTATCGTCTTGAAGGTCCTTTTGAAAGAACATCTTGTGAAGGATGGTAAGGAAATAATAATAATAATAATAATAAAGAAGAAGAGGAAAGGAGAATTATGGACAAATACTCATTTCTTTATCTTATATATATATAGGTCATTCTCTTGGTTTTGCTACTGCTGTTTTCCGTACGATCCTCAGTGAACAAACCATTGATCAATTAGGTAAATATTTGGTCTTATCTGGTATGGATACTCGGTTATTGGAACTCTTCCCTCCCAACAAACGTGAAGAAGAATGTCTTGCTCGTCACTTTGAAGCCGAAGATATGAAACAACTGGTGGGATTCCATCAACGTAATCAAAAGAACTCGATGAAGGGCGATATCCTATCTACCTTGAAGCATCTACTGGCATCCGAAACCTCTACTGCTGATGTAAGTTTTATTTTTTATTTTTATTTTTATTACTGACTGAAAATACATCTACTTAAACTAAAATGCATACCTTTTTGTTTTTTGAAAAACTAGGTTCTCACTCATATCAAGGAAGCCAAGAAGGAAGCGGGACTCGATGAATCTGATCTTATTCCTATCATCTGGTCTGCCATTGTTGCCAGCCTAGATGTAATCAATACCCGTCCAGATCAAGTCGAAGCCCAAGTCCTCCGTGTTCTGAACCACTGGTCCGAATTGTTGGAAACTTACACCACTTCACCAAAGATCGAAATCATCCTTCTCCAACGTATTCAAATCACATGTTATGAAGATGCCAAGGTCACCAAAGTCTTCCTCCAGATCGTCAAACTCCTTTACAAGAATGACATTTTATCCGATAATGCTATTCTCTATTGGGCGGACAAGGGACACAAACCTCAAGGGAAGACTGTGCTCTTGAAACAAATGGCACCGTTTGTCCAATGGCTCCGGGAAAATGAAGGCGATAGCTCGGATGAAGACGATGAATAGCTTATCTTGGTAGTATAGTTTATCTTTTATATAGTAAATTCATTTTCCCTCTCTCCTTTTTTTTTTTTTTTTTTTTTTTCAAATAAAAAAAAAACTTATTTACTCAATAAAACAATCTGATTACCACTATATATTGTCTTGTCTTGCTTGTGTGCACATGGTGAAATAGAAAGAGAAAAAGACTTTCATTTAGACCCATCAGTTTCTGGTTGCTCTTTCCGTATATAATGATAATTGTATGAAATATCTTCTCTTATGTAATCAAACGGCCCCGCATGTTGATCAAAGTTGTCTTAACTCTGCCAAGCAGGGAACAACAAGAAATCATGCAGCCGGGATTTAAAATGTAAACTTTTCAAATCCCGCGACAAAAGTCCTGTCGTTCTGCATACATGGAGGTCGGCACCATTGTCATTTGCAAAGTTCAACATCTTCAACCAGTACCATCCCCTTCCGTTTACAATCATTTAAATGAAGACAAAAAGAAGATTGATTTTTATTTAACATCAAAGCATTTTATTAAAAAAAGTAATACTATAACTACTGTCATTCATCCAATTCAACTTCTCCAATGTTAAAGCTTTGTGCCATTTTAATATCATTATTCCGACCGCTGACCAATTGATAGCCTTCTTGTCGAAAGAGTTCCTTTCCGTCGTCCTTGTCGATGATTGTCGATTCCATCAAGCCATCGTGTTCTATGATCCTTGTTTCCAAGAATTCACGAATAGCAGCAAAGTAACCTGATTGCATACACGTATCGTTATGAGTACCATTAGAGAATTCCACCCATTCCTTGTTTCCACGGGCCCCACAAAGTTCGTATAGTTTTGACATGTGTGAAGCCGGTACGAGTTCGTCTTTAACACCGGATAAGAATAAAACAGATGAATTGACAATACGTTGGATATTAATGTCGGATGGCCATTGCTGATGACAGAGGACAGTAAGGTATCGTAGAGCAGGGAATACACTCGGGATCAATTTGGGCTATTAATAAAAAAGGTTATTCAAATTCCACATGTAAACATTTTGCCTTCCCCCTACACACACTTACTATACTAAGGAAGGTGTTTTCAATCATCAGACCAGAGAAAGCATCTTCATTCCTTGATACAAGATCAATGGCTACCGCACCACCAATAGATTGTCCATATGCAACCAATTTTGTATTTTTAAGAATAGGATGAGTCTTGACAAAGTCCAATAGGGTCTATATGGATGCAATGAGTTGAAAACAAGGAGAATGATTAGATCAGTTGTGTTCACCCTCCCCATCCCTCTTTTACTACTCTTACCTGTGCATCGACTTGTAAGCCCTTTTCATTTGCTTTCCCTTCACTAAAACCATAACTAGATCATCCAAGGAGACAATATATAAATATAAAACGAGGTGAGTAAAACCCCCTTCCTCCCTCCATGTGCAAACACTTTATCCTATCCATCGAGTGTGTATTTACCCTCTGTAGGATAACATGACAACATTTGTCTTAAATTTCTGGCGAAAGATTTTGGCAACTGGTAATCGATGACCCTAAAAAGTAAATAATAAATCCTATTAGTATATCAAAATAGTGACATAAACATACCATGTTTCCTGCATTGGCCTAGTTAAAGGGGGGGGGGAAAGGGAAAGTCAGTTGAATGCATAATTGTGTATTTTATTGACTTACATGGAAGTAAAGAATAGTAGGTGCTTTTTTGGCTTGATCGTCGTCTTCAAGAGTAATGACATATGTTCGTAGTTTGATCTTGTCCTTTGTTGTCAAAGTTTCTTCTGTATAATCCATCCCAAAATCGGACGGTTTGGCAACCTAAAGACAATGTCATTAGTTAAACAAATAGAAGAGAGAGGGGTTACGACATGGTTTGCCTTTATGTTTCAATCCATTACCTGTGTTCGAGATCCGTCAGGGAAACTGCTTGGGTAGATAAGTTCACATTGATATAACCAGAGTATAAAAGTGCCTGCAACACTAGCTATACCAGTAAACGACAAAAAGTAAGACAGCCAAGAAGGTAGACTGAATTTAAACATGGCAATGATGAGAATACAAAGTGAGAATGGATAAAGGGAAAGAGAGAGAGAAGAGGGAAAAAAGAAGGGGAAGGTGATTTTGTATGACCCAGGGCGGGGTGTAAATATAAAACATGCAAATGCGCCAGGTTAAATAAAAAAGAAACCCCCACCCCTCCAAATTAACTGAGTGATATGTCATTGAGTCATATAACATATCAAGCAACATTGGGACTAGAGAGAAAGAGAGAGAAGATGTTGTAGTGACCCGAATGTTTATTATTGATAAGAAATAAAAAGATATCAAAAAGGAATAAGGTAACACCTACAAAGGATATACATAATAGTATATGAATAAATCTAAAGGGAAAGGGAGAGATAATTGTGTTGTTGAATCTTGTTTAAGACGTTTAGACAGAGACATAGCCATTTCCACCATGTCGACGAGAAGTAACAGATTCCATCAAGTGAGAGATCAGGTCCTTGATCAGGTAGGGCAAATCCAACCAAAAGTCTACAAGAGAGAGAGAGAGAAAGAGAGAAATCAGTATGAATGGACAATGGATACAAAGTATATATATATATGTGTGTGTGTGTGTACTTACCACGATGAGGAATAAGATCGAGTCCACGAGCATTGAATATCTTGAAGTTATAAATAGCACCACCAATAAAATAGATACCCAAGGCTACACCCAAACTAAAGAGAAGATTAAAGAAAACATGAGTGACAAAGTTAATATGAACCAATATGATTTTTGTAATCCTACATTGTAAAGAACCATCCAATGGCTGATTTGCCACCTTGTTCAGGCTGTTCATTGCCACCTTTATCACCACCACCATTGTCAGGAGGAGAAGGTGATTGTCCCACCTTTGTTCTACATGAAAAGTAATCAACGTTAGCCTGACCTATGCACTCCCCAACGCCTTCCATATATATCTACACAATGACTTACGCACAAGCAAAGGCAACCTTCCAATGAAGTTTTGTAGTGTAATCGTCGTCAGATACAAGATTGGGACCATTAGGGTTATCCTATAAACAAAAGAGTCTGTTAGTCCCATTGAAGACTATTCTACAATCCTCTGTACATACAATAGATTCATTGTGCCCGCATTCCAAAGTAATTTCTACCGTTTGAGGCTTGTTGTTGACAATACCACCATGCAAAATCAAGGTATACTTGCTACCCTCTATATAAAAACAAACGAGTTAATATCAATCGTATATAGTTTTTAATTTCTTCTTCTTACCAGTTGACAGATCTTCATTTTGATTATCAGAGGCAACTTTAAATTCAGGAGACAGTTTTGATCTACGACAAATTAATTAATCAAAGAAACGCACAGACACTGATTATACTTTGCTTACGTTTCATAATCGCCTGCCAGTTCTTCGATTTCGTTCAGATCCTCCTTATCCCCTTTCTTGTGGAAGAGGCGCCAACAAGCATACTATATATTTAATCAAGTAGTCAGTTAGAATCAAGCTAGATTGTATAGTGAGTATATCGCTTTACAGTATTAGGTTTGCAAAAGTCTTGGTCATAAACACCTGTTGGTTTGGTCAGAGGGTTACAAATGTTCACATAGGTTCGAGTGATTCTTGTTGAAGGGTTGGTGGTGAATTGGTTTTCCATCATAAAATCACTAGAGGTGATAATACCACCAAATTATAAAAATATGGTGAGTCAAACGAGTAGAGTACTGGATCCTTAATATCATTGCTTACCGATTCATAGGTGAGAGATCAAGTTGATAATCACCATCTTGTTTTGGTTTGAAGCCTTTATTACAGTAGTCTTGAGTTCCAGCCACCAAAGTAGTGACATAGTACAAAGTCGATAAGATGGTCAAACAAGTCTTCATTATTTAAAAAGAAGAATAAAGGGCACTTGTTTATTACAAATTAGATAAGATATAAAGTTAAAAAAAGAAAGAAAGAAAGAGGACCAAGAGTTCCCCAGCCCAGAAAATATAAACAAATCAACTTTAATGTCCGTCTTGACAGCCCAAATCACAAGACAATGGATCCTTTGGGTTTCCTACATGATAGCATGATTGTTAGTATTGATAGGAGCATCATCACATAGGCATAGTATAAACATTCATTACCTTGGTTTTAAACAGTGCATAAATGTAAACAGCGTGGCTAGTAAAAGACAAAGACTACCCACGGCCATATAAGTCAAGCCCAAGTAAAAGTTACGTCCACCTAAAGCATTGGATGTTGTCAAGATCAACCATTTCTGACCACCATAATTCTGAGTATTAAAATCTATAATGTAAAGAAGATTGGTTATTTAAAAAGTTAATGTGGTCATTTAAACTTACTGAGATCGATAGTTGCGCGCCATCTACCAGCAGATAAATCTTGACCATCGTTCCTGCCCCATAGTTTTCTAAAATCAGGTAATGCCGCCACTGACATCCATACTTTAAGTCGTTCCATTTGTTTGCCTAGATCAGGAGGTGGGTATTGTTCCGTATACTGTCCTTGTGGGAATCGACTTTGCCAATTGGGAGGAGGAATGATTTGATCAAGTTGATAACCTGTGGTGCCATATTTATTGTATTCTGTTGCCCAAGTTAACCCATCTCGGCGCCATCCATATTGTTGTTGTTGTGCTCCAGAGTCGGTAATTTGAGTCAGGTTGGAAATAGTATCTATTATTATTATATATATATATATAAAAGAATCAATCATCCATTCATATATATATGTATATATTAGGTTTACCATTAAACATGGAATTAGCAATCAAACCACAAGGATAAATGATCTTGGATCTATCATTAGAGACAGGATCACAGTTAGATCCTACAGTACCAGCATCCACCGGGGTTCCCAAGAGTTGATTCGTATCGACGTTCCTGATATACTGTCGATGATTCTGATAAAAATTGGTCAATCGATAATACATAAACACTGGAGCTTGCATAGTACTGGGTATAGTAAAGTCCAATGTGCACTGTTTGATCGTAAAGTTGTTGGGATTGTGATAGGTCGGATCATCGTCAGCGGTTTGAAAGGTGGTCGTGTTGGTGGAGTGAAACACAGGTGGTTGTGTAGAATCAACAGAAGGATAGGGCGTCGCTCCAAATTGAATCGAATACATACTAGGTGCCAAATAGGTAGGTCGATCGTACTGTTGACAAGTTGTATAGTCAAGCATTAGTTCATGGGTCTAAATAAAAGGAGGATAGACTAAAACTGGTTAGCTGTTTCATGATAAAGAGTACTAACCATCCCAAAGTTGTTGTTGTTTTTACCTTGCCAGTATTCCAAAAAAGTAGACCACCTGTAGGTAAAAAGAGGATACCAATGACGAAGAGTGTAGGTATCACCGCTGTAGGTCGAAGATGAGGTTGCCAAGCCCGAAGACGTTGTTGGCGGAAGGCGCCATCTAACATAAAAGAAGGGTACAAGTATTAACACTAAGAGAAAGAAAGAATAAGAATAAAGTGTGTTGTTTTATATTACCTTTTGGTTGCCGGTTTCTTCTGATTCCGGACTTTTCCATTATTAATTGGAATAAAAGAGAGAAGAGGCATAACGACCCAAGATTGAGCGGGAATATGAAAAGTCGGAATTTAAAAAGAAAGTAAGATTTTATTATGTTGACATAAACTACACTATTTATAAAACTAAACTACTATGTGTTCCCCAGTCATTAGGCATTTAGTCTTTTACTTCTTCTTCTGGTTTGTGCCTTGTCGATATGTGACTTGTCAATATGTGTCTTGACGGTTTGCAGTGTATGTATTTTTCGAGGACGTCCAACACGTTTGATAGGCTTAGGAGATGTGTCACTTTTAGGACCCAAATCAATCCCTACATGTTCCCGATGTAAAATTTGCCATATATGATCCAATACTGACTTTGCGATCCATTGTTCCCGGCACCTGACGATGGGGATGTTTAGCCCAACCATTTCCGTTTCCAGCTTGTTGATACCATATTGTTGTATATTTTCAGACACCTGAGACCAAGGAATAGAGAGAGATAGGTTGTATTTGGATACCAACCTTTTGATCAAATCTACTGCACCTGTCTCGAGTATTATCATCGCCTCGTCAACCGTATAAGATCCAGACAGTCTGTAGAGAGCCTGTCGATAAGAACGTGGTTTGTTAAGTGATGTATCTACAGTACTAGGAGCAGTTTCTTGTTGGACATCGTCTTTGCTTGTTGGTGTTGATGTAATATCCTTTGGGTCGGATCCTTTGCCTTCATTAGCATCATCATCCATGTTATCAGGTCGTTGTTGTTGTGGTTGTTGTGGTTGTTGTGGTTGTTGTGGTTGTGGTTGTGGTTGTGGTTGTTGTTGTTGTTTCGATACTAGTCTGTCGTTTTTATCACCATTATCCATGTTAACAGGTTGTTGTTGTTTTGATGGTAGCCTGTTGTTTTCATCATCATCATCATCATTATCCATGTTATCAGGTTGCTGTTTTGATGATAGTCTGTTGGTGTTGAGTCCCTCCATATTGTCTCCTATAAAAAAAAAAAAGTTATATATATGCATATAGAAATCCCTCCCCCCCCCACACCAAATCACTATTCAATACTTACCAACCCGAGACATGCCCACAATGAGTTTCGGTGACTTGAGAGGGTTATGGTTGTTGTTTTCAGATACCGCATGTGATAGAGGATCCCTGAGTTGTTGCGGTACAGGTTCATCAACGTAGAGTGGTGCTGGATGACTGTCTTGACCCGCAAGTTGGGATGCAGTGGGCGAGAGGTTGCGTCGTTTGTCTTTGCCGAGTTGTTCTTCAGCTTTCCTTTTGTCATGGTTGATAAGAGACCGCTTGTGACCATAACTGAAAGGTGCCAACGGTTTACTAGGTTCTTGCTGGTCTTGCCGAATCGTTTGTGGTTTGCTCAAGTTATCCATGACGGTTGCTTGTTGGCCTCCTTCCTTTTCCTTGTGTTGATGTAAACATCCATCCCGAGCCGGCTGGGTGGTGTCATCTTGATTTGTCCATGAAATAAAAGGCTGATCAACGTTACGCTTTTTGATTCGCTGTTGTCGCTGTTGTTGTTTCAGCTGTTGTCCTTCGAATTTCTTCAGAATCCGGTTGATTGTGTTTTGCTGGTCTGCTTGTTGTGCCTTGAGTTGAGAGATAGTTGCCTGTTGTTGTTCGATAATCTGTGAGAAGGCCTCATGTTGTATTTGATGATGCCAAATCAATCTTTCAATAGCCACTTGATGAAAGTTGATCTTGTTTCCCAGTTCATCCATCGCAGCCTCTGGTATTTTGGATGTTAGGCGGCAAAAGAGACAAAAAAAAAAAAAAATACAAATAAACTAAGCACCCTGTAGCTACTTAAATTTTTGAATTCCCGATAGATCCAAAGTTCTTTATATTCTCTTCAGTAAAACTGAATAATCTTCGCTCACAATAGCTCGTTGGATACATCATTCTTCTTTTATGGCTTTAGTGAATGCAGTATCATTCAATCATTTCTTTAATAGAGGATTTTGGAACTATAGTTTTTTACCTCTTGCAAACGGAGACCCTCCCTGTTCGATTTTTTTTTTTTTTTTTTTTTTTGCCACATTGATTTAACCTGATGGCAGGCTGTGGAGATATCCAATGATACTATACTTTAACTTGACATGCGAATTCTTTCCCTTTACTACACAGCCTGAAATTTGGTCCTCACCCAACCCCAGAACTCACCTGAAATCTACGCCTAATTCTTCGCCCAACTTATTCCCCCACTTCAAAGTCGGGATTTGAATTTCAAAATCAGATTCTGCATGAATGTTTCAATTAGACGAATCTCTTTTCACGATCAGAGCTGGTCTACACGACGAGAAATTCCCGTTTGACCTCTCCCCCCAAAAAAAGTCTTTTCACCATAAAACAGTCTCCTACCATGGACCATCCAAGTAAGAGGATCCAAGCCTGCAAAGTGCGTAATGAATTACTCGTGATTAAAAGGCAATCCCCCCCGTACTTCATGGGCCCATCTCAAAATGGATCAACCAATTTTTTTGGACATAAACCGAGGAATGAGACTTCGGGATGGGTTCCGGATGTTCGTGGGTGGAATTTGAATCTTTTTTTTTTTTTTTTTTTTTTTTTTTTCGGTTCTGAATGAGTCAACCTGAATGGCACAGGAGCCCAAGTGCATGATTTGATTTTATGAGGAATCAAGGTGATATTTGTGTATAGTGCAATGATAGATTCTTCCCATGTTATTTGAAGCCTATAAAAAAATGTAGAGAGAGATATATAGACAAAAGAGAGTTTATTGTATAAATATAAATCTAACATATCTACTATACACTATAACTATTATGCAACTACCCAATATTAAACAATGTCTATTTACTATGTATCTACATTATAATAACAATTTAGTCTAGAAGTCATAATCCATTTCGCCTTCAGAGCTCTATACATAAATAAATATATAAAAGATAATTAGTATCATTGACTTGTTACCCCCTCTTGGTTTTTGTGCCTTACATCTTCATCCGGTACTTCGCCCAATGCAGTTTGTAATTCCCGTACACGATCCCTGAGTCCATTCTTTGTATCCACCAATTGACGTATATAATCCACCGCTAAAGAAAAAAAAAAAGGATTAGTATTTATCGTTGTCCCCTCGCCATTCATATTACTTACATTTTTGGAGAATTAAAGATTCACTCCGTTGACATTCAGTCAAATTGGGCACCACTCCTACCAATTGATCAAATCCTAGTCGAATGTTTGCCCTTCGTTTTTGTTCAGAGGCGATATGATTGGCTTTCTTTTGATCTTCGGATAAGAGTTCATGTGCTGGTTTCCGACCCCGCCCGCTGCCTTTAGATTTCATTACAGTAGGTGGAGTATCTTCTAGGTTCGCATCTAGTAATGGTCGTATCTTTTTGCTGTGATCTTCAATGTCCGAATTTGTTGTTGCCATAGTTTTGTCATTGCCACGTTTTCGATTGAGTTGGTCAAATGTAGAATTGTTGTTGTTGGCATAAGGGAGTGAGAGCAATACTGGTGCCGGTGGTTGTGATGTTGAAGTTTCTACAAAAAAGAAGGAGGTAATCATATTAGTTCAGATGTGTCACGGCCACATGTCAGTTTCATTGTCGCTTTGTCATCTTTTTTTTTTTTTCCCATACAGTAACCTTTTCTTTGTTTCTTTTTTCAAGCATAAAGTAGGTATACCCATTTGTCCATTTGACTTTGCTATAATTTTCATTACCTGATGCATAATGGCTGTTTTCGTACGGGGCATTTAATGTGGCAGTGTAGGATTGATCGTCTGGAGTGTTAAAGGCGTCCATAAAAGAGTCCAAGTGTTTCCTTTCCGCATCAGAGAACAATCCGCCGCTGTGTGAAGCTGTTGTGAAGGCGGATGCTGAAGAATAGGGTGGTGTCGAGTTATCTAGGCAGATAGAATCCAGTTAGTAAACAAGCATATGTGTTGTTTGATAAGGTACTTACCATTGTTCATGTTGCCAGTCATATTTATGAGGAAGGATATATGGTATGTTAGTAACACAGTAGATGATTTTTGATAATATAGTGGAAGAAGAAGGAGAGGAAGAAGACGAAGAGAGAGACCCATAAAAGTATGATAGATCAGTACATAATTTCACGTGAAAGTCCTTTCAACCCCGCCACCAAAAATAGATCACAAGCAGCATAAACCATACTTACATGCAACATATGCCAGTAAAGATCAGACCACCGTAGCAACAAGCAATATAAGATAAAATCAGATTTTATTAGTAGATATAAAATATGGGTAAAAAAAAAAAAAAAGAGAGATATACACTATTCTTCAATTGCTGTTACTTCACTGCGACTATCATCCTCGTTCCAAGCGGCCGTTGTCTTATTGATGTTGTTGTTTCCCTGTTTCTTCTTGTTGTCATTATCATCCACTTGATCATCATCTTCGTTATCATCACCATTGTCGTTTTCATCAGGGTATTCTTGATTTCCATCCGGGATGCTGACGAGATCAGAAGGGACTAGGCTATAAGTCCTTGACAATAACAAGAATCGTGCATATAAAGAGGTATCATTCTATTTGGGAAATAAAAAAAAAAAAGAGAATGTTAGATAGATTACCCAATATTTGATCCTACTTACTTCAAAGACTTCATATATTTCGCGATGATGGAAGTAGGCATGGGCGAAGATCCTGTAAAGTCGTCGTGCTATGGATTGGAAGTGCTTTAGTGAAGGTTCGGGGATGGATATCCTATATTACAAAAAGGATAAACATCAAATTAGAAGGACAAATGAGATATATCTATTAGGTGTAAAAGTTACCTGCTTGGGAAGTATTTTGCATTGTTGAGAAGAATGGTTGCACCGTCTAATGTGTGAATGATATAATCAATAGCAGAACACTATCAAAAACTAAAAAGTTAGTTATGATTCCCCTCCCTCCCTTCCCCAAACCCCTTTTATTGGTTGCTTACCGATTGCGTCGATGGATGAGCAGCACACAAATATAACCAGCCATCTGCTTTCATTTCAGGACAGTTTTCTTTGGTACATTCAGGTTCTAAAGCTACCACCAACATACCAAGTTCCAGACACACTTGTCTAGATGTATAAAGAGAGAGAAAGATAGTGAGTACAGACCTTCACCACCCACCATCCAACTAGACCTTACCGGAGTTGTTCATACTGCCAGACTTGTTTATCCACTGATTCAGGAAGTTCTACTATTGAGTTAACATTACTGCAATCTTGTCGTATTAGTTGTTGTAGGTATTCTTGTACACTGAAGGACGATTCCAGGTTATCCAACGATTCATATGGCCAGTCAAATACTTGCTAAAAAAGAAAAATAATGTCACTATCGACAAACCCATTCATTCTATTCTTCTTTTATTACCTCTAAACGAGTACCAGGGTATAATCTACGAAGGGTTACTTTTGCTTCGGCCATTGTAACTAAAAAAAGGAGTAAGATAAGGAGAAGCGTTGCATCAAAAAGAAAAAAAAAAAAAAAAAAAAAAGAGTTGAAGCACAAATATGGGGATTTTCAAATTCCGCCTGACCTGTTCGTTTGTCCTTCTTGTCAGATGGATGGCGAACTTTTTTTAAACTGTGAGACCGAATGAGCCACTCCCTTTATAGAAAAGGAAATACAGTTTTCACTGGAGATAAGCAAAGCCTGATGCAACAAAGAAAAGTCTACCCATATAGAGAGATACTTGTTTTTGTTATCCTTTACACTATACAATGAAACCAACTTTTTCCCAGCATACTTCAAAAGAGATATTAATATCCACATCAGTCAAACGAAAAATTCCAATTGTTATTTTTGCTATTTCATTTTCCCTAGAATGGGGATGGAACGGTAGGCTTTGAAGATGCATTTAAAGTTTGCATGCCGGGATTTCAATTTCCGGGGTGAGCTTTTTTTAGAACATTTGAAAAAGTGTATAAAAGTATACTTTTCATTCCCTGCCTTCTCTTTTCCCTTTCCCTCACTTTTTTTTTTTTTTTTTTGTTACTTGATTGTGCCATCGGCTTACTACTATATATAACTAGGCTTTTTTTTTATTACCATACACCAATAATGTCTTTAGAAGTCTCTCACAGAAAAGCGGCCAAGATCTTGGTGGTCCTTTGTTGTATAGGTCTTCTTATTGTTTGGTCCATAGATCTCAATTCCTTGCGTTGGCATCCAAAGTCACCAGAAATCAATGTATTATTGACCCAACCTTCCAGTCAAATCACCTTATCTAATGATCGAATAGTTGTCAACAAGAACCAGTTTAGTTGGATTGATGACTATAATGGTATGTACGAAACAAGCAGAAAAAAAACACACACACATACTTACTCTCTATTCGAAACATAATTAGAACAACAACACAAGCTACCGATGAAATCTGTGTTTACTAAAGCCTTCGCCTCATCTGTTGGTAATAATGACATTCAACCTTACTATCACAAAGCCCAACACACACCAATCATCAACGACATCACCATTCTCACCACCATCACCAAAAGCCGGATTTCAACATTAGCAATCCTAGCAGAACGGTACCAAGGTCCTATTTCAGCCACACTCCATATTACCCCTGACAGTACCGGCCAAGACACACTTGCATTACTTACCTCGACCTTGGCCCAACAACCTGCCATGAAACAATACGTGGATATCCATGTCATTGAAGACAAGATGGATCGGCAATTGAACCTATGGCGAAACGTGGCTCGATTCTTTGCACGAACGGACAATGTGATGATGCTGGACGTGGACTTTTACCTATGCACGGATTTCAGGAAACATATCTTGGGCAACCCGCGTGCAATGGCACTTTTGGACACTGGGCGATCTGCATTGGTGATTCCTGCCTTTGAATTCACTAATCAGGCGGATGGATTGGACTATCAGACGTTTCCTACCACCAAGGACGATATGGTGGCCCTTTATCAACAAGGTGCCATTGGTATGTTTCATTCATTTTGGATTCCTGGTCATGCACCGACAAACTACCCTGAATGGCTCTCCTCTTCAAATGATCAGATCTATAAAGTGACCGAGTATCAACATTCGTATGAACCTTACATTGTTTACAAAAAGGATTATGCGCCATGGTGTGATGAACGATTCTTTGGTTATGGATCCAACAAGGCGGCTTGTCTCTTTGAAATGTATATCTCTGGTGTGGATTATTATGTTATGCCTCAAGATTTTATCATCCATCAAACCCATGACTATCCTAATGAAGCCAGGTCTCTGGAGGTAAGGCACACTTTTTTGTTGTTGTTGTTGTTGTTACTGATACTGATGATACTATTTTTACCCTCTAGCGATTCTATAATCGGCGTCTGTACAACCAATTCCGTGAAGAGCTTTGTCTTCGTTATGCTCGCATGTTTGTGGCACAGGGCGAATGGGAAACTTCTGCTTCAGCTAACCTGATCGAACAGTGTGATCAGTTACCCCGCTTCCAATCCACGATCAAGACCTTTTTATAACCCACCCCACCTCTTCCTTTTTATTATTGTAGTTTTAGTCCTTATCATTGTAATTAAACCATCCTCCCTCTTCTTTTGTATACTATAGATTATTTGCTCATTTTTAATAAAACACCAAAGAACAAACCGTCTCCCCTTTTTTTATAAAATGCATTGATCCAATGAAAATGTGGCGGGATTTACAAAATTATAGCAGGATTTTGGCGTGAATTTTTTTTTTTTTTTTTAACTTGCCTTTCTTTCTTTTCCTTTTTTCTCACACTCTCTCAAACATGGTTTTACCAACTGGCATTACTCTTCATCCTGACCGACATTGCTTTTATCTTGTGACGGAACACAGTACCTATGTATTTGGCATTACACCTGATACGGGCTTAATTCTTAATCTTTACTGGGGTCCACGCTTGTCCTCCTTGGATGACATTGGTCCCGCCCAACTTGTTCAAGAACGTAGCTCCCAAGATCCCTCATTGACCACGGCTCCTGAAGAATACCCTGTATTTGGCGGTTTGCGGTATGGACAAGATTGTTTAAAGGTGGAGTTGGAACACATACGGGAACTGGATCTTGTCTACACGAATCACCACATGAACGACACAAAGCTAACTCTGGTGCTGTCTGATCGCTCCTTTGACGGAATGACACTTGAACTCTGTTATACGATTGATCCCGACACAGATATTATTGAGCGATACGCACGAATCAACAACACTGACTCCAGAAGGACGATACATATCGAAAAGATCTTATCGGCGGCCTTCCATTTACCCGCCATTCATACACCACGCTCACTCGTCACACTGAATGGCGCATGGTCGGCGGAAACACAGGTGCACACACTGGAACCGACAAGTGGATCTTTCACCATTGGTTCGACACGGGGAATACCATCAGCACAAGCGTACCCTTATTTCGCCCTGACGAGTCTCGACAACAATAACAACCAAGACACGTATTTTGGCTCGGTGGCATGGAGTGGAAATTGGATCATCACGGTGGACGTGGATTACCAAGGTCAAGTACGTATTGTCGGCGGGCTACATTCTCATGATTTTGGTTGGGTGTTGGAACCTGGTGAATCTTTTACCACACCGGTGTTTATGGTGGGGTATTCTAATCAAGGTACACGGTGGCAATTACCTCGTCATATCAACCACCACTCAAAAATTAATCCTGTCCTCTATAATTCTTGGGAAGCTGCTGGGTTTGATGTATCGATGCAACAACAGGTGGAATTGGCCAATCAAGCTAAAAGTCTAGGGGTAGAACTCTTTGTTTTGGATGATGGTTGGTTTAAAGGTCGGACAAGTGACAGGGCTGGATTGGGTGATTGGGTCCATGATAGAGACAAATTCCCTCATGGCTTGAAACCTTTGGCTGATCATGTACATTCTTTGGGTATGAAATTTGGTCTTTGGTTTGAACCCGAAATGGTAAAGTGTATATATATATATATATATATCAAAGAAGAGTCTAACTGATCTTTTTTTTTTTTTTTTGTCAAGCTTAATCCTGATTCTGATCTTTATCGACAACATCCAGATTGGGTGTATTCTTTACGAAATCGACAATCTAGCCTAGCTCGCAATCAATTGGTGCTGAATTTGACCAAGCCAAAAGTCGCATCATTTATATATGAACAGCTCCATCGCAATATTACCAACATTGGCATCGACTATATCAAATGGGACATGAATCGACCAATCAGCGAAGCGGAATATTCTTCAATAGGTCGTGATACTCGAGAAGTCTGGATTCGCCATGTCAATGTCTTTTACTCTTTACTGGAACGACTCAAAACCGACTTTCCTTATCTGTTGATCGAATCCTGTTGTAGTGGTGGTGGCCGTGCTGACCCTGGGGTCTTGAAACTGGTGGATCAATGTTGGACAAGTGATAACACACAACCTGATGCAAGACTAATCATTCAACATGGTATCTCTTTTATTCTGCCACCAAAGATGATGAGCTGCTGGTAAGATAATCATCATCATCATCATCTTAAAAAAGAAAGGGTGACTAATGATTTATGAAATATATTTGTAGGGTAACAGACATGCCACAAGACGACAGTGCATCCAAATCTATTCCATTAGCCTATCGATTCCATGTATCTTATATGGGCGCACTTGGGATCGGATCGAATATCATGAAATACGACACAACACAACTAGCAGAATCAGCCTATTGGATCGATCTATATAAGCAACTACGGCATATATTACAGCTTGGTGATTTGGATTGGATTTATGCGGATCATCCTCGACTTGCAGTGACGATGACGACTACGCGTGATCGGAAAGAAGCCGTTGTGTTGGGCTTTCGGCCGTCAAGTCCCTTTTGGCTCCCTCTTCCTCTCATTCGCTTACGACATCTGGATCCCGAAGCGAAGTACCAACTCAAAATATGGACAACAGTAATTGACTCTGATGATGGTGGCTGGACGACTTACACTGGCGCACATCTGCTTTATAAAGGATTGGCACTACCTTATTTGACTTTTGGTGCCTACAAAAGCGTAGTGGTTTGGATCAAAAAGGCGGACTTGTAGACATGTATCAAGCTTTTTAGTTGGTTTATATAATAGTAGTATAGATAAAATTGCTTTATTAATAAAAATGGCGTATATGTAGACTTTATGATGATAGATTCTCGGGACATGTATGCAAAAAGTGGTATTCAGAGTTATCATTAAAATCTCGGCATGTAGTATCATATCGATGTTTATAAATAAATTCGTTTTATTGTAATATATATAAAATGTTTCTACGTATTATATATCCAATCCTATATCAAGTACTATACTACAAAATCATCCAGGTTTTCGTCATCGCCCAATTCATACGGGATTCCATTTGCCTTCAAGTAATCATCGCTCCTACAATACATGTATTGAAAAATGAGGCAGTTAGTTCCAGTCTATACTATCCCCCCCTCTTTTTTTTTTTTCAAACTTACCAGAATTTGGTCAAATGGCGTTGACCCGAGTCATTTAGTAAAGTGACAATGACATGGCCAGGCCCCAATTCTTTAGCCACACGGACAGCTGCCACACAGTTGACAGCAGAGCTACTACCCAGAAACAACCCTACATACATAAAGAAAAAAAAAACAGGAGAGAGAGTTGAATGACGATGTAACCTTCCACCCACTTTTTACATTAAACTTACCATCTTCTCGGACCAAAAACCGAGACATTTTAACAGCTTCTTCGTCCGTCACGCGATAAGCATCATTAACCCATCGTCGACCAAGATCAAAGTTCCTTGTCAACCGATTGACACCAATACCTTCCACCACCGTATCGACTTGATGCCGCCGCCTTGTACCTTCCTTTTCAGTAGGCGCATACATTGTATTAAACTTGACCTTGTTGTAAAGCCCTGAGCCTTGAGGATCGGCCAAAAAGATCTTGAGATTCGGCACCCGAGGTTTTAAATAACACGTCAATCCAGATAAAGTACCACCTGTTCCCGCCCCCAATACCAATGCATCCAATTGTCCACCTTGAGTTTGTTGATAGATTTCAGGTCCTGTGGTTTGATAATGGGCGCTAAAATTGGCTTCGTTTTCAAACTGATCAGCAAAATAACCCACCTTGTCACCATCACCAAATCGACTGGCTTGGACCCGTGCTAGATTGACGAATTGATTCTTGTCGATGATACTGACCGGTCGCACCTTTTGAACATTGGCACCGAGTTTTTCTAATAGTTGGTATTTTTCTTGTGCTTGATCGTCAGGCATGACAATCCAGGCTTTGTATCCTTTGGCGCGAGCGATCATGGCAATGGAGATTCCTGTTGAGCCTACCGTGCCCTCGAAGACTGTGCTGCCTTTGTGTGGTTTCAAGATCCCTTGGTCTTCGGCAGTACGTATAATGTTCAAGGCCACTCTGTCTTTGGAACTACCACCAGGATTTAAAAACTAGTTGCATAATAAAAAGAAGGACAAGTTAGCCCATAAATGATTACTTTTTCCGTTATTCTTTACTTCTGCTTTGCCCTAAACATCAAAGTCAGTGTTAGCTTTCCTGTTTATCAAATTGTATATTTATGTTGTATACTTTTTTCAATTTACCAAGATCGTACAACCAGTGGCTTCGGATAAACTTCGTATCTTCATTAGTGGGGTGTTTCCGATAAGGCCGTCTACGCCATCAACGATTGTTGAACCTCGTTCTTGTGGTTGTGTCATGGTGGTGGTTTGTGTCGAGTAGTAATAGTAAAAGAGAGCCCCTGTCGATACTATTGAAAGTAGAGAGCCAGAGACAAGCCCAATGAATAGATCACGTCGGTCATTCATGAGCAGTATAAAGTCATGAAGAAGAAAAACAAAAAAAAAAAAGTGATAAATGCACCAGTCGAAATCGGGGATTGAAATTTTGGATTTTTTTTTTTTTTTTTTTTTTTTCAACTCTTCCCCAGGATTCTACTCTTGCGCTTCTTTCTCCAACTTTCAACATGGCTCCAAGGCTTTTGGGTGGTGGACCATCTTTATTTTTAACCCCTCCTTATGCGTCTATTATCTTGAAGAATGCACCCAGTTATTCTAGAGGGTTGACCCATTTGCCTCCTTCGACTGACCCTTCGTCCATTGGTGGTATGATTTCCACCATTGCAGAAAAGCTAGGTGTGGGCGAGTAGGTGCCTAAACATATATATAATAGGACAATATACAACAAAAAAGAACATTCTAAACTAACCAAAAGGTTTTGTATTCTCTTAGATTAGCAACAGGTGGTCTACAATTGGCGGTGATTGGGGGTAAGTATTATGCTCAAAGAACTACCCATCCTTAACTTGGTCTCCCAAATAGGTTTTATTGCTGGTGCACGATACTTTGGTGGTTTCTTCTTGGAACTGATGAAAAAGAAAACAGTGGTGACGGCACAGTTTGACAGTAACGACGAATCTTTCTCATGGATCTTGAATTGGTTATCAGAACACCCTTATGCTCAACAAGCCAATCAATTCTCGGTTTCAACTACAATTACACGCGCAGGCCAAAGGTTAACGGGGGAAGGTTTAGATGCCATGTTACCTCCCATATACTTTTTACCTGCTCATGGTAAGTGATAGAACAAGCTCTCTCTCTCTCGATCCCTCTTACTTTAACTTTTTGTATCCACACACACACACACACACTCTCTCTCTCTCTCTTTTTATTTTATTTTAGGTATGGTCCATTTTTTTACTTACAAGAATCGATTGTTATGGCTCACTCGGGAAAGACCTCAGACCAACACAGGGGCGGCCGTATCAGGAAATACTATTATGGAACGGATCCAAATATCCACTATTGGACGATCTCGCTCGGTGTTACAAAACCTGGTGTTTGATGCTCAAAAGCAATTTATTGATAGGGATCGAAGTCGAACCGTAGTGTTTGCTGGAGGTAGAGTGAATAAATTGCCTTGTAGGACATATGGATTAGTGACCCTTTCTCCTTTTTATGATAGATCAATATGGAGCATGGCGGCGGACACGATCGAGACCCAAACGACCTCTTGGTACTATTGTAATCCCTCTGAACGTGAAACAACAGTTAATTGATGACACAAAGGAATTCTTGGCTTCGGAACAATGGTATAGTGATCGTGGCATTCCTTATCGACGTGGTTACCTTTTATATGGAGAACCAGGATCAGGTAAACTAGTGACATGAAGGTTCGTTGATCAAGAGTATAACTAGCTTTTATATATATATATATATATATATATTAGGGAAAACCAGTTTCGTTTATTCAATGGCGGTAAGTTATACTCGATATTACTTCCCAAGTCTCCTGTACTCATCTTATCTGGTTGCTTTTTTATTTAAATAGGGCGAACTTGGTCAAAACATCTATGTGGTCAATCTATCAAGCAAAGGTCTTACTGATGATGTACTCACCGAACTATTGTCAGATACCCCTAGTAGGTAAAATCTTAACCACCATCACCCCTTATGTATATACTATTACAACATTGACTAAATTTATTAATATAGATGTATCCTGCTGATTGAAGATGTTGATGCTGCTTTTGTCCAACGAAGTCGAGGTGATGCAACAGTTGGAAACAATATCACTTTCTCTGGATTACTCAATGCTATTGATGGTAAGATTATAAAAAGAAAAAGAAACAAAAAAGTAATAATGTCTTAATACTCATTGTTTTTTCTTTCTTTCTGGTAGGTGTATCTGCTCAAGAAGGTCGTATTCTTTGTATGACAACCAAGTAAGTGATGCATGAATCTATTAAAAGGAAACTGATCTTTTTTTTTTTTTTTTTTTTTGCAGTCACCCCGAAAAACTAGATGAAGCCTTGATCCGACCGGGAAGAATCGATGTCCGTGTTCATTTTGGGAATGCTACGAAACATCAAGCCGAAGAACTCTTCAATAAATTTTACCCACATTTGGACTCTGATCACATCTCGTCTCTTGCTCGCCAATTCGCATCCAAAATCCCCGACAATCGTTTCAGCATGGCCCATTTACAAGGATTCCTTATGGTACACAAAAAACACCCTGAAAAGGCTTTGTATCATATTGATGATTGGATTCTCAAGCAAAACGATCAAAATGGAGCAACTTCTACAACAATGGAGGGTAAAGAACAACAGGAAAATACGGACGATCATCAATCAACCATTCCTCCAAACAAGTAATAGGTGGTAGCTTAGTTTACTATAGAATACACATAGACATTTTTTTTATACTTAATAAAGTTATTGTTAATATCTTCCAAATTTGATTTATGTAAATGTAGATGGATGTATCTGGCACCATTGAATATCGGTCATCTATGGCTGGAATACATCAAAAATGGCGGGATTTACAAATGTATTTAAAGTGAATGCTCCAACCACAATTGGGTAATAAAGATTATTACCCTATAACAGATGGATAAAACAAAACTATATCCTCTACCTCACTGCTGTGGACAAGCAATTCAATGAGTAGTGGGCATCCCGAATATCACAAGCGAGTAGGCCGACGGTTAAGGCAGCAAGCGGCGTTTGAAAATGAATCTGCTTCCTCCGTGTTGGTTTTTTTAAAGACGAGAGAGCGATTACCAATCCACCTACATGGGTTATGATGATCTCACTTACATAAAGGGTTGAGCGCCTTGGTTTTTAACCAAAGCTGTTTGAGAATATATTCTGGTACCAATGTAGCCGTTTTAATGTTTAGCTTCGGTTGTCAATTGAGGTGATTAGGAGTAATGTGTCCCTAAATGCACGTTTATAGTTTTATTATTATTACAAAAGTCAGGTTAAAACGATCTTGAGGCTATGTTGCTCCATACAGTGGACTTGGTACATTGGCCATTATATAAAGTTTGTTGGAAATAGGCTAAGGATTGCTCATGGTCACTTTTGTCATTACCATCACCTGTTCATTAAGCCAGTAGAGCTCTCCCAAGATTCAAGGCGAGGGTAAGCGGGATTTCAAATAAGTTTTATCTTGTGTGTCAATTTTCATTCTACAAAAGTCAGGGTAAAACAATCTTGAGGCTATACTGCTCCACACAAGGGACTTGGTACAATGACAATTATATAAACTTTATTGGAAATAGGATAAGGAATGCTCATGGTCACTTTAATCATTAGCATCACTTGTCCATCAAAGCAGTAGAGCACTCCCAAGATTCAAGGCAAGGGTAAGCTATTATGTGAAGTTTGTCGGAAATAGGCTATAATGTCCACATCGCCACTTTAATCATTACCACTTTTGGACAATTGGAGCGAGTAGAGCTCTCTTTAGATTCAGTTTGTGTCAAAAGGAAACCCGTAAATTCAAAGCCTATTAGGAGTTCAATTTACTTGAGTTTTGGGGAAGGGAAAGGTTCGTATGAATTCTGCTGGTGCTGTTTTTACTTTCTAATAATTACTAATGAAAATACTGTAGAAAACAAAAGTAATTCGCTTAGCGAACTTTTAAAGTTGGCTTTTTTTTTTTTTTTACAAAGGTATCTTTGATGATCAACTCTGCAAAGACATCACGAAATATACGCCCAGTATTCCCCTCCCCCCTTCGGAGCTGGCTTGAATTCTACACCCAACTTCTCATCCAACCGTATTCCCCAGAACAAAGTCGGGAGGCGAATTACAAAATCAGATTCTGCATGAAAATTTTTTTATTATTAATACAACTTCCCGCTTTTTTTTTTTTTGGCGACGGTAAACTTGAGTGTTGCCTTTCACGTAAAACGTCTGATAATCCGTTCAAGTCCAAACCGAATATAACTCTGGTTACGTTCGCAATGTCAATCAAGATACACTCGCGAACGATCACCCAAAATGATCACTCCTTATGTAAGCATGAAAGAGAGATCTCAAACTCGACTTCATTCTAGTTTTGTCATTAACAGGTCACATAAAACGTCTGCCACAGTTTTTTTCTCTTGCAATATCTACCATGCGTAATAATTTTTGATCTTTTCTGATGTTAATGTTAAGTCATATAGCTATAGCCTTCTCATGTATTAATAAGCACTTGTAGTTTCAACGTCGGATTCAAATCCCGACTTTTTTTTTGTCATACAAGGACATTAATCATCAAAGACATTCGAAACACGGATGAGCCATTATGTACGGCTATTCTATTACACATCAGTCAAAAACATTTGATGGGAGTGCATCTATTCCTACGGAGGGAAATCATAATGCCGTATGTTGAATCTAATCCCAGTTGCCCTAATATTCAGATCCCGCATTCGTAAAATAAAAGGGCGCCTTTTTTTTCCTCGTTCTTTTTTTTTTCCCACCCAATCCATCCAACTTCCAACATGCGTGCTGTACTTGTTAAACAACCTGGTAAGTTCTCATTATCATTTATAACCACTTTAAACTCATTCAATTTTATTCTTATGTTTTTTTTATGTAGGTGATGCTCAACAGTTATACATTGGCGACCACCCTACGCCTGTGCCCAAAAGTCATCAAGTACTGATCAAGGTAAAGAATGGAAGCTTACTCTACTAGGTTCTCCCGGATCAAAGTCTTGTTAACTTTCTGCTTTATCTAGATCAAATGCTTTTGTCTAAATCGTATGGATATTAGTCAACGTCAAGGGAACTACCCTCCTCCTCCTGGTGCAAGCGAAATTCTTGGTGTCGAAGTGTCAGGTGTGGTGGAATCCGTAGGGCAAGATGGTAAGACATTCACTTGACGGTTTTAATGAAATTAACTTAATACTTCTCTTAATTTTTTAGTGACCAAATTCAAACAAGGCGACGAAGTGTTTGGATTGATGGGCGGCGGGGGATACGCTGAGGTAAGACAATGGAAAAAATATGCTTTATCTTGACATCGTTGACTAACCGGCTGTCTCTTTTTTGGTAGTATGCTGTGATGGATGAAAAACTGGTGATAGCGAAACCCAAGGAAATCACTTTTGAACAAGCAGCAGCTATTCCTGAAACTTGGTTTACAGCTTATCAGGCTCTCTTTTTGGTGAGTGAATTGAAGAAGGGCGAAGATATCTTGATCCATGCTGGTGCTTCTGGTGTTGGTATTGCTGCTATTCAGCTTGCAAAGGAAGCTGGCGCGTAAGTAATGAAATCAAAAGAATGGACTAGAATGATTAACTCCTTTGTATATATATATATACATATGTACATAGTAAACGGATCTTTATTACTGCCGGAAGTGATGATAAAGTCAAGTTTTGTCAATCTCTTGGTGCTACTCATGGGATCAACTACAAAACTCAAAACTGGGCTAAAATCGTAAGTGAAGCCTTTTATTACCATGTCATTAACAAATTTGCTGAAATCTTACCTCCTTTATTATATAGATCGCTGAAGAAACATCAGGCAAAGGGGTTAATGTGGTTGTTGACTTTATTGGAAAAGACTACTTTGCTGATAACATTGAAACTTTGGGTATGGATGGTCGTATGGTAATTTTGGCATTCATGAGTGGTAAGATAAAAAAGAAGAAGAAAAAGAGGGGAACATCTTTATGTGACTAAACTTCTTCTTCTCTTTCTTTTTAGGTGCTGTGGTCGATAATGCCAACCTTGGACTCATTTTACGAAAACGACTTCGAGTAAGTTGGTAGAGAATATGATCTGTCAACCTTGATATGTTTACTAACCTTCTTTTCTTTCTTCCTCTATTTTAGATCCAAGGATCTACTTTACGCAGCCGCTCAGTTGAATATCAAGCCCATTTGCGCGACGAAGTCTACAATCATGCTATCAAGGATCACTTTGGATGTGCTGAAGGTAAATTCAAAATCTTCATCGATAGCATTTATGACTGGAAGGATATCATCAAGGCAACCGAACACATGGAAGCCAACCGATCTATGGGTAAAATCGTCGTCCGTGTCTCGTAGGCGCTCACGTACACTAGTATAATACTTGTAGTATAGCTTTGGTTGCTGTTTTTTTTTTTTTTTGTCAAATAAATAAATAAACTTTTACTTTACGTTGTCCCTATTATAAATATATAAAATCCCTATATTACACTTTAACAAGATCACACATAACATTACAAACCTCTGTATTTGATTACTTAAATCCTTTATAATCGCACTGGGAACATGATACATACTGTTTCGTATCGGGTTTATACTTTCTAGCAGAATGCAGTCAGCAGATTCTGTCTGATACCATAATGGCGAAGAGCGTATTAATGATGTAGAGCGTGAATTCGGCATTTAAAATAATAATCTGCATATAAATAATTCACATCCCGACGGCGAAGGCTGTACCTGTCATTTCCAAACCACATAACCTGCATGTATACTCCCTACATCCCCACCCCGCAAAAGGTCTTATTCATACCGTCGATCCCATTGATGACAATAGCTATTATTTCCAAACCATGAAACCAATAGTATCCGTTATGATCACTATGGTTGTTCCCAACACACCCCAACCCATAATATTGATCCCAAACAACAAGTATAGATAAACATAATAAAACAAGTCTACTTTTATTTCAAACAAACATGAGAAGTATTTATTTTTCCTAAATCATGATAAAAAAAAAAAGAGAGAGCGGTTAGTTAGAGAAGTGGTAACATCATCAACATCAAAGTAAACTTACGGGAATTTCAACTTCACCAGCATCGATGGCTTTGCAAAGATCTTGAGGGTTTTGACCATCCACAGTGCAACCAACAGATTGAGCAGTACCAAGGATTTCCTTGACAGTACCAGAGAGTTCACGAGCAAAGGACTTGAAGCGCATGGTACGGGCGATTTCGATCACATCATCCAAAGAGATGTTACCACTGTGCTTGATGTTCTTTTCCTTCTTGCGGTCTCGTGGGGGTTCCTTCAAGGCCTTGATGACCAAAGAAGAAGCAGAGGGCACAACAGACACTTGAGCTTGACGGTTTTGGATGGTCAATTGGACAGTGACACGGAGACCCTTCCATTCCTTGGTACCCTTGGCGATATCTTCACCAACCTTCTTGGGGGACAAACCAAGAGGACCGATCTTGGGGGCTATCGAATTAATAATAAAAAAGGAGGTGAGTGTTTATTCGTGCTGGAAGGAACGAGACGTTGGTTTAAGCGAATGATGTTATTGGTGTTTATATTATAACGTACCGAGAGCGCTGGAAGCACCGACTTCACCACCTATATTGATATAAAGTTAAATTTAGTCGTTAGTCATGATACTTCATTTCCCCTCCCCCCATTTGAGTCTTACCAGTAGCACGGAGGTAGATGATCTTCACCTCACTGGGATCGAATTTGGGAGGCATACTATAATAATAATATGTGGTTTCATTAGTTGTAATGTTAGATAGATATTGATTGAATTATGGGTGGATGGATGGATGGATCGGTGGATGGATGGGTTCTTACCTTGAATAAGAGAAGAGAGGCCGAATCCAAATTTGTCTTTTGGAACCACTTTTACGAAAAAACCTGGGGAGCCCAGATTTAAAATCCCGCCAAAGTGCAAGTATGATCGACTCCGCAAATGTGGGTCAGGGCAGTGAAAGTGGGTCAAGGTCAGTGAAAATAGGTCAACCAACTTCAAGTTAGCTGTTGACACCATTTTGGTTTTGGCTAATATAGGACCTATTATAAATAAATAAAGAAACATTATGACAAATAATCTAGACAAATGTGCATAAAATTCATTATTTTATTTCATAAAAAAAAAAAAAAAAGACAAACTACAAACTACGACATGGCGCCCAAAAGGCTGAGATTTGGACCTTTGGTTTCAACCTTGACTTTACACTACTTGCCAGCTTCGCTCCATCCATATGATCGGTACATGTTACGATTAAATCTAGTCATTAACCGAATCGCCTTCGTCTTGTTTAGAGGTGCTGTCATTGTTGATATTAGCCGAATTGTCCTCTAGCAAATAAATAAGATATAATTTGTTAGATATATGTTTCGTTCCCATTGGCCTATACAGAAGTACTTACCCAAAGATTGACCATATTTTGCATTAAACGTTCCATTTCACCATTTTCTATTTGTTGGAAAGAGCGTGGTTACACAAATTCAGATATATGTTGAAGACGCATGATGGAGAATGATGAAGATGAGCCTTGTTTACTAATACTGATTTCATCCTATCCGTATAGAGTTCCTTTTGGTTAGTTCCAGAGACACTAGAAAACCTTGATATTGTCGCATGCCTAATAAAAATAAAAAATAAAAAAAAAGGTAATAAGTAATGATGAAAATCCAAGCAGCAAAATAAACGCATGAGTTACCTTTTGTAGTGTAGCCCTCTTCTGCTTTTTTGCTAGTTGCCTCTTGATTCTATCTGACGTTCTTTTACTAGGGGTCTACAATATGTAAATAGAATGATAAGTATCCATTTGCATACATTACAAGAATTGTATTTCGATACCTACAATTGACTATAGCGAAGTAATAAATCAATGACCAAGAAAACGCGTTAGTTTGTTGTTTTAATAATAATAATAATAATCCAATACCTGATTTGCTGCTTCCAAATTTTGTCGTTGTAATCGTATCTTCAGGATCTGTCCAGTGTGTCCCCAATGATATTCGATAGTAGCTAGCATGGGGTCTTCTTCGCAGACCAACATCTTCAAGTACGCTTCACATCCACAGGAAATCGGATCGTGAGTACGAGAGGAGTTGGTGGACGGTTTGGGCGCTCCGAATCGGTGACAACAATAAGTCCATAAAAAAGTATACGATAGTAGTTAGATGAATATATATTATACGGACACTTACTTCTCTTTAACGTAGTGCATAATTTCGTTTCTTGATTGTTGCTTCAATAATTGCACCATGGTAAAGTGTTCCATCGTGATTGCCAAACCTCTGAAGGAATAAAACATCAGCCTTGCGAGTAGGTCCACTAGTTTCGTCGTATAAGGAGAAGTTGCATCTTTGTTCTTCTCCTCTTACGGAAGGCATCGAAATCCCGACGAGGCATGGTAAACTTGGTGGGTTCTTCGCGTGTTGAGATGACTTGATGGAAAGATTCCACAGTACCGGTCGTGCGTCTATTCAACAAAGTAATGGCAGATTGGATAATTTTTTTTTAAAAAAAAATAAGGAAGGAGGAAGGAAGAGGAAGAAAAGCTTTTTTTTTTCCCTTTCACCTTCGATGATTTAAAGCGCCAGGGCAAGTCTATCGGGATTCGAATCGCTTATTTTCCCTTTTTCTTTCTGTTTAACTCTTCGTCCGGTGTTTCATGTTATGGGGGTGGGGATACTACTATCTTACTATGTTTGAAAGTAGATAAAAGAATACCACACTTCCTTCTCCTTGTCATTGCTGGTATTTTTTAGTGCCCCCAGGTAAACCAAAAAAAAAAAAAAAAAAAAAAAAAAACTGCGGCAAACCCCTTTATAAAGCAAACTCACTCACAACTCTTATCTCTCTCTTTCTTTTTTTAACTTCAAACACTTTTGCTTGCCACTTCTTTACCTATGGATTGTCAAGTAGAGCCAGTTGATATAATATTACCGAACGGTGTCCAGGCGACGACGACGACGAAAAAGAAAAAGTTTTATTTCCAACGTGATTCACTCAACAGAAGGAACCAATTATTAGTTGGAAAAGAAGGTAGCCGAAGACGACAACGTTATGATAATGGTAATACTATAAAGATGAATTATCCTCCCCTGCATCCAACCATACATATATATTAATGTTTTGATATATGATAGGACGATTTACCTTCCATCCATGTGCTATCTTATATGAAGAGGATCTAGTACCACCAGGTTATCAACAGACAAATAAACCATTTTGGTCACATCCGGATATTATGGTGTGGCTCTCCGAATTTGATGAACAAGATTTGCCTCGTTTGGAACAACCACATCATTCTACTTCATTGATCAGTCATCGTATCCACCAAGGTCTCAAGAAACAACATGTCCCACAAGGTATGGTCAGGCACTATGAACAGCTCCTCGTGGACTTTATATTGGAATGTGATGATGATGATGATGGCTCGCTCATGGTCCTTGATATTGATAATCCTTTTGCTCGGTTTGTGATCCATACCATGTGTCGGTATTATCAAATGGAATCTTATAGTAAGTAACTCTTTCCACTCTCTTTTGGTATTGATAACATTCATACTCACCGATTGTTTCATTTTTTGATAGGCAAACAACATCATGGGAAAAGTCTATTGTATGTGACTCATCCACCTTACTTGGACAACGTTAAACAACATTCTACTCGCGGTAGATCTTTTTTTGATTATTTGTATTCTGGACTATCTTAACACTTGACAATATAACAATTCCTATTATATTTTGTATTAGATTAGATTGCTTTATTTATAATAAACTTTTGCTTTACTACAATCACATTAACTATATCACCCCCCCCTAGTTATGTAGTTTATGTTACATAGTTATGTTTATGTAATGGATCAAGTAAAAACAGTTTTTTGTTTATTCAAATGAATGCAAGATACAGGATGTGGTTTATACATAAAATAAATGGAGGAATGGGTCAAGGGGAATATGATTGCATAAAATGATAGGATGATATCTATATTTATATATGTATAAAAAGGTGTTAAGAATAATTACATCTAATATTTAATCAAATCTACGGCCTTAAGGTGTTCGGATAGCAGTATTGTAAGAAGGTACACGTTGTAGATATGCAGGTACGCCAGATGGTTGATAAGAAAAGTAATCACAAGGCAAAGGACCAGCTGGTGATCCCATCAAATTGCCTAGTGGTGGCGTGTATTGATAAACATTGATGCTGTCGTTTTCCTCGTAAGACGGTGAAGGAAGATCATTGGAAGAGAGAAGAGATGGTAAAGAAGGTGATGGAGACACCATTGGCGAGGAAGAAGACCAGAATCGAAGTTGAGGATCATAAGGAGCAACAAGACACGCATCTTCATACCTTGGTAAACCGTCATCCATTGTTAACCCATCCATAGTGGTTGATGCTATTGCTGCTGCTGTTGGTGTTGAAGGTGTTGTTTCCACTAGTTTGATAGGCATTGTCACACGTAGTTCGGATAGATGGCCATTATCCTGGACAAAGCAAATAGTGAGCCGAAGCTTGTGTTCAATGTGGATTAAAGGGTGAGTCGAGTCGTGGTGGACAGCACGTGCAGATCGAGGAATCACTAGTGTTTCTGTTTGTCGCCATTCAGTACCATAACAAGGAAACTGATCGTCGCGAGTCAATGATACAATTCGACTTTGTTGACTGATTTGATGTAGTGTGGGATCATCGTTGTTGTTGTCGTCAGGACATGCTAGTGTGGTATATTCCTTCAAAAAACAGCTGATATGATCCATGCAGAGTCCTTGAATCAATGGTTTAAAGGTAAAATGAATATGGATAAATTGGCCACGTTGATAAACAGTCTTGTCGAGTTGAATCCGGTAATCCACCTTGTCGCCATATGTCTTGTTGATTATCATCATCCTGTTGTTATAATTACTGTCTATATCCATGTTGCTGTTGTTGTTACTGTTTTCGTTGAATCCATAAAACCCATCCACAGGTAGATATTGTCGGATCACTTGAAGAGGACGATGTATCACCAGATTTTTAGTAGCAAAGGGACGGACGACAGATGCCTTAAATTCATAAGTAAGGGAGCCACCGGCCGGACTGGTAATGGATGCTGCCATATTACCAGGTAGTGCCAGGTTGAACGGGAATCGATACACTGTGTTTGATTTCATAGTATGAGGCCAGTTTTGAATAGGTAAAAAGGACCAGTCTCGTTGATAGATCGCCTTTTTCAGTTTACATTGCTGTCGCCGTTGAGGTGAAGGGAAGGTGGCTTTGGCAAAATCTAGGGAAACAAAACAAGATAAAAGAATATTAGTTTCAAGACGACTTTTTCAAAATGACATTACCTTCTTGCCAGTTCATTCTTAACAGACCAGTGAATTGGAGATTGATTGACTTGACACGAGTTGTTTCCTTGAAGCATAATTCCACGCATCCTCGTACTTCTGTTCCAGCAGATTCTTCTGGCGATCCTTGTAAGTAGATAGAGTCACTTTCCAAGTTAATGGTAAACATAATGTGTCAAAGTAGATTTGAGCCAATGTGAATTGGCGAATGAGAGTAAACTAAATAAAAGGAGAGAGAGAGAGAGCGAAAAAAAAAAAAAAAAAAAGTTGCCATCTGCCCACACTTTTAAATCCGTGAATATCGGCATTTCAAATTCAAAAAATCACACAATGCAAAGTGAGACAACATCGGATTGGTGCCTCTGACTTGCCACGTTTAGATTCCCGTCGGTTTAAAAAGAAAAAGAATTCAATTCCAACGATCGTTAGATTGATTGATACCGTGCTAAATGATAAAAATAAAGAAAAAGGTATTTCCCATAAATAGCCACAACTCATTAGAAGATGTCCCTATCAATACACGAAATTAAAACTATAACATGACCACTGTATGTTTCCTTCATTTTCGTATCATTATCATAGGATCATCTTTGTTGTGACAGAACCTATCAAAAAGATCGACTTTATCCCATCTTATATTACCTCTGAAATCACTTTGTCTAGAGGGACTAACTATTATCCCCCTGCTTATTCATGGTATATATGGTAAATCCTGGTTGATGATTACACTACTGATAAAGAAGAGGTACGGATGATGATGTTTTTTTATAAAAGTATCATGCAATAACCACCCCATGCATATATATATATATATATAGTATGCTTATTTTGTATAAGGTCCCCTTCCGATGGCTAAATCGACGGGAAAAAACTTTTAGCATTGTTCAAGATAAGCACGCCAAAGGTTACACGCACTATTTCAAATCCCGCCGCCAAAAGTACTCGGCCCATGTGGCATACAGGGCGCTCAGGCCCGTTACACGTCCACATACAATACCATACATGCTTTCTCAAAAGTAAAACTAGCGATTGGCGATATCATTTATATTATATCAGTCATTATCATTCCCATTTACATCTTGAATCTTTGCACTCTAGCCCTGATCATCAAAGTTTAGCCGCTTTCGGGAGGAACCAAGAGGTTAACATCATCTTTGCGACAGATACGCGATGTCTTTCATGAAAAGTAGAAGACGTTTGAAGAGGAATTCTATAAAAATAAAAATAAAAGAAGGTGCACCTTGATTGTATTAAAAAAAAAAAAGAGTAACCCGTCAGAGTTCATAACCCCGCCCTAACCCCAAAGACAAAGATGTGATGCTGGCATAAACAGTATAATCTTTATTACAACTAATTATATACCCTATTCTAGTTATATGGTATATCTCTAATCCACTAATAAACAATGACCATGTTGGTGTTGATCCGATATTAAAGATCGAGTGATTTGGTGTAGTAATACAATCATGTTCCTATTAGATCACCTTGACCCATCCTTGTTAGTGATTATATCATAAAGTCAAGGTGTTCAGTGCATTAGTATCAATTTTTTTTCGTCCTTCCTAGTGATTAATGATCCGCTCCAGTCCGGTTATCTTTCTATAAGGTTGCACTATAGATACTAAGAAGATTAGTAGATTATGATCGTTAATACCCTTGTACCAAAGAGAAAAGACCATTTTTATTGCTGAAGACCAGTTCAATCCCAAAAATAGAGTGATTTCATACAAAATGTCGTCCTGTGGTCATTGTATATTGTCGCAGCATGTCGACTAGCTGTATCCTAGTTCTAGATGCAATGTTCTACATATTGATATCATCCAAAGTAGTAGGGTCACATCATTGAGCATAAAGTTTATCTTGATCACCATAATTTTTGCTGATACTACCACTGACTAGAAGTTTCCTATTGCCAAATAATAGTAAAGAAGAGCATTCGTCAGAGTAGCATATGTTTTCTTTTCTTTGTTTTTCTTACCTGTATTCTTGTGTAAAAAGTGAAAAGACTCTGTCTGATGAAGTTGAGATAATTTAGGGCGACATGTTGGAGACGAATGTACCTACATGGCGAAATGACCAGGTCACTTGCTAAAGGGACCAGTGGGAATTTCAATTACCTTATGTTAACAGTGAGCCATGCCAAAGATTCACCTGGGTACATTTTTCCACTGATGGTAATTGGTGTGAGAATGAATCGAGAAACAATAGTCTAGCCATTATAATCTTGTGGTTGATAAAAAACAAAGGGAGCAAGAAATAAATCGGAAATGTGAGCGTTCGCACATGTGCGGTATTTGAAAGACGGACGTTGAAATTGTAAATGGATTGATCTGACGCCAGGCTCGGAGGAAGATTCTTGCAAGTTAAATCATCAGTTTTCTTTATGACAAAAATGTTGATTCTATTTTGCCCTATTCTTATTTCCTACTGTAGTGGACAAAAAAAAAAGGATCTTGTTTGAGGATTAGTAACCACAAGACGACAATTATCCCAGGTTCATGCATGCATAGATATCGGAGTTAGACTAAGTGTCCTATCAAGATGATTCTGCATGAAAGAGGGGAAACTACTTCTTTGTTGGGCCCTCTCTTCAAGATACGTACCAACTTTCACTAGACTTGAATTGCATACTCCAAGTATTATGATGAAATTTTAGTAAAATGTAAATAGTATGAGTTGATGCAGATGGATAGTATGAACCGGCATCGGATCATTATGCGTACAGTATAACCAAAAGATCATTTTCAAATCCCGCCATGTGTTCTACCCGCATCAAGGAGAAGAGGATAGTCATGCCCACAATGTTTTGTAAAGTAAAAAAGACATTTTTATTCAAAATAAAATTTGGGAGGTAAAGAGGAAGGGGGGTAATTTCTAATACTAATAGAGTAGATTAATGGAAGTTTTCTATAACTGGAGGGCGGGGAGTAGTATTGTGTAATCCAGGGTGCCAAGAGTGTCTATCAGGAGAATGAGTATCATCGTAACGCAAGCCTGAGATATCTTGACTACATCTAGATTTTGGTCTTGATAATGTGTTGATAGAAGTTACGGGTATTGTTGATTCCAGTTGACTGTTGCTATGTCGTAAAGATTTTTTCTTTTCCCTAATCCAATGATCCAATAGTTGGTCACCATACTGTTCCAATTCTTCCACCGATATATTGAGGCTGTAATTATTGAGTTTGAGAAACGTCAGCTCCAAGGCATTTAATTCTGTCACCGGAATCCCCCCGACCTATTCAAATGGGCAACGAGTTAATTTTTGTTGTTATGTAACATATTATATTTACCTTTGCATATCTTGTATTGGTATAAAACACATCGGAGAAGTATTTACTTGAGATCATAATACCAGTTATCATCAACCGGTGAATGTTGAAAGAGTCTATGCGTAAACCAGTACTAGTCATCCGATCAAAGTAAACCAATATCGAGAGGAAGCATTCGTTGGCACAAGGACAATATTTCAATATACGGGTTAGATACGCTTCAATTCCAATGGTTGGCAAGGACTGAGCATGGAAGGATAAATAGGCTGTTCGTTTCATCGGTTTTTTAATGTTGCCAAGCAATTTGTCGTTCGTCTTTGTAATTCGTTCCAATAAACAAGCGAGCATTTTGATAGTAGATGAAGGAGCATGTTTACCCAAGTCAAACTTGTGTACAGTATGGTGGTCCATTATATAAAGAACTAGGGAGATAAATAGAATGATAAAGAGAAAGGAGCTTCTGACAAGAGTCCTGGGCACTTTATTTCTTACTCTATATTTTCAATCCCCGTCATTTTCAATTTTGAAAAAGGACACACAAAAAAAAAACCTTATTCCCTCCCCCTCTTTCCCTTTTTTTTTCCATGTCGACATGAATTCTACAAGCTCACCATTAGACTCACCTTTGGATTCTTCTTTTAATTCGTCATCCTTACTTCAACCTACTAAACTAAAGAAGACCCTACCACCCAAAGTCCTTTTACGCATCTTTTATTGGTTACCCCTCTCTGCACTAGTAAATGTCGCTCTGGTCTCTAGAAGATTCAAGGTTTTGGCATATGATGATGAAATATGGGATGATAAATTGAAACCACTCTTACAACATGACGCTGGTCCAATAACTAGTACTTTAGGTAATTAAAAAAGAAATCATAACATAATACACTTGAACTCACTTTATTTCTCTCTTGGTGGCAAGTCAAGCATGAAGGAAGCCTGATTGCAAAGGAACTGGAACTTTTTATCAACAACAGGCCTTTGAATGAACTGATACGTGGACTACAAACTGATCCCTATAATTCAAGAGCAAGGGCCAAATCGACAGGTGAAGCCAGGGAACGATTCAAACAAGTCTACACTCAACTGGCACCTTACTACCTGGATCTCCGTCATCGACACAGTAAAGAATCGAAAATTCTGCGCGATTTCGGATCAACACCAATGGAATGTGGCAAAACTCTAAATCTACTTGTTGGACTAGGACAAGTACATGCTGTGGAAGACTGGAAAGAGGTAAGTAAGGGGAGGGGGAAGGAAGGGGGGAAGGGCGTACATATCACTTTACTAAAATGAACATTTTGGATTAGATAAACGAAGGTGTGGATGCATTATGTCAATACTTTGAAAGTGCGTCTCTGCATGAATTTGAAGTTGCTTATGATTCTCAAAACTTGGATAATATGAAGGTAGGAAGAAGAATATATATAACATTGATTTTGGTGTGGTACTAACTAATACCGGTTTTCTGATTGATTTATATGTGTAGATTTATGCTCACTCGTTAGTTGCTCTTAATGATGGATCTATATGCATCCAAACATTCATTCAAAAACATCAAATATTTTATGACAATCCATTCAATCCAGAAGATAACTTCAAGTAAGTCGAAAATAAATTAAACCTCCCCCCCCCCTGTATTGTTGATTGATACTAACTAGAATTAATAGGGCATCCGATAATGATCTGGAACCATTCAAAAAGTTTATGACTACTGTGACAGATGAACTGAATCAACAAGCCCACATTGTCTCACAAGTATTTCCTGCCAAAATAGACGTCTTTTACACTTTTGCTGACAGGGTGTTCGAGGATGTGGTAAGAATACAAATAGTAGTTAATTAACATGGCGTATACTAAAACCCTCTTATATATAAATGTTAGATCTCTGAATACATTACACAACTGCTGGGAATCGCGCACAACAAAGGAATCAAGTTATACCTACATACAACATCAATAGCCTTATCCTTAATGACCTCTTTAGTGGACGCTATAACTAATCCTGACTTGCCTTCTCATTTGGATCAAGAAAGAGGTACCAATCTCTTATTAAAACTTCTCCTACCGTTTATGGAAAACTACCTCTTTGAAGAACATGGTTATGTCGATCGGGTATGTGAAGATGGAATCAACAAATGGGTAAGTATTGGTTGAATTAGTGCGGGTAACTTGAAATATAGACACATGTACGCTCATGACTTTTTTTTTTTTTTTTTTTCCCATAGAACAATCGGCCCAGTGCTCAACAGGAAGAAGATGCACGACGACTTACAAACCAATCTCGGGAAACATTCAAAAGGTAAAGTATATGTCAAGTCAGTATACATAAACCAGTCTAATAACTATATATATTTCATAATAGGAATTATCTCTCTGCATTTAAAAAAGTGATTGCACTTCCTGTAGATCTGGTATCATCAGCCGCAACCACCATTGCATCACCCTTCCAGCGGTCATCACAAGTAGTGAAACAACAACCAGGGGATGGTAAACAAGACGATGGAACATCACCTTCAACACCTCGATCATCAATGACGACATCCAGAAAAGCCAAAACCGGATCTATCACTTCTTTATCGTCAGTATCATCCACCAAGTCACCTTCCACACCAACAACTTTATCTATTGGATCATCATCTGATAGCATGGCTGACGCGAATGACACTTTGGAAAATGCACAAACACAACTCGACATGATACAAGATTTGTTGAGTCTTGAATTGGCTTTACAACTTATCCATATAAACAAGGACTCGGAAAGGCGTGTAAAGCGGTTTATTGGTATTGGATTTACTGGACGAATCAAACAGGACATGTAAGTATGCTGGCAGGGGGAGGGGATATAACAACAGGGCTAACAGTCTATTTTATTTTTTTTTTATTTTATTTTTTATCTTTTGTTTCTAGTCAATCAACATATGAACAAATCTTCATACGATTACTTCAAGCTCTGGGAACCGAACATATTAAGCCGGCATTCGAAAGGTGAGGAAAAGAACAAACAATAGCAACTATCCTAATCATTGTCTCATTTGCTCACTCCACATAGAGCCTCTTCGGAACTCCTACAATATAAACCCAAATTGGAATCAACAGGCAACAATGATGATCTACCACCACTGACCGACTTTTTTGAACTGATTCATGTCGCCGATGTGATTCAACAAATGGTCCAACTTTATTATGATGAAGAAATGGTAAGTCAGGCACGGCATATGATTGACATATCTCTTATATCTCTTGACTGTTTTTGTTTTACTAGACACAAGTGATCGACAAGCATGACTTTATGAACGATGTCAACAAGGAAAAAAAGGTGTTTGAACGCATGCTGGATGATTGTGTTGCCCAAGGGATGGATCATGGAATTCAGGTACCAACATGAACAAGATTTGAATAATCTGGTCAACTAAATTCTTATTCCTTGGTAGGTACTCTTGTCACAAGTAGAACTAATATTGACCAGCGAACAATCACAAAGTGATTACAATCCTCAAGGTGATACGATTGACCTCAAACCCACTAAAGCATGTCTTGATGTGATACAATGCTTAAAATCAAATACTTGCAAGTTACACGGTGCTGCTGAAAAATCAACCATGGATCTCTTCTTTTCGGAAGTGGGTCGAAGGTTTTTCGAGTAAGTACCAATGTAATGTAATGGATATTGAACTAACTTTTTTGTTTATAGAGTGTTATCCAAACATTTGAAAACTCAGACGGTAAATGAATCAGGGGGGATTCGATATATATGGTAAGTAATGCTTAAAAGAAAAACGAAATATTATGCGATTGGTACCTTTTATATATGACATGACCTTTTATATATATATATTATTAGTGACATGAATGCGTATTATGACTTTGTATCTTCTTTACGACAAAAGACGGTGACTCCCTACTTTCTCGCTCTCAAATCATTGGCCAACCTGTATATTATCGACTCGGCGCCTGACATCAAGAATGTGATCCATGATTTGGAACGCTACCATGGCCTTATGCGGGTGGAAGACTTGTTTGAATTCGCATCCTGCCGAAGTGACTGGGCTGTAATTAGAAAAGTGGTACAGAAGGATATGACGGATTGTAGTATTATGTAGATAGACTAGTTTATAATTCTTTATTGTGTCTTATAGCATTTAGTAATAATTTACCCCCCCCCCATTGATAATCCATATTATAATAAACACGCGCAAGTCGCTCTTTTTTTTTTTCATTTGTAAACCTGTCTATATTGGTTTCTTCATATACTATGGGTATATCCAAAACATATGTCCCGAGGTAAGGAGTTATATTGACTTCTTCATACATATACTATACCGACACTACACCATTCATCGACCATTCCCTGTACGGATTATAACGATCGGGTTTTAAAATATGGTGTATTGAAGACCAGTTTACCTTATCACGGAAAAAGTAACTGTAAATGGAGATTTGGTTCTATAAGGATATCCATGATGTAAAATAGGTGCATTTTATTAACAAAGTATAAATTCAAATACAACAACAACAAAAAGAAGGGGAAGGGTGATAAATGATACTACTAACTACAGTATAAGAGGGGACTAGTTGGTTTTGAATAAAGCGCGGAAGTGATCACCCAGAGCCACCATACACAAAGTTTGCCACATGCCAAGTCCAATACGAGGTACAGCACCACGATAAAAGCCCTTGATGCCATTGTTTTGGTGAATCCACTTGGCCGCCTTTACGATTGTCATTTTTTCGGGACGACCAGGCGTATTGACTTGACTTTGCATTTCCACCCGGATGACTTCAATAGGTTGATTCCAACAAGATAAGGCACCACCGACCATGGATGCTAAAGCTTTATCGACCGCCGTGAGGTTCTTGGTAGCATCTGCACTGTCACCATACCGGGCTTTAGCAATAGATTCTTGAGTGAATCGAGTGATCCCAAATCGAGATGCCCAATTGGTGCACTGACGAACAGCTAGATATATATATATAAAAAAAGACAAGGGAGGAGATTATTCCATTAGAACGATTCATACACACACAGAGAGTTATTCACTTACCGACAGCATTGACACCTTTATTGATACCTGCAATCCCTTCCCGTTGGAATATGTCTCTGGCGATCTTGAAGGTGGATTCCTTAACAGCTGATTTATGCCGAGTTACTTCCACCGTTTTCATAAAAGTGCAAAAACCCATTGTTGAATAAGCTTGAGCGATACCACCAGCCATACCACCAGCAATACCTGCCTATACAATGTTTCAGATATTTGAGATGAGTACGCGTGCTTTGTTTGTTTGTTATTATCCATTGCATTCCGCCTTACCATGAAGGGAGAGGCACCAGCAACAAGAGCACGATATTCAAATTCAGAGGCGGTGAAGAGAAGAACAGCACCCTTGGTTGCACCTTCAATCCAAGCCCACGGAATCAAACCTTGATAAAAGCCAAAGATACCACCACGACTATAGACAGTCGAGAGAGCTTGGACTAGGGATTGACCACGATTGGCTGCCAACTGAGTCTTGACTACTTCAAAAGGTTGACCAAGAGTAGAGACCTCAAACAAGTTCAAGGCTATAGGAAGAGACAATAATAATAATAATAAAAAAAGAAAAAGAAATGAGTCAGGATGGATAAGTACGTAATTACCTATTAAATGTTCTTACTTGCACCAATGGCCAGGTTAGTGTAGGACACTGGCTTTTTTTCTAATTGAACGTGTTTGGTGGGACCGGTTGCAAGAGCTGCCATGATGGTAAAGAAGTAAAAAAAAAAAAAAAAAAAAAAAAAAAAGGAGGAGGGGAGGGTGGGAGGAAAGAGAGAGGTAAAAATAAAGTGAAAGAGAAAGGAGAGAGAAAAAGAAAGTTTACGTTTTAGCCCCTCACCCCTTATTTATGATCAAGGGGCATCTTTTTTTCCCACCAGCAAAAAAAAAAAAAAAAAAAAAAAAAAAAATCATGCCTCGCGGAGAGTAAAATCCGAATCAAGGGTCAAACCATTTTTCATATGATACACCCATTTTCGATAAGATGATTATGGCTAAATTACAATTGGAGATATATAATGATATGTTAAATATACAGGTTTCTTTATTATATATATATAAACAAAAACTAACTACATGACATAAACTATAATATACAAAAAAAAGTCTAATCTAACCCATCATTTTTGACTTGATACCATGTTCATCCAATACAATTTCGCACCCCCGTCTAGGTAACCACGGCGAAAATTCGAGCAAAAGCGCCCGTTTGGTGGACTGCCCTTCCAATAAGAGTGATCTTGCCATACGAATCCTTGTTGTTACCGATGCAGACCAGGTGGTACCCAAAATAGGTTTCTTGGCCAAAGATTGTATAAACATACCCAGTCGTGTCATGTCATCCCCTTCCAAAGTGATATCCAGCCAATCATCCATGCTTGTCGGCAAGTAGCCTAGTTGGTGTTCATTAACAATAGTATCCGACACTTGGTTGACCACGACAATAGCGATCTGATGTTGATGGGCAAGTTTTTTAAGCCGGCCACCCAATTCGTTGATTTCTTTCAAGCTATCGAATTGCGCCTGTCTGGACAAGTCGGAGGAAGTGCCACGGTATGCCGAGCCGATAGAATCGATCACCACCAGACGGATCTTGGTTTTACGTTTCAGTAACACCGGTAGTTGGTAGGCGATGCTGCGATAAAAGTCTTCTGTCGTAGGGACATAGGATGTGTGGATCGCTTGTGATAGTTGGGTAGGTGCCATGTTGTATTGTTCCCCAAACCATCTTGCTAGTTGATGGCAGCGTTTGGATGAAAATTTGCCCTCGTTGTATAAATAAACTGCCTCTATGGGATAAAAAGGATTAGAACGGATATGTTTAAACACCTACCTTCCTTACCTCCACCTAGACCACCTAATGATTCGGGTTTTTGGACAGTGAAGCACAGCTGGAGGCATAATTGTGTTTTTCCAGAAGAGCTACAAAGAGATACATTGATTAATAACTTTTATGGTCAACCCATGTTTTTCACTTGTTACCTTTCCCCAACTACTTCTGTGATAGATCCCAGTGGTATACCTTTGCCAAGAATACTATCTATATGCGCATCATGACTAGTCAGATAACGATCCTTTAGAGAGCCTATAGAAGATTGTCTGTCCTTTATTGGGTAACGTGTAACGGACGCGGCTTGATAGAGCTGTTGTACTATAGCAGGCGTGATTCGTAAAAGGCGTGATGCGTCCGATGGCAATAGGGCCAACAGGGTGTCAATGTCATCAATACCGTCTAGTTATGTGTGTGTGTTAGTAAACTTTCCAGTTTATTGTTTTGATATACTTACTCTTCACTAGAGCATCTGTGATATTAAATTGTTGACCAAGTTCCTCCATTCATAAAGTTGGATTAAAAAGAGGAAGAGGAAAGAAGCCTTCTCATCGGGATTTCAAAACGCTTTTTTTTTCTCTCTCTCTCTCTCTCTTGAGGTCAAAATTGCCCATATCTGTTCTTGTGCATAAATTTCAATCCAGCCAACTTTTTTCTCCGCCCCTTCTCTCTCTCTCTTCACCTTTTTATCAATGACTTCACAATACGAATATCAAGCTTTAAATACAGGTAATAAGCTTGGCCCCCTCCCTTCCTTTCCTTTATCCATAACTAATCTTTGATTCCTCGTTATGCCTACTAATTCCAAACTAGGTGAACAGACAAGCTCGTTATCATCCCAAGAACCCAGTGTTGATCCTCAACTGGAAGCCAGACTCATTAGAAAGTTGGATACACGACTTTTGCCTTTCTTGAGTCTAATGTATCTCTTCTCATCGCTGGATCGATCTAGTCTAGGTAACTTACTTTCTTCCCCTCTAAAACACACACAAAGGAACTAATCATTAATTGAATTCATTACTGTTGCGATAGGTAATGCTGTGCTGGACAATTTTGAAGAAGACGTACACATCACACCTGACCAATTCAACTCCTGTGTCACTATATTTTATGCAAGTCAACTGGTTATCCTTTATTAAACTGATACTGACTTGACTCTTAATCTTTAGGTTGGATTCCTATTATTTCAAATTCCAAGCAACATACTGTTAAAACGGTTTACAGCAAAAAGATGGTAATTCTCTCTCTCAAAATATATATCTGTGGGAAAACGTTTTCTAACTTGGTTAACTTTATAGGTTGCCTCTCTTGATGTTTGTTTGGGGTACAATGGCCACATTACATGCGACAGCTTCAAGCTATAGTCAACTGATGGCAATGCGCTTCTTTTTGGGACTCTTTGAATCAGGCTTTTTTCCAGGTAGGTGATTACATTAAAGTGATGTTTTTTTTCTTTATATTAACCAGCCATTGATCTAGGGGTATTATTCTATCTCACCCTCTTCTACAAGAAACGAGAAATGGTGAGTTTATACTGCTGATGAAACTATCATGGAATTCATTATTCTCTCTCTCTCTCTTTTTTGTATCTATAGGCGACAAGAATTGCACTCTTCTGGGGATCATCTGTCTTTGCCCATGCATTTGGTAAGCTTGATGATATGGGAACGGATCATGTATGAATCATTAACTGTTTCTCCTATCATTAGCGGGTATTTTGGCCTTTGGTATTTTACAACTTCGAGGATCGGGTGGATTGGCTGGCTGGCAGGTATAGACATCTTGATGATGAACGGAATCTGTGATTAATCTAATTGTATTTATCATTGTAGTGGCTCTTTTTGATCGAAGGCATTCCTACTATGATTCTCGCTGTGGTTGCTGTGTAAGTTAAAAAATATAACCTGTGGTGGGGATTACATAAGCAATATCTAACATGATTGTTTATCTAGATTCTATTTACCAGCTTCTCCTGGCACTTGGCTGTTCCTTACAGAAGAAGAACGGTCTCTAGCTACAACTCGATTGGAATCAACTCATCAACATTTTACACTCGGTGATTTGGATTCGACCAACAAGAAACAAGCTTGGATGGCTGTTACTGACGGTAAAGTCTGGTTATGGATGTTTATCTTCTTTTGTGGGAGTGTGCCCAACACAAGTGTATCAAAGTAAGTATCTCCATACAAAAAAAAAAGAAGAAGAAGGTTACCAATACACATAAATAGCTTGATACTAACTTACCATGTATGCTACAGCTTCCTCCCTACTATTGTCAAAGGAATGGGATATAATGACAAGTTGTCTGCCAACTTGATGTCGGGTAAAATCCTTCTTCAAAGCAATGCGTCAGGCTATGACAAGGAAAAGGTACTAACTGCACCTTTTTTTTTTTTTTTTTTTTTTTTCCCTCTCAATAGCTCCACCTTACCTATTTGCTATGGTTGTGGTAAGTATAAAAGAGAACGGCAAAGTGGCATAACTGTTAACGTACTTTATGCATAGATGATACTAGGTGCCTATTCCTCGGATCGAAGAAACGACCGGTCCTATCATGCCATTGCCGGTGCCATGATTTGCCTTATTGGTTATATCTTACTACTATTCTTTATCAACCGATCTTCTCTTTATGTCAGTGTCTGTGTCGCGGTGGCTGGTATATTTGTGATCAATCCCGTTGTCAATGCCTGGTTAACAAGTAATATGGCACCCGAAATGAAAAGAAGTGTTGCAACTGCCATGGCTGTCAGTGCCAACAATGCGGCTGGTTTGATTGGATCCAATATATATAGAGCATCGGACTCTCCTCGATACCGTAAGTACAAATGGTTTATGTGGGTAGTGATACAATGGCTAGACTCCTTGACTTTTTATATACGCTTTGGTAGTCTTTGGTCATACTGTGAATGTCATCTTCTTATGTGTCTTTATTACTCTCGTTGTGATCCAACGCCTGCTACTAGCCCGTGCCAACCGAAACAAATCTCTAAAAACCCTTGAAGGGGACGACAACTCTAACAGAATTGGTGACCGATCTTTGGACTTTGTTTATAGTTTGTAGTTTAATTCTAGTTGTTTAACCTTTACGGTTGTTGTTGTTATAATAAACTTTGTGCATCACTATGTGATAGCTATTACATACTTTTTATGATCACCAGATTTTATTTGCCCTTTACATCAGGTACTAAACCCGACTTGGTATCTTTGCATAATAGATTAAAACAGCATGATTAAACAGTCAATTCAGACGAAACTATCTATTTATGGTTTTCCCCTATTTTCATGCAAAATGCTCCATGATCGTCCTGACATTCAAACCCAGCCACAGCCCGTTTACTCAACTATACGACTTGCTCACCGTGATGACTTTTTTGAAAACAGTATATCAATTAAAAATCCCATAGTTATTATTTTGAGAACCTAAAGAACATTTATTGTGGTTTACATGTTGCATTTACGTAAAAAAAGGTTTTATCAAGACACATACGCATACTTGTTTGGACTTTCAAAACAATATAACAGATTATGTATTAACTAGAGTATCGAAGCCTATATTACAATGATAACCAAAAAACAAAAGACATATTCGGAGTTTAATCATCAAACCGATGCATGAATCACATTAAGAACGGATTTTAATCATGGTTATTTTATTACAAGTGAGATAAAACACAAAATTACATACTATACAATACATACAACTAATATAAAATGTAAATAAACACTATCCAAATTGTTGATCGTAGATAACACAAGATATATTGATTTTGGCACCAGCAGATGTCGAATTGGTAAACATCCAAACAGCAATACCCACTATATTCTATGATTGTTCCCCACCCAATAGAGAACAGTCATGTTCTGGGGTATGCCAATTGTAAACCTTCGACCACAGGAGTTAGGTCCACGTTATCCACAGTCAATGATGTTAACAAAGGCCCTACATTTATTATAATAAACAACCGTACCCCCTTTATTTTTTCTTCTTACCCCACTGTATCTTGCATTACAACAGCCCTCGAAGCTACAATCCACTACCTTTAGCTATTGTTTGTTCATTTAGATCCTGGCAGAAGTGCTTTGTCTTCTTCAATAGACAAAAAGTATTGTTAAGTGGTGAGTTATTGCTGTTTCGCCAGGTTGGATTACAAACACTTTGCCTTTTATGAGCAAGAGATAACCGAGACACTAAGGCCAAAGGTGCAAAGAGGGATTCGGATTAGTCTGGTCATGGCATTACTTGATTGGTTTGTTGAATATAGTCGCTTTAGTAGACTATTTGAGTGAGATCTACAGGATCAAAAAGGTGTTTAGTCATTCAAAAGAAGAAAGGGAAAAGAAGAAAGAGGGGAAAATGTTTCGGAAGAAATCCGTCCCACTGGCTATATTTGCAAACCCCGCCCCTCTGACTGTTTAGTCCAGTAGACAATGAGTGAAAAACGAAATAGTATTATTGCCTGGCCAAAACAGTATTTCAAAGTATAATGCTCCTGTTGACTATTTAATAGTGGTTCACAGAGTAGTTTTGATTAACCATGTTAAAGAAGGGGGGAAACAGTTTCATCATTTTCACACCCCGCCTGCATGAACTTTCATTTTCGAAGACAACTAGGGGGTGGTGTAAACAAATCAGGCCCACTGATTTTTATGACGGATAAGGAAAGCAATAACAAAAAAAAACTTTTAACTTCTATGTAGTTCGAACAGGCTTATTTGATAGACAGTACTGCAACTATGACCTCGTATTGTCATTTACTTTTGTGCTATTACTGTACATTCTGACATTTTCTTCCTAGTTCAATAATCATTATCACTCCACCCATCACTATTACAACTTGATTATAGCCAGGTCCCATTCATCTTCACCTGTTAATGATATGACGAAGTAATCAAATAACAGGTTTTATTTTTCAAACTCCGGATTTGGTTCCTCCACATGTCAAAAAAAAGATAATGAAAAGGAGAAGAAAGGCCACAATCATCTGTTTGACTTGGTTCAAGTTTCTATAGATGCAGAAAGAGTAATCACTAACAGTCGAGTTGTTTTCATGTTAATAAAGTAAGCATCTGCTTGGGAAAGTAGTGAAAAGGGTGAGGCAGGACCTTGTGCATGAATAAGGTTGTGGGCAGTCGGAAGCATTTTGATTGGCTCAATTGACCAACATCCGATTTCGGACGACCTCGATAATTATCGAATATAAAAGGGGGTCTTTTTTTTTCCAATCCTTTTCTTTTCCTTAAATCGCTCTTTGGGCTTTTTGGCATAAGCCTACAAATTACCGCCATCAGTGTAATCATTCATTCACATACACCGAGTACTCCTTAGGAACGCTTGGTGTAAATGGATGGGTGTTATGCGTATGTGATGGGCTGTAGGGGAGTGCCAGGTCCAGAAGCTTTTACCTTTATGGGGTGCTAATATGATGATATGAATGCATTGGTTTTTGTTTAAACTATGTAAGACATTCTTCTTTCTGATGCACTACTTCTTTTTTTTAAAAAAACAAAAAACAAAATCTAATGAAAATCTTTATTGTTTATATTCTTTTCTCTTTTATTTGTAAAGTAGCCACTAGCAATAGTATCATAGTATCAAATCATTTTATTTATTTAATAAAACACAAGTAAAAAAGTTATCTATTCTAGTCTAGTCTAGTCTATATTATTAATGTGGAGTGTATTCAGTAGTGGTGAAGGTGGATGATTGACCCGACAGGCAATGTCGTATAAACCCTGGTTGTCGTTGTTGATGGTGATCATTGTTGTTGTATGTTGCATTCTGGTAAATAGTTACAGTTGTGTGTGGTCCTCGTTGCTTTAAACTATCAAGTAAGGATAGTATACCAAAGTGAAGGGGTATTCATCCTATAGTAGTTATTACAATGTATAACCTGTCACTACTTCATCACACTAATACTATCCCATGATTAGACTACTTACTATTCCATCTTTTTGCTTTTTACCCTTTTTGTAGTAGCGGCCAGGAAGATGCATTCCCTGTAGTTAAAAATAACAAAGCAGGAGGAGAATGTCCTTTTACCTATATTAAAGACAAAGGCTATCAGTGGATAAGCAGTTGTGGCAGTGATGACGTTCTTGTTAGAGTAGAATACCTTGTAATTTGATGGGAAGAGTATGTCTTTTTCTTTTTGTTGTAACCACACATGTTTCATTCGTATTGCTGTAAAGTCGTCATTGTCATAGGAATCCACCGCCAGCAAGAGCTTTCACATTCGAGTTAGAATTAATAGATCTGAGTACATTGATACCAAGGTAAACCAACAGTTGGATAGGTGGAATGGATTCGAAGAAAAAGGAAAGAAAGAAAGAAAAGGGAAGAAAGACCCGTCGATCGCATTTGAAAGATTCTCAGTGGAGCTGGAGTTGAAATTTCACTCGTCCCTGAGGGAAGGAGTGTTTTTTTTTTAAAAAAAAAAAAACATTCCATTGGCTATAATTTCACTTTCCGATACCAGCCCTGACTTTTTAATCGAGTAGACAATGATGTTAAACAAAGCACTTGTGTTACCAGATCAGGACAACGTACTCTTGTAGTATAATCAAAGCAATTATTCATCGCTTATACTTGATTGTTTATTCTAAACCAGAAAGAAATATTGAAAATACAGAGGATGCATTTTTTGGGTCGCACGCCAGTCTTTTTGATGCACAAAAGTCGGGGTTTGAAAACAACCCATAAAGGAGAGTAATTATGCAATCATACCCACTTTCTATAAATGAGGATCACAAGGAAAAGTACACATAGCTATCAATAAAGTGTCATAGACTCTGATAGAGGAATACAGTAGGTATTTTATTCCAAGGCAAAGCAAGATGGAGAGTTGTGGTCTTGTAGAACACTATGTATGTATTGATTAGATATACAGCCATGTTTACTTTCTCGAATGTGCCTTGAAATGCAACAATGAATAATTATAAATCCCGACAATGGAATTAATACTCAGAGTGCTAAAAGTAGTTCCAAAGTAACAATAGGTGGTTCGATTGTTTTCAGTATAGCGAGAATGGTAATTTGTTTGTCTCACATACCGCGATAGTTCCCCCTATCTATGCCGCGTTTCGTTTCTTAGATGTTTGAGATGATGAGCGACCCTTGTCCTTCATCTTCATCTCCATTATATAAATAACTTGAGTGTACTCAAGATTAAACAGTAGAATCATAGTTGACTTTTGTCTAAAACAATTAGTGAAGCGCATGATATCAATTGGCTGTTGTTTCATTAGCGCAGTGAAATTGTCCAGGAACGCTGAACTTTAAAAATTTCTCTTTTTTTTTTTTGTGCTCGTTTTCCTTTTCCTTCCTTCTCTTTCTTTTATTTTATCGTCTACCTTTTTATTTTATTCCACTCTTCTTCTTATTTATACCTATGGCAGGAAAATCTTTACTCATTGCACCACCTTCTGAACCATCTCATACCAATACGTCCACACGATTTCTTCGGTCTCTTAAAGGTGTACGACACTGGTGGACTCCTCGCCACAATCATCATTCCAACACACACAACGAACCAGAACAGCAGCACCAACTAAAACAACAACAAGGAACTTATTCTAAAAGTGATGGTATAGCAATGACACTGACTGCCACTATTGACATTAAAGAAGACATACAAACAGCTACCACTCTTGATTCCACTAGTCTACAGTTTACGCCTAATGCAGCCTTTGATACAACTCACAACACTGTCACTATTCCTTCTTCTTCTTCTTCACCCTCACCAACTTATAATGCACGTGCGTTTGTCCATTATGATCCAACAAAGCCATGTCTTGCTCTCGGTACTGATGCAGAGTCCAATCAAACACAGACAATATGGCTCTCACTGGAACGTTACACTTGGCTCATCTCTCAACTTCATGAAGAACAGAATGTGTATGCTTTTTTAAAGAACTGCTTTACTGGTGGCCCACAACAACAACAACAACAACAACAAACATATCGTCAATCTGCACCACCACCACCTTCGACCAGGTCAGGATTCTCTTCACCCTGCTTAGGCTGGTATCCCTTTTTATGTACACCAAGCCCGATATTAGGAGTTCTTAATGCCCGCTGCACGAATACAACACCATTGGCACGACGTCTCTCTCGGTTTGTCCAACGTGGAGGCAACAAACAACAACACCATCATTTGCCACCACTCAACGACATCTATCTTTTTATGATCCCCAAGGCTCTCTTATTACAGGCTGGTACTTATATACCAATGACGAAACCTTTACCACCAATGTATCCCACCACTCGACCTTCCTGTACACCACGACCGGAAAAGCTCACGAAAAGGAAACCTGTACCAACACCTTTTACTGAACTGTCAGAGGAAAACACTCTGCGATTGGAACGATATGTGCAATTGATGGCGTTGACGGCACATGATCTGATGGCAACACCTACGCCTTCACCTACAACAACAACAACAACAGCAACAACACAGGCGACAGCAGTGGATGATCAAATCAACTTTACCAACCATGATTTAGTAGATGGCGAACAACAACAAAAAACAGCATCACCACCTCATCAACATCAGTATTCGAAAACCTTAAAGTTTGAACTTGTCTGTGGTCGGTGTGGTCTAGATACTTGTTTGGATACTGTGACATCAGCGACGTCAGCAGCAGCAGCAATGGAAGCATCTCATCTACCGGCAGCAAATGACAGCAATAACGAAAAGGATAATGATAAAGGCAATGTGGTACCTATTGACAGCAAAGTGGACGAACAACAATCATTAGCACCTTGTATATCAGTATCAAAAACGGCTCATACCAAAAAAATGTTGATAGATTCAACATTTACTATAACATACTTTCAGCCTATTCTCAACACATCGACTGAATCGGCTTACTTGTATCCATCAACACGTCCTTATTCACACTCACCACTTCCGATCAATATTCCAGCGACAAGGCAACGAGACGTATCACAATCATTCAATACGACTTGTAAACGACAACAAACAGGCACTCATAAAGGCTCAGCCGATCATTTATCTTGCTCAGAATCTGGAAGTATATCAGGTGTTACGACGGGATCTCTCTCTGCACCTTATCAAAAGCTGATGGTGGACGGCTACAACACGGGTGCCTTTGAACGTCGGGGTTATATTGCGATTGATCATGCTCATAAAGAAATTCATGTGGTCTTCCCTGGTCTTCCTTTGACAAGAAACAACAATAACAGCTCTGGTGGTATCCATGTTGATCTCGATCCTTCCTTTTTTACAACAGTACCATGGTTTGAAGAAGGACAAGATGACAAGCAGGAAATGGATGGGACATTATCACCTTCTCAACCAGCCCAACCGGAACGAACATTATCTTCACCTCGTCATTCGGATGATCAGCACCAGGAACAACAACAACAGCGGAAACGAAAACCAAGTCGACGACGAACAATTTTGCGCAAAAAGAATACAGAAGCAATACAACAGGATACAGAATCATCTTTACCAGTATCACCATCAGCTACAATATCATCACCTTTACCATCATCAACATCAGCATCATCATCAGTGGACTCATTACCTTGGGTACTGAATGGGGCATTGATTGCATGGCGAAGATGTGAATTGAATGTGGCTACTCTGTTGATGCGTGCGTGTAAATCAGCTCCAGAAGATTACAAGGTGATTATGGTCGGTAACGGATTAGGCTCAGGTATGTCAAAATAATACAAAAGATGATAATTTTATATTAACATTTTTATATTATTATTATTAACTGACAATAGCTGTAGCAGCCCTATGTGCATTATCCTTGGTATCTACTGGTCTCTTGTCAAATCGATCTGTCACTTACTGTGGTATTCATCCTCCAAGAATTGGAGATCATAAATTCGGACAACTACTATCAAACCAACACATTGAAACAATTCGTATCATGGATCCTAATGATATTATGGCGCATCTTCCTCCAAGAACATCAGGACTGGTGCATATCGGAAACACGACAATTATTGACAACAAGAAATGGATGATACAAGGACAATCAGCTCATGATACGGAGGACATCATTGATCGGACTTTACCCTCAGCAAAAACATTTGATATGGATCGTCATGGATTGGCTCTAGATATAGATTTATACCCACTCTCATGCTCCCCTTCAATAGACTTATTGACTATTCCTTAATTGATTTACCCTTCCAACTTGCCACCCTCCACCCCCCCCCCGATATCTTTACTTAGTATTAGCATCATCCCCTCTTTAATAATTCTTACTTGTTTTTTACCCTTTTATTATTAATAAACTTGCCATTATAATTTTCCAATTATGGACTTGTTATCGAAAATCATGCAAAAGAAAGCAAACAGAATTGACATGTCTTACTGTGTGCCTAGGAAATTTAATAGATCAAGTGTTTGTTATCATTATGTTTCAGGAAAATACAATAGATAGAGTAAGAAAGGAAGAAAGAAGAAGAAGAAAAAACTGGATGGATTAACTTTTTTGAACTTATCTCTTCTTACATTGAAATTGCACGCTATTCTGCTTGTTATAGATACCCCACGATGGATCTTGGCAGCAATCAACCTCAGTCGGTGGAAGACAATCATGGTAACACAGTATTCGACCCTACCACTCAATTCATGGACTTGATGGACGACAAGTCATTTGATACTTCCCTTGAATCGGCAGTGTTGGATACAGCGCAAAGCAAACAACGACCCCAGTTGGTGAAATGGTCACCTCAACAAGGCCGTGTCGGGGATTCAATTACGGTTTTCTTGAAACAACAACATCAACAGTGTCTCCATCCTCTCAAAATCATTTTCAACAATCATATATTGGAAACCCATAAAGAGCACAGAAAAGATGATGATTCGACAGTTTGGGTTACTTTGATGGCAAAAGTACCACCTTTGGAAAAAGAGCTGCATGACAAGGGAGGTGAATATGGTATTCAAACCCCGGTAGCGGTGTGTCTTTTTGATCCTGCAAATCAACAAGTGGTCGATCATTGGCCCATTGGTGTTTTTACTTATTATCGAGGAAATAGTAAGTAGAGTCATTTCTAGTATAAAACCTTTCCTTCTAACTTGAATATATTATTTAGAAAGAACAGCTGATGATGCTTCGTTTTATCGCTTGAATACCAGCACTTATGCAAAAAAACCACACACGGTACCCTCAGGTAAACACACACAATTCAAATACCGATTTACTAAAAAGAATCTTTCTCTTTCTCTCTTTTTTATTTTTTTTTTTTTTTTATTTTTTCCTTCCTCTTTCTTTTCCCAATTACTTTTTTACATGACTATACATTCACAATGCACTTACAGATTACGTGGGTCCTTCCTCCGGGTTTGATCAAGGTGACTTTATGAAACTTCTCTCGTCTTATGACAACAATACATCTCAAGAACCAACTAGTCCATCTTCTGCCAATTCAGTTTTGGGGCGTGTACCTTCACCAGCAGCAGCAGCACAACAACAACAGCTTGATCTACCAAAAGCCGTCTCGATGCCAGATATGCGCAAGCCTAATAATGAAGAATCTCAATCTTCCTATGCAACAATGTTCCCAGGTGCCATTCCACCCTCACCTACAAATCTTGGGATACATGGATCTTCTGACAATGTACCTCAGCAGCAACAGCAACGATCTCAAAAACGGCACCATGATCGTCCAATCAACATTCCACAGATTATGCCACGTGTATCACCTACCACATCCTACCCACCACAACCACTCTCTGAATCACAATACAACAACACTACTGGGTATGATTCCTTGGGATATCCAGCTTATCAAGGGAATAATAATACTATGGCTGCCAGCTATATACAACCATCACAGCCTAGCACTGCTCCCGCCACCGCGTCATCCATGTACGATCCATCCTCACATTATTTCTCACCAGGACAACAATCATACAACAATAACAATAACAACAACGATTACGGCACCTCATCCTATTTTGACCAGTCCAACATCATGGCAGCACCACCACTGACACCACCACTTCAACAAAAACGACTCTCACACATTCAAACCGGCATGCTTCCACCTTCCTCACACCACTATCCACTCATCAAATCATCTCGACTACCTTCCACCGCACAACCTCCGACAGAACTACAACAACCTCTTCACCATCCTTTCGCCGGACTGGTCAGCCGTCCTCAACTCAACATACACAACGATCTGATGGAGGCGACACGAAACTGGACACCATCCGAATGGGCCATGCGACGTCGACTTCTCAGGTTCTGGCGCCAACCCAATGCTCAACAAATTGACTGTGGATTCGAAATCCTCGACGAAGAAACGTATCGATCTCAGCGGATGCAACAACAACAGCAACAAGGCGAAGAGGACACTGCTCTGTACAACGTCAAGGATAATCTCGTGGTATCCTGCATCTATTGGCATGAACGGAATGACTATTATATCACCTCGGTGGACTGTATTCAACTGATCGAAGGACTCATTGGGGTGGAATTCACGGTGGAAGAAAAGAATCGGATCAGGCGGAACTTGGAAGCCCTACGACCTCTCACCGCGGCAAAGACTCGACCAGAAAGCGTGGACTTTTTCAAGTTGATAATGGGATTCCCTGCACCTAAACCTCGCAACATTGAAAAGGATGTCAAGGTGTTCCAGTGGTCTACTCTCGGTCCGGCTATCAAGAAGATTATTGGCAAATATACACCAAGTTACAGCAGTACGGCTAGTGTGGTAAATTACAATAACAACACTGGTAATACTGATATATCCTCCTCTTTTGCACCACCACCACCACCACCACCACCACCACCTCAACAACAGCATTATCACTTTGATACTCCTCGGTTATCTCGATCCTAGTTAATAGATTATCCCCTCTTTAGACATAGACATAACTTTTTATCAATATAAAATAAAACAAAATAAAAAACCTATTGATACTTGTTATTTGACTTTACGACCATTCGTGTTTGGTGCCTGATCAAAATGATAGGACGGATCGACCTCTTCAAGCACGCCATTTTTCCAGCCAATAAGATCGCTACCTGAATTCAATTTGGTTAAAATGACTTTTTTTATTTTTCCCTCCCTCTTTCTCTTCTCTTTGTTTCTTTTTTTTTTTTTTTTTTTTTTTTTATCAAGTGTACATCTCATTCCTTTATAATAACATACCCCGTCACTTTTTATACTTTATACATATATACTTAACATGCATACACACAACCATTGTCGGACTATGATTAAACTATGGCCATTGTTACTATTTTTACTTCCGTTTTTTACCACCATTGACGCCGGTGAAACTCATTGTCGGGACCCAGCTGACTGCCCCATGTACCCATTGCATAGTTGTTTTGCAACCACAGATGGTTTAGTTTGCAAAAACACACGTAAGTGAACTCATTAACATGAAAAAACGACTTGAAACTAAGCGCCCCTCCCCTCCTTCCTATTTATGAACAGGTGAATTCTCTGGGTTTGAAGTCAGTATGAACCTGATCGAAACATTCAACTACAAACCATCCATACCACCACAAACCGACATTGGTCTCTCTTGCCACAGCATTCCTTACAGCACCGATCTAATTGCCTATGTTGACTACCGCGGGGCTCAAGTCCTCGAGACCGGTGATTTGGACCTCATTGGCAATTGCAGTCAACAATCCTATTGCGACAAGACCACACATACATGTCAACCAAAACGTGGGATGGGATCAGCGTGTCAATATAATATGGAATGTGCAATCGGAAAAGAATATCTACCAGGCCACTGCAACGACAATAATAACAATAGTAAGGTGTGTGGATTACGTCAAGATATTCCTTCGTTTTACTATGGTGCTGCTCTACGTGGTGAATGGAAGATTGGCAAACATTGGAAAGAAGCGGCGGCAGCGGTGATGGTTACGGGTATGATGGCGGCATGTTTCCTTGTCGGTCGTCATCAGGCAAGCAAATTGGTGTCAGGTGTCTCGGGACTGATTGAAAAATGGCACAGTCGGGAAGATGGACAACAACAGCAGCAGCAACAACAACAAGACGAAGAACGCCAGTATCCGACTATATCTGGAGAAGACATTTGGAATCAACAACATACTCGCCGTTTATGGTGGCATTTCCTTCCTGGTGCGAGACGAATGGCTCGGGCTATGGATTTGAGGCGGACGGGTGATGGGTCTTATGTTGCTTTGGACTCTCGACCTACTGAACCTCCTCCTTATCGTGGCGATTAGTTTATTTATCTCCTCCCTCTTTCCCTCCTCTTTTACTCTATATTCTCATTGACACATCTAGTATGATTTTTACTGTATTCCATAGTTTAGATCTTCCTTCCCCTGTATATTATGTAAGCCACATTAACTTTGTATTAAATAAAAACTCTGCTGTTTGTATATGTAGTATAATAGTTTAGCACATGATTAAAAAAGGGGGATTTGTATTTGTATTCGAATAGCTCCTCCCATTCAATGTCTGATCGAAGGATGATGGTAGTCTATTCCAAACTTGACTTTCTTTGCAAAAAAGAGAAGACCAGCATCCAATAATCTATTTTAATGGTTATCTGTAGTTATAGTAGTAGTATCGTCAAGAGTAGGAGTGACAACAATGATCTTGGCAAAAAATGCATTTCTAAATGCGGTAATTGAAATGTATTGGCGGGCATTAAAATATAATTCACTTTGCATATCTGTGAATGTATCCTTGCTGATATGACACTGATATGTTTCATGCATTTTCATTGTGTTATTATATTTGTGAAATAACTTTTTATCTAGAAAGAATAAATCTTTGTTCTACCGTATCTGTAAAATCGTTCCCTTTTTTTGCTGTATCAGGGTTTGCAAATGATGTGGGTGATACAAACGCACGATTAATGCCTTTCCGAAACGCATGGTGCTTGATGGTGTGGGTGTGTTTTCAGGGAGTCCGGATAAAGAAAGAAAGTAACACTGCTCTTCTTTTTGTGTTTCCGGTGTTTTCTTTTCTTTAAACTACTCGCTTTATACATAACTATTTTTTTTTCTTTTTTTTACTGTCATCTAGTCCTATTCTCTTGTTTCTTTAACATTTGATTCTTTTACCAGTTCGTTATTATTCTCCATTAGTTGAAAATACAATTGAACTTTAAATCACATTGATAATTCAACTCTCAAAAAGTCTTTTCGCTTGTTTTTTCTTCTTCTTGCATACATTCATCATGATTTCCGAGCATCATCAGCAACGCTTTGATACTACAAGCCCATACCAGCCTTCTAATCAAGTGTATCCCTCATCCACCATTAACAATGAAGAGTACGATGATTTTGATCTCGCTTCCCTGACATCATCAATAAGTAACATTGACGTGGAAAGCATTGATTATCGAGCAGTGTATGCACGACATGTTTTCATTGCTACTGTCGAGGGTCAGATCTCGGTGATGCAAGATGATAAATTGACTCTGTTGGATGATACAAATGCCTACTGGTGGCTAGTTAAAATAATCAAAACATCCGATGTTGGGTATATCCCAGCTGAAAGCATCGAGGTAAGTTCGTCTGGGTCATGTTTCCTTTTTCGGATATATAATTTATGCGAACATTTCAATTTCAGACACCGCTCGAAAGACTGGCCAGGTTCAACAAAATACGAAATGCTCAAGTAAGAAAAGTAAAAAAAAAAAAAACATATCATTCATGCTGATTATCCACTAGAATGATGATATATCAAACATAGACATTATACCAACCAGAAAACCGATCAGCAAAAGAAAAAGAGTCTCTATAGCCAATACCATCTCGATCCAAACCATGATAATTGTCACAGATGCTTATGATACACCGCTCATGGAATCCTTTGAAGAATCAAAAGGAGAAATCGACTATCCACAAAAATCAGCACTACCTGCGCCTACCCGACTATCTAATTATTCTTTATCGCGCGGCCTTGCTCATCATTTCTTACAGCATCATGCAACACCTTGTACAAGAAAGAGTTTCCGACAGCTCCTATCCAAACCTAATAGGTCTGCTGTACTCCCTGCGCCTTTTTCATCGTCGAAAATTGAAACAGCGCCAGCAGAAACAAAGTGTTTGAGCGTCCTGCGTGTGTTTGCAGGTAACATTAGCGTGAAAGCCAACTTTTATTCTGTCTTGGTGGATGAATCCACTACAGCTGCAGAACTTTTGTCTCTTGCTTTGGAAAGGTTTCGATTATCTCAGCAACAACAGGGCGATGGGGTTGAGTATTACATTACTGTCAAAGTGCTTGATGGAGGTAAGCGGGATTTTAAAAATCAAGGGGCAAAAAAAAAAAAAAAAAAAAAAGAGAAAAGTGCGATTCAGTTTTTTTTTATTTCCTTCTTCTTTTCTTTCCCATCAATACAAAGATGAACTCACATTATCACCACAAGATAAACCTTTGGCGATGTTCCATTCTCTCAACACTCACTTGACTACACCCATGCCTTCACTCACTCATATACGATCCAAAATCCAACTAACACGAATAGGTGTCACTACATTAAACACCATTACTACTGCCTCTAACAGCGCTACAAGCAGCAACAATGATAACGACCTGACCTCTTTTGGTAAAAACTCTGTGATTCGTTTTTTATTAAACAAGCGCATCAAACGAATCAACGAGAAGGATGGGAATCTTCGAATCAAGATTGCTTACTACCCGGACAGCCCATTCTCAACCTTGTCTTTATCCTCGAACAACTCGTCTTCTCCACTCTTGGATCGAATGGAAAAACTGGTGGCAGTCTCAGGCAGTCTCCGGGTTATTGATTTGACTTGTCTCGCATTAGAAAAGTTTCATCTTCAACAAGGCGGTGTGGTTTATACTTGTGGTGCTGCCAACGGGGATAACTATGGCATGACTTTGGTGAGACAAGGAAAAGGTAACTAAACGCGGATGTATATAGAAGAGGGTAACTGACTCCTTTTTTTTTTTTTTTTTTTTTTTTTTTCCCTTTTACCATAGAACACCTTTTACCGGGAAATCGAACGGTGATGAATCTTTTGAAGGATGAATGGAATCAACAAAAGGACGATAGTAGTGTTGTGTTTGTCTTACGTAAAATGTCAACACCAATGGATGAAAAGCACCAAATCGAGGATGATGATAACCACTCAACACAGAAACCTGCTTGCAACAGCGATTTATCATTGACCTCTTCATCATCATCATCCCTTTCCTTGGACTCTCCTAATGATACCATCTCTCCACACACCAAAATCACCACAGAAGATCTAATACAACGAATCGATAGGACTTTATCTTCTTTAGAACAGTGCATGTCGGTCACCTCGGGATCTTACAAGTCAACTTTTGTTAATACACTTCTATAAGGTGGAACGATCAGCAATGCCTTTGTTGGACGATATCAACCTATCTGGATAGGTAAGTCATTTGAAGCATGTGTATAAAAGAGAAGATTAGGTACTAACTACTCTTTTTCTTTTTTGGTGTGGTGGTGGGGAACTATTCAACTAGGAAGATAGATGAATGTAGATGGTATATGTTATTATTAGCTGATAGATACTTTACTTTTGTATAAATAAACAATAGACAATTCAAATCAACACATGTGGTTTTTATTAATTGGTAATGCGGGGTATATATATGTACAAAGTATTCTACACTACAACTACATTGCTATCAAAGGGGACCACGATCATTCATCGTACCACTAATCCAGATCCTTGATCGACGACTACTTTCCTTGATTTGCTATTATTATTATTATTATTATTATTATTATTATTATTTAAAAAAAAAGAAGAAGAGTGAGTCCATCTGTTGTGTTATTGGGAGGGGGTGTCAATAGACTTTACCTTTTCGTAGTTTTGTAGAGTTTCTAGAGGAGCGGCTTGGAGGAGCAAAGATCGGTGGGCATTCAAATGAGTATTGATAATGGATTGACAGTGGATCCAAGCTTCGGGTTCGTCATTACCGGGTACAGTCATCTGGTGGTCTTTGCAAAAAGGGCACTTCCACTGTTTGTTCTCTACATCAGAAGCAAACGTCGCGGCCTTGATTCAAAAGAGGGTTAGTATCAAAGTCTTGTTAATTTTTTTCTACTTACTTCTTTCAAACAATAGCCTAAAGAGGCTTCTTCCTTTAGTTTTTTGAGTTTTCGGCGGGAATCCATGGTGTTGATCAAGTTGAGAGAATAAAAAAAAGGAAAGAGTATTGCCACAGAGCCACTCTCGGCGAAAAATTAAATGCTTGTTTTGAGTCCGAAGGCGGGATTTGAACATTGAAAAATAAAGTGGACCCATATCACTCCTGTCAATGCAAACACTCTCTTTGGACTTCTGCTGCAAAGCAATATGTTTGAACTATATATATAGTAAATTAAAATCACTAGTATTGTTATCATTAGTGAGAACTATATAGGAAATACCTTTTGCATTGAATAATGTGGATGTTGAAGAGGTGAACTAATTCACGTCTTGATTTTGTTATCAAAACGATGCAGATCAGTTTTACTTTCTTTATTAATGACGTCTCCTGTTAGTAGGTATAAAAAGGAAAACAAAAGTGAATATAAAAACTTCCTTCGTTTCCTTTATTTTGAGATCTACTCTTCCTGGTACTATCTTTGGACTTGTAGGATCCTTCGACATGCTGGAAACAGACAAAGAAAAAATGCATTGATATAATGAACAAAGCCAACTCAAGTGAAAAAAAATACTGATTTGCCCGCAGGCAGTATCCTATTCCGCCTGTCAGTGATTGAATCTTAAAGAAATAGATGGTATAATAAGACTCATCAGGTTACCAAATCTTTTCCTCCATTTGACAGAGCCCCTCCTTGTCCTTAAAAAGTAAAAAAAAAAACTCTTGCAAAGATAATTTTGTACATCATTATCTTGATGATGTCCTTGATGGTATTTTATCCCAGGAACCACTATTACAGCAGGAACAGTAAATTCATGCACAATTCAAATCCCGACAAGTGTTTTTTGCTTTACAGGGCAAATGGATGGTTGACGACATGCAAGGAAGAAAAGTCAACAAAGGAAATGAAGCCTGATTGGGTTGCTTTCGTCAAACCATGAATCAACAAGTCTGATCTCGCGGCATGCGAAGTGAAAGTGCCCAACAAAAATGTTTCCTCCCCATAGTCTAACTTTGTCAAACTAGGTTTGCCTCATCTTCATCCTCTTCATCCTCTCATCTTCATCTTTTTTTTTTTTTGTGCTTTTGGTCCTCTGCCATCACTAACATATCCAACAAGAACACAGCAACAGCAGCAGAAGTAACAACATCAATTGGGGTAGCCCAGGGGGGCATAGGTATTTTAGCTGTCCAGCTAATTTTGGATTTTACACGATTCATCATGTATATAGGTGTTATCCATCGTGATACATAAATCATTTATGATAGAAGCACCTTCATTGATAAACGCATTTATATTGATCAGCAAACATTTGATAAAACAAGACTTTATTGCCATTAAGATTAAATGTAACACTATATCTACAATAAAATCAATCTAAAAATAATATACAAGATATCATATTTTGAACTTGTTGGACCAATGATTAATTTGACATACATATATATCCCACGTTGCAGTCAAGAGGTGTACTATCATCGCACTTGACCACCCAATCCACCCTCGAAGTCCACCACGTTTACGATAGCATTATTTTTCTTTTCAACCAAAGCCTATTGCATTCCATTCAGAGAACGTCGTCCATCTTCCCAATTTGTTGTATCAGCCAAAAAAGAGATTCGTCCATAGTCAATTGGTAGGTATCGATTCTACATCGACCTGAACTGAAAAGCATTAGTATTATAGTCTTGGGTAAGGTAATTATCCAAGAAGAAAGAGGAAGTATACAATACTACCCCTTTCTCTTCCTGCCTTTCTTTTACCTTTGCAGTGTTGAGCCAGTTTGGATGATTTCCAAGAGAGCCCATTACTACCACAGAGTCAGTTGTCTCGTCACCTCTTTTTGTTTATCTTCATCATTCAATCGTTACAACAAATGGGGGTTCCCTATTGAAGAGGACCAAGTTGATTGTCTTTGGAATGGGAAGGCAAAGAAGAAGGAAATGCTTTTTCGCAAAGTTGTTAAAATCCCGCCACATTGCCAACAATAAAAACGCGATTTCTAAAATTCCTTTTCTTTTCCTTCTCTTTCCTCTTCTTTTTTTGTTCAAACTCCCCTATACAAAAACCTCCCCTTTAAACAAACCCCCCTCCAAGAACCTGTGCTTGACAGACAAGTTGTCCCCCGCACTCATTCCTATTGCTGGCCATGATAACAATATGGGTTAATTCACACACAAAAGTAATCAATGAATCACCTAATGGCTGTCTATATGAAAAACCTGTTTTCTGGTGGATGTAATCTCATGGCTTCCTCCCTCTTATTGTGATTCTCGTCATAAAGGTAAGTCAATGCATCTTGAATGATACTCTCCCAAAGTTGTTACTGTTTTATACTCTAACTGAATTGTTAATTATTTACACTAGGTTTATGCTCCCTCTTTGCCTCTGATATGTGAAGTCTCCTATTAGTAATCAAATGGATAAGTTGGCAGATTTTGCGAGGCGGCTACCTTTGTGTAGAATAGTGATTAGGCCTAGCCTTTTTGCCGTGGCAGGACGTAGGCGACATCGTGTCCTGTTCCAAACCTGGATCTGCTGGCGAATGGGTTGTGCTGGTAAAGCGGGATGTCTGGTATGTTGAAGCATTAATGTGGATCTACCTATTCTCGGGCATGTTGCATTAGCCACCAGTTACGGCGCTCCATTTGATTCTTGGGGATGGATCATGATATACAATGTTTATGGGTACTTTATTGTAAGTAAAGAAAAAAACAACAAGAAAAGACAATGTTACTAATCACTCTTCTTGCTCTTATTGTAGGTTTGTCTTCCGGTGTTGTCACTTGCCTTCCATGTTTGTTGTCTCTTGTGGTGTATGGTCTCTCTTTGTCCCTGATATGTGAAGTCTCCTGTTAGTAATCAAATGGATAAGTTGGCAGATTTTGCGAGGCGGCTACCTTTGTGTAGAATAGCGATTAGGCCTAGCCTTTTTGCCGTGGCAGGATGTAGGCGACATCGTATCCTGTTCCACACCTGGATCTGCTGGCGAATGGGTTGTGCTGGTAAAGCGGGATGTCTGGTATGTTGAAGCATTATTGTGGATCTACCTATTCTCGGGCATGTTGCACTAGCCACCAGTTACGGCGCTCCATTTGATTCTTGGGGATGGATCATGATATACAATGTTTATGGGTACTTTATGGTAAGTAAAGAAAAATACATGAAAGACAAGCTTACTAATTATATTCATCTGGTTGTAGGTTTTACCTTCCTGTTGGGTAAGACATACTTGTTTTATGTAATGTAGTAAGGATCGACGTTAATGACGATATCTTCTCCAACATCTACTTGGAACAACGACGACGGACCAGATTTCTAACTTTTGCAACGGAAGCACGACAATGTATGGGAAGATACGATCCTCTGGTGGGACTCTTTGGCTACACTCCTGTGGAAATGATGGAAGAATTACAAGCTGTGGTGGAAGGGCTAGGTTTTAGTTGGCATACTCGGCTACAACGTACTATCAAAAAGGACTGGGTGGCACTGAAAGGCAAATTCTTAAATCAATATATTGAAGACCCAAGTTCTGTTATGGTGGTGGTTGACGAACTCTAGTTGATCAAGCAAGAGAAAATGGCAATTGGTGAACTGGCTTCTTTTATATTATTACAGTAGTGTTGATTATATTGTCATATTGTGTTGGTTATTATCCCTTATCCCCCCATAGATCATCTATTATAAATATATATAGTCTTATCAAATCAACTACTTATCTTATTCACTACCCTTTACTGTCTTATGACTTGACAGAACTAATGAACTTTTGACGTACAGCGATTTACCCAATTACATTATACGGTTTTTTGCTTGACTTCTCATTCCCATATATGGATTTGATAGGGGCGGTTTTTTTAATAAATATGTACATACAATAACCTTGATGCATCTACATGTCTTCACTCCACCATGTCTTGATTTTATCTATCTGTCTTCTATTCATCTATATGCATTGCTTTATATAAATGCTTTTATTTTATCTGGGTGTATTTCGGAAAATGAAATATTATTTGTCTGGCTCCTCTTCGTACTTTTTTCCCCCTCGTACAAATGACAGGTAAAAAGTCATCGCAGGCTTGAACATACTGACACATGGGTCTTGGAGTTTGGCTTTTGCGGTGAATCATGTTGAAAATATGCTATAGTGTCCACATCGCCATTTTAATCATTAGCATCCGTTGACAATGGCGCGAGTAGTGCTCTTGCCAAATCTTGGTAGGGAATTAAGGGGTAGGCGGGGTTTTTCAAACTGATTGTATCACCTATTACCATATACGGGGTTTTGCTGTACAGCAAAAATAATGGTGCCCCACTGCGCACACCGCCTTTTTCATCGACACCACAACCACTGGCGTTCTTGTTTTGTTTGGAAGAGGAATTGTTAATGCAAAGAGTTCCATCGTGGTTGCCGAATCATTCTAAACACTTTGAATTGCTTTTTTTTGGCATCAATCACTTCGAGGAACCAAAAGGACAACAGGACAAGTTTCACTGAATTAATCAATGACGCCGGCCTTATTTACTGATGGATTGTTCTGACATGGTAGTAGATGAAGAAAAGTTTCTACGTGTGTTATCATATCATAGAAGCCATATTTTTTTTAAACCTCCGCCTTTGCCAAAACCAGGTGGCGGCGTTTTAAAAAGTAAAAAATGACAAAAACTTTGTTTCTGATATTTTTCCTTGTCTCTCTCTCTCTCTCCACTTTATATTTTTTAATCATCATGGACACTGCATCTTACGAAAAAAGCTACTCCAAATACATCTCCACCAAAATCTACCAATACGAACTACAAACTGCTTTATATATGCTGGAACCTTGGGAAAAGGCGCTGTTTAGTAAGTTGGCAATCTTCAATACTCTCATTGTTTGAATGAAACACTAATTATGTTATGTGTATTATGATAATGTAGATACAATTATGCTCTGTATCGTAGGCTTATCCGTATTAACCATGTATCAATATACTCCTATTGTTTTCAACAAGTTATTAACATAGCCACCTATCATGACATCAACATCTTGATTATCATCTCTTTTTGTATAGAACACATCTTACCTTACCTCTTTACCTTATCCACCTTTAACTAGTATAATTCTCTCGTTTTAATCCCCCCTTTACCCTTTATCATGACTTGCTAAATATATAAATAAAGACAAATGATTTGATCATATTATGATATGAAGAATGTTAGTTATATGATGGTTGGTTTTTATTGCTGTGTCGTTCTCCGGTTATTGACGGTTGGTAGTACTAAAATTATGTACGGCTTGATGCCAAGCTGGAAGATTGTTGTTTAAAAATAGTGTACCTGACTCGGTATGGTAAATCATCATTATCTTTGACTACAAGGACCCTATTTTTATATGTATATACAGTTTTATTAGGTAATTAACAATAATAGGAGACGAATATCTATTGATAAGCTATGCTAGTGGTGACCATTCCTATAATCAATCCAAGAGTAACAAACAACATTAGTGCTAAAAGAATGTAGTTTATCATCGAATCTAAATAAGACAATATCAGTTCTCTATATCATCATCACATTGTATCCTCTACCTGATTAAATTATATACCGTGAGAGTATACCGTGAGAGACTGAGATATGGTTTTTGATATCCTTGTAATCTTCAGGAAGAGTCCAGAGGTTCAAAGTAGATCGGCAGCAATGGTTAGTTACAGGAACTTGTGTGTGAACATATTTGGGCAACAGTCCAGTTTCAAAGTCTTCGATGAATCCAATTCCACTAATGACATTTGGTTGCTATTGGAACCTAAAAAACAATGCGATTAAGATCAAGTTGGTCAGCATTTTTTTTTTTTTTTTTTTTTTTTTTTTTTTTTTTTTTTGTCTTGAGGTGTCTATAAGATAGTAAGGAGGTATTGTTAGTTTCCATAGAGATATCAGATAAAGAAGTATGTAAAAACACTTCCTTTATTTATTACCATCGCCATAGTCCAATAATTGAGGTTGTATCTAGAAAAAGAAAGGAAGACAAAAGGGTTTCATTTTTTATAATCTCATTTTTCAAATCCCGCTTTTCGTGGCTGCATTGCATCTCTGTATTAGAGGCGGTACACATTTTATTCCAACAGTAGTTTATCAATGGTTTATACATAGCTTATACTAGTTTTCTCTTTTCTTGCCTCTAGATTAGGAGGAGTGATGGATTTCACTTGATAGAAAAGACAATTTTATGATCATGCAAGTTTACATAGGGAATACTACTTTTCTGCCACTGATCTCGAATCCGATTTATGTATAACCAGTATACATACTAATTTTATTGTTTGTCACATACAATATCATTACTGGATTTCAAAGGAGGATCAAATTGGTATCCCAACTTTCTTCCAACTTCGTTGTCTAAAAAGGAGACCTGTCCCAAGATGCGGCGTTTTAATATATTTGAAGATGTGAGCTTGTTCGAATTTCTCTCTTTCTTTTCCCTGTTTTATAACAACAACAACGAAATAGTCATTATATTCACCCTAACGTCGAAATCAACAGCAATACAACTGTGGCCTTGTCAACATGGATGATACAATCAAGACCAAAGGTATTCTCAAAAAGTCCCATTCGACTCCCCCCACTCAAGTAACTTCTTTATCATGGTTATCACGCATCCAGTCGAAACTATCACTCAATACTCAACAAGACACTTCATTTCGATTAAAACGACAAGATTTGGAACGGGTCACCTTCTCTATAGGTCAGCTGACGACGGAACACTTGCTTTATGATGATACTCAACAGGAACAACAACTGCCATCAACTACTTTACCACTTGCATCAGCAACCATCACCGATTACATGCCTTTTCTGCCTCATTGTTATGAAAAGTCTTGTCGATTACGAGAAGAAAAGGAATGGCCTCTTCTTATGGATTTGTTACAATCTCATTGGTAAAGCAACAACAAAAAAAGAAAAATGGTTGGGCTTATTCAATTTATGCATGGTCCTGATGTGCAATAACAATATTGATTCTTTTTTTTTGTTTTATGTAGTAACACGCCTTTGACTAATATTGACTTGAATGGTCGAACTATCTATCCTGCAACAATGGGTCCATTTTCTGATATTCTATTACTGGACTTTGGTTTACGTACCCTTCGTTTATCAAACTGTGGCCTGAATGACGAGGTAATATAATGTCTCAATACTATAAATTGTCTTGTAGTACTAATAAACTCATGTTATAGAGCATTGGCACTTTGTTGAACAGTCTACTAAAGACTGACACCGTAGTCGAATTGGACATCTCGCATAACCCTCTCAAGAACAAAAGTTACAAATTACTATCCATCTACATTGTCGAGGTAAAGGATTAGTGACAAAATTATCATTTGACGTATTAACTTTATCCTCTTTTTTTTTTATAGTCAAAATCAATCACCTCTTTGGATATATCGAAAACATCTCCCGACCAACGAGCCTTACACTACTTATCTCGAGCCTTATTATCAACGACATCATTACAGCATCTCAACATGAATCAATGCAGTTTGAAGGCCACTCAATTGGAAGCAATAGCACCTGGTATCTGTCGATCCCCCTCTTTAACTTCACTATCATTATGCCACAATCGATTTTCGTCTAATTCTATTCATATCTTGGCAACACTGATCTCCAAAGAACACCAACCTACGGAGGTAGACTATGATAATCAAATCTATGAACACGATAAGAACGACCAATATCCTAATACGACAGATAGTGGACTTGAAAAACTTGATTTGACGGGTAATCCTTTACAGGACATGGCCATTGGAGGGTTATGTCAGGCATTGGGCAAGAACCGGACTTTGAAACACTTGTCGCTGGCTAATTGTCAGATATACTCAAATGGATGTGAACTTGTGGCGGATGCTCTGGTAAGTATATACTCAGATTATATCCTTTCAAGTCTTTAACCTGTTTTGCTCTTATTATAGTACTCGAATCAATGCTTGGAAACCTTGGATCTCTCTATAAACCCATTAATGCGTGGCTCTGATAAAGGGGTAAGATGAAAACAGACTGAATTATTATGGCATGTCAAGTTGACCGTTCTCTTTTATTTTAAATATATAGATCCATGCTCTTAAATCTGCCCTTTTACGAAACGACACACTACGACAACTTGTTTTAACCAATACCGACTTGGATGCTACAGCCGCCATCATGATCGCCGAAGTATTGCCAATGAACACTGCGCTGACAAGACTTGATCTCTCCCAGAATCCTTCCATCTCCCTAGCCGGAATCCTTGCTCTATCTGTTTCTGTAAAAATGAATCGAACAATCACCTTTTTGGATATTAGTATCCCAGTAAGTAAAACAATCAACCAAAAGAAAAAAAAAGTGGGGGGGGGAGGACAGAACGAGGCGAAAAGAGGGATGACTAACCCGGAATTGTTTGTGATATGTTAGACCAATGATGTGGAACTATCTGATCTTCAAAATGATATCGCGGCCGTTTGCACCACCAACATGATTCAACAAGTAGAACGATCACAACACAAGGAAGAACAGCATCCGGGTATAGAGACCACAGCACTTGATATCAACATGGTTTCCTCATTATCGACTACATCGTCATTATCAGTACCATCAGAAACAACAGAATCACCTCCTTCATCTTTATCTTCCATCACAGGCATACATATATTGGCAAAGGATCATGATCTGACCATGGTACCTTTACCCTCCAAGAAGCCATCCCTTGATCCAACTCATCAACCTCTATTGTCTCAGCCTGAAATCGCCGATACAACTCCCAAGCAGGTAATAATGGAAAAGAAGAGACAGGCAAATCCACGTTGTATTCTCGGTTTGACTGATTTTGCTTTTTTTTTTAAGACCTATCAATTAGACGAAACGGCGTTACTGGATCCTATGCAGAATTAGCATCCCCCTTACCTACATTATAGTTTATCTATTTTTTTTTTTTTTAGTTTATATCCTTCCTTCTTCATTATGCCTTGTTTTTACCTTATATCCAATAAATAAAAATGAATTCTTATCGTCCTTACTTGACTAGACCCGAATTGTTGTACTGTGATGGTGAAAAGCTGGGTGTGCTACTAATCGGGGTTTGAAAATATCCCCCCAACATAAAAGCAAGATGGAATGCTACAGTTAGATACATATGCATGAATCACTCTTTTATACATTTTCTGCCACTTCATTCCGGCATTGCATTGTCTCCGGTATATAAAAGCTTTCCTATGGATTACACAATCTCAGCCGAGCAAAAAGAAAAAGTGCATGAATCTGCCCTTACTTTATGATTTTATAACGAAGGGGAAACTAAAAAAAAAGTAAAAGAAGATGCGAGATCCAGTCTCATCAAAGATAATTTACTCGGCCATTGGAAAGTTTGTACCCCTCCCCGCGATATTGTCTAAAAGAGGAATATCAACAAAATTAAAGTTAAGACCTGAAGATTATGAAATAAGTATATCTGACTGGCTGAGATTTGCATGTGAGAGGGGTAATCCTCAATTTAGACTGTATGGTCGGGATTTGAAAGTATCGAGATAATCTTATGCCTTACTTTGAAATATACCTTTACCCTTATTCATGGTAGACAAAACAAAAAAGTGACAATTGTTTGATGATGATGATAATAAAGTGTTAGATGATAATAATAAATGATGTAACACTCTAAAAAGGGATAAACAAACGGAATCAGGTACTTGTTCATCATTTGATGATGATGATAATGATGCTGATTATGAAAGATGGTATAGGGGGGAGGGTCAAGGGATTTCCGTAGATGTCCGAAAAACAAAGAGTGATCGTGTGTATAAAGTTACCCATCTAACATCTTTTTCATTTGCAACAGGGCGACAGAGATAAGAAAGTGTCCAACTTTGGTTGGATTTCAAAAAGATGAAATGAGCGATTCTGATTGGTTATTCACATCACCTTTTTTTTTTTTTCTTGTTTGTAGGTATATTTCAACCGGGCATCAAAAGCTTGTAATGGTGTAGTAGCTTAGTTACATTTATACAAGCTTTCTCATCCTTCTAGATTTATAAACAGTTAATTTTTTTTGAAAAAAAACTTGCATTAACGTTCATATGATGGTTTGCAGCCACTACATTTATGGTCAAATTTAAGAACATGGACTATAGAAAATAAGAACGAAGTCGGGATTTGAATTTGATTTTCAGTTCTTTCGGAAGGGAAAAAAATGTGATAAGATAACGGAATGCATTGACAAAGCGTTTTCCAGTGTTCCTATTGATCTTTTTGATTTCTGGTTATGTTATACTGATATCACCTAGTCCTATGTCATTTTGATCGTCCCACCAAAGATCAAACTCGTACTTTCTCGGGACTTTTTTGATACAAGACACTTTCCATTTTGAAAGAACAAGAGAAAAAAAAAAAAAGGTGATAATAGTTATTTACTATCATCATCATCATACGGCAAGAGAACAAATAAATACTACCAGTGAAGACGATACATGTGACCCGACAGAAGTGATGTGGTGTTTGACTTTTCTTGTCCTCCCTTGAAATGAGAAATCCCATGTCATTGGTCCATTTTCCTCTTTAGATAAGGAAAAAGCATCCCATCACTTTCAAATCCCGACAACATCAGAAAAAGTAGATCCTTGATATAAAATCATTCTACTCTTTTTTCTTTTTTCTTTCTTTTCTTTCTTTCGCTCCATTTTGTGTTGTTTATAAACGAAATATATACACATATTTCACCAAATCCCCCACTCTTTATTATACATATTTACACTACTTTTTTATTTTATTTTACCTTTTACATACAATCACCATTCATATTTGGGGAAAACCGTTATATCCTTCTTTCGACTTTTCCCTTGTATATAAACACATATAAACGTTTTTAAACCAAATTCTTTGTCTCTGTACACAAATCTCTATCTTTTTTACGAAAACAACAACAACAACTCTAATGTCTTTGGAAAACAACTCATGGGCCGAATGCATTCCTGCTGCTCAAGGTCTTTACAATCCCGAATTGGAAAAGGATGCCTGTGGTGTCGGTTTTATGGTCCACGTTAAAGGTAAACGCTCTCACAAAATTGTAAGCGATGCCAGCTCTATTGTAAGTATATAATTTAACCAGAAAAGAGAAAATAGAATGGGGACTGGGGATGGGCAACAGTATGTATGAGCATGGATGAATTAACTGTTCTTTTATGTAAACTTAGCTTTGTAACATGACTCATCGGGGTGCTAGCGGTGCAGATATCCGTGATGGGGATGGCGCGGGCGTCATGACAGGCATTCCTCATCAATTCTTTGTCAATGAAACTAGCCGCGAACTAGGTGTACAACTACCTACCGAAGGACAATATGCTGTTGGTAACTTGTTTATGAAGGGTGAAATCGAAACTATCAAGGAAAGCAAACAAGTATTTGAAGATATGGCCAAGGCTCTTCATCTTAATGTGCTCGGTTGGCGTGATGTCCCTCGCGATTCTACTATTATTGGTCCTGCTGCTCGATCCAAGGAACCTGCCATTGTCCAACCTTTTGTCGTCTTGGCTGATCAAGAAGCCCCCTTTGATGAACAATACTTTAATCGCCAATTGTATGTCCTCCGTAAACATGCTACTCATACTCTCACCATGAAAAAGTGGTTCTATGTCTGCTCTCTCTCCAACAAGAACATTGTCTACAAGGGTCAACTCACTCCTAAACAAGTCTATCAATACTTCCATGATTTGAACAATGTCCAATACGAAACTCACTTTGCTCTGGTGCACTCTCGATTCAGTACTAACACTTTCCCAAGCTGGGATCGTGCTCAACCCATGCGTTGGTGTGCTCACAATGGTAAGTCCGCTAAAAACAGTAATACCCGGGATATAAATCCCGACAATTTTATTCATTGGGAACTCACTTTTTTTTTTTTTTTTTTTTTTCCCTTCATTATGGTCAACTCTTACAGGTGAAATCAATACTTTACGAGGCAACAAAAACTGGATGCGATCTCGTGAAGGTGTCATGAAATCCGATACTTTTGGTGACGAACTCGATCTTCTTTACCCCATCATTGAAGAAGGTGGTTCTGATTCCGCTGCTTTTGACAATGTATTGGAACTCTTGGTGGTGAACGGTGTCCTTACTCTTCCTGAAGCTATTATGACAATGATTCCTGAAGCCTGGCAAAACAACGATGCCATGAGCCCTGAAATGAAGGCTTTCTACCAATGGGCTGCTTGTCTCATGGAACCCTGGGATGGTCCTGCTCTCTTCACCTTCTCCGACGGCCGATACTGTGGTGCTTCTTTGGATCGTAACGGTTTGCGTCCCTGTCGATACTACCTCACCTCTGATGATATTATGATTTGTGCCTCTGAAGTGGGTACTGTCTTTGTGGATCCTGATACCATTGTTGAAAAGGGTCGTCTCCAACCTGGTCGTATGCTTTTGGTGGACACTGTGGAAGGTAAACTCGTCGATGACAAGCAACTCAAGATACAAACTGCTGCCAAGTGCAAGTTTACCGAATGGATCAAGAACCAACGTATTCATCTCTCCAACATTGTCGAAAAAGCTCATTCTTCTTACAAGCCTGTCTTGGATGAAACTACTGTCAGCGCCGATCCTCGTCTTCGTGCCTTTGGTTATACTTTGGAACAATTGAATCTGATTATGCTTCCTTTGGCTTCTACTGGTAAAGAACCACTCGGCTCTATGGGTAACGATACTGCTTTGGCTTGTTTGGCAGAACAACCTCGTCTGGTTTATGAATACTTCCGTGAACTCTTTGCCCAAGTTACCAACCCTCCTATTGATCCTATTCGTGAAGAAATCGTCATGTCTTTGGAATGCTATGTTGGTCCTGAAGGTAACATTTTGGAAATTGACGAAAAGCAAGCCCACAAGATCACATTGCCCTCTCCTATCTTGTCCATGGAAGAATTGGCTGCTGTCAAGAACATGTCCAATGCTTATCCTGAATGGAAGGTCGCCACCATTGATATCACTTTTGCCAAGACTGAAGGTGTACAAGGTTATGTCCAAGCTCTTGAACGTATCTGCTCTGAAGTCAGTCACTCCATTGAACAAGGTTATAAGGTGGTAGTCTTGTCTGATCGTGCTGTCAATGCTGATCGCGTGGCTATCTCTTCTCTGATCGCTGTGGGTGGTGTGCATCATCATTTGGTCCGTAACAAGCAACGCTCTCGTATCGCCTTGATGGTGGAAACTGCTGAAGCTCGTGAAGTTCATCATTTCTGTGTCCTTGTCGGTTATGGTGCTGATGCCGTCTGTCCTTATCTTGCCATGGAAGCCATGATGAAGTTGGTCCGGGAAAATGCTGTGCATGACGGTTTGACTGCTGAAAAATTGGTCTACAACTTCAAGAAGGGTATCGACAATGGTATTATGAAGGTTATGTCCAAGATGGGTATCTCTACTTTGGCTTCTTACAAGGGTGCTCAAATTTTCGAAGCTCTCGGTGTGGATGATACTGTGATCTCTCGTTGTTTCGCTGGCACTGCTTCTCGTATCAAGGGTGTCACTTTTGATATCTTTGCTTTGGATGCCTTGACTCTTCATGAACAAGGTTATCCCTCTCGAAACACAGTTGGTCCTCTTGCCTTGCCTGAATCTGGTGAATATCACTGGCGTAACGGTGGTGAACCTCATATCGCTGAACCTGCTACTATCGCCAACTTGCAAGATGCTGTCCGTGCCAAGAACCAAAGCTCTTATGATGCCTACTCTCGCCACTCTTATGAAGCCATCAAGAAATGTACTCTCCGTGGTATGCTCGAATTCGACTACTCTCAACGAAAGGAAATCCCTGTGGAACAAGTGGAATCTTGGGATAAGATTGTCAAGCGATTTGTCACTGGTGCAATGTCTTATGGGTCTATCTCTATGGAAGCTCACAGCTCTTTGGCCATTGCTATGAATCAACTCGGCGGTAAATCCAACACTGGTGAAGGTGGTGAAAAGCCTGAACGATCCATTCCTCGTGAAAATGGTGACAGTCTTCGATCTGCTATTAAACAAGTCGCCTCTGGTCGTTTCGGTGTCACTTCCTTCTACTTGGCTGACTCTGATGAATTGCAAATCAAGATGGCTCAAGGTGCCAAGCCTGGTGAAGGTGGTGAATTGGCTGGCGGAAAGGTGTCTGAAGAAATCGCCTCAACTCGAAAGACGACTCCTGGTATCGGTCTTATCTCCCCTCCTCCTCATCACGATATTTACTCTATTGAAGATCTCAAGCAACTTATCTACGATCTCAAGTGCGCCAACCCTCGCTCTCGTGTATCTGTAAAGTTGGTATCTGAAGTTGGTGTGGGTATTGTTGCTTCCGGTGTAGCCAAGGCTCGTGCTGATCATATCTTGATTTCTGGTCATGATGGTGGTACTGGTGCTTCTCGATGGACTGGTATCAAATACGCCGGTTTGCCTTGGGAATTGGGTCTTGCTGAAACTCATCAAACTTTGGTGCTCAATGATCTTCGTGGCCGTGTGATTGTCCAAACTGATGGTCAAATCAAGACTGGTCGTGATATTGCTATTGCTTGTTTGCTCGGTGCTGAAGAGTGGGGTTTCGCCACTACTCCTCTGATTGCTCTTGGTTGTACCATGATGCGAAAGTGTCACTTGGTAAGTAACAATAAAAAAAAAAAAAAAAAAAAAGGAATAGGAAGCACACTAATACCTTTTTTCTCAAAGAACACTTGTCCTGTTGGTATTGCTACTCAAGACCCTGAACTCCGCAAGAAGTTTGAAGGCTCTCCTGAACATGTTGTCAACTTCTTCTACTATCTTGCTGAAGAAATGCGTACCTACATGGCCAAGCTCGGTTTCCGTAGTGTGAATGAAATGGTGGGTCATGCTGAACTCCTCAAGGTGAACGAATCTCTCCGCACCTTCAAGACTGGCAACTTGGATCTGTCCCCTATTCTCACTCCTGCCGCTTCTTTGCGTCCTGGTGTCGACTCTCACTGTGTCAGCAAGCAAAAGCACAACTTGCACTTGCGTTTGGACAACTACTTGATCGATGAATCTGAACCTGCTTTGACCAACAAGGAACCCGTCAACATTGAAACCCAAGTCTGCAACACTGACCGTGCTCTCGGTACCACCCTCTCTTACCATGTCTCCAAGCGTCATGGCGAAAATGGTTTGCCTTCGGATACTATCCATGTCAAGATGACTGGTTCTGCAGGTCAATCTCTTGGTGCCTTCCTTGCTCCTGGTATCTTCTTTGAATTGGAAGGTGACTCCAACGATTACGTGGGTAAGGGTCTCTCTGGTGGTAAGATTGCCATCTATCCTCCCAAGAATGCTGTATTCAAGTCTGAAGAAAACGTGATCGTCGGTAATGTGTGTCTCTATGGTGCTACCTCTGGTCGTGCTTACTTCCGTGGTATTGCTGCTGAACGTTTCTGTGTCCGTAACTCTGGTGCTCACGCTGTTTGTGAAGGTGTCGGTGATCACGGTTGTGAATACATGACTGGTGGTCGTGCTGTAATTTTGGGTAGCACTGGTCGTAACTTTGCTGCTGGTATGTCTGGTGGTATCGCCTATGTATTGGATGTTGATGGTCAATTCAAATCTCGTGTCAACACTGAAATGGTGGAATTGGAAACTGTCAACGATGATGAACGTATTGCCGAACTTCGCAACCTCATTGAAGATCACCGCCATTACACTGGATCCGCCATCGCCGACCGTATCTTGCAAAACTTCAACGATTACTTGCCCAAGTTTGTCATGGTCATGCCTACTGAATACAAGGAATTGTTGATGAAGGTGCGTCAAGAAAAGCAAGCTGCTGCTGCTACTCTCAAGGCCCAAGAACCTCCTGTCTGCGAACAAGCACACAAGAAGAACGAACCTCAAGTGGATGATGTCGAAGACAGTATCATGGATGAAGCTACCATTTTGGAACGCCGCTCTAAACTCGACAAGTTGCGTGGATTCATCAAATACAAGCGCAGAACCGATCGTTACCGCAACTCCAAGAAGCGTACTGGTGACTGGGATGAAATCAATGACCGAATTACCCGATCTCAAGCTCACGAACAAGCTGCCCGTTGTATGGATTGTGGTGTGCCTTTCTGTCAATCTGATACTGGCTGTCCTATCGGTAACATTATCCCCAAGTGGAACGAATTGGTATTCAAGGACAACTGGAAGGAAGCTTTGGACCGATTACTTATGACCAACAACTTCCCCGAATTCACTGGTAAGTAACTCGAAGGAAAAAAAAAATGGCAGGCCCCATTCTAATACTAATCTCTTTTTTTTTTTTTTAAAAAAATAGGTCGTGTCTGCCCTGCTCCTTGTGAATCAAGTTGTACACTCTCCATTAACGAACCTGCTGTCGCCATTAAGAGCATTGAATGTGCAATTGTTGATCGCGGTTTCGAAGAAGGCTGGATTGTCCCTCGAGTCCCCAAGGTGCGCACTGGTAAGAAGGTTGCTATTATTGGATCTGGTCCTGCCGGTCTCAGTGCTGCTGATCAACTCAACCGAGCTGGTCATTTAGTAACTGTGTATGATCGTAACGATCGTATTGGTGGTCTCCTTATGTACGGTATTCCCAACATGAAGCTCGACAAGAAGATTGTCCAACGTCGTATCGATTTGATGGCTGCTGAAGGCATCACCTTTGTCCCTAATGCTAATGTCGGTGTGGATATTGATGCTAACAAGCTCCGATCTGAAAATGATGCTTTGATTGTTGCCACTGGTGCTACCTGGCCTCGTGATCTCAGAATCCCTGGTCGTGAACTCAACGGTGTCCACTTTGCTATGGAATTCTTACAAGCCAACACCAAGTCTCTTTTGGATAGCGAACTCAAGGATGGTCAATACCTTAGCGCCAAGGACAAGCATGTGATTGTGATTGGTGGTGGTGATACTGGTAACGATTGTATTGGTACTTCTGTTCGTCACGGATGCAAGTCTGTGGTCAACTTTGAATTGCTTCCTCAACCTCCCTCCTCTCGTGCTAACGACAACCCCTGGCCTCAATTCGCTCGTGTCTTCAAGGTGGATTATGGTCACAGTGAAGTCCAAGCTCACTTTGGTAACGATCCTCGTGAATACTGTGTGCTCTCCAAGGAATTCATCAACGATGGCCAAGGTAACATCAAGGGTATCAACACTGTGCGCGTGGAATGGACCAAGGATGATGCTGGTCGCTGGGCCATGAAGGAAGTCGAAGGCTCCGAACAATTCTTCCAAGCTGACCTGGTGCTCTTGTCCATGGGTTTCCTCGGTCCTGAAGAAGCCGTGGTGAAACAATTACAACTCAAGCAAGATGGCCGTACCAATGTCGAAACATTCAAGGGCAAATACTCTACTGCTCTTCCCGGTGTCTTTGCTGCTGGTGATTGTCGCCGTGGTCAATCTTTGATCGTCCATGGTATTAATGAAGGTCGTCAATGCGCTCGTGAAATCGATTTGTTCTTGGCTGGATCTACTTATCTCCCTATGACTGGTGGTGTCTGGCAACGTGCTCCCGAAGCCATCAAGGCAAACTAGGTTGTTATACTATATATATACAGATTAGATTTTTTTTTAGTTTTTATAACTTTTACTTTGTAGTTTATCATTCTTTGTTTTTACATATATCTTATACTTATCATCTTACTCCAATAAAAATTTACCATTTTGTCCAAATATACATGAAAATATATGCAGTGTTGACTTGAAAGTGACTGAAGTGGGTGGTAAGTTTAAATCCCGACGCAGAGCGGAAAAAAAGAAAAAGGTCCATTTTGGCTATTCTTTTCTTTCTTCACTTCCTGTCTAAATGACATTCCTTCATCTTGTGGCATATGGTGCTACTGGATTGGCCTTTTGTTTTTGTGTACTAAGTCTAGGTAAATAGTTAAATTTTGAAGTGGTCTTTAACACAGGATCCAGTGATAATACTTTTTTTTATATTTTAAACTGATGGGGTAGCGGTGGTGGTTACTCTTGTTACTGACGTCTTTGTTTTTATATATATATTATAGCATGCGGGTTATACTATCTGGCGGAACTGGTAAGGACTAATAGGCGACATTTTGTTTTATATGATAAACCTGATTCTTACTTACTCTTTTGGACATTTGTCGTAATGATGATAGGTGGAAGAATACACAGTGTATACCAAAAAAGTGATCAAGGCAATGACAACAGTAAGTTCACGAAGGGGGTTGGGGCTAATGAATAGACCAAATACTAAATATACTTGAATCACTTTTTGACATAGGTTGTTGTAGCTATTCACCTGCTACTTTGTATCTTTGATCGTCTTCCAGTTCTTCAACTATTATTCTCGGTATTTTGTCATGGTGTATACAGCATGAACTTGAAGACCTTCCCATTCATCCAACTCACCAGTCTGCCTTTTATTGGTAGTTGCGGTAAGTTTGGATCACTTTATATATACATATAAAAGATACTAACTATTTGTTCTGGGATGTCAGTGCTGGTGTTTGTGGATCACTTTTTATGGTTTAGGTACTTTACGAAATACTATCGACCCTTTATGGATATTGCTTCATTCTTCGGTGTGTGTGTTTGGCTTATTCCATTCACCTACTTTATCAGTCTAAGCGCCAACGATAATGCCCTGCCTCTCAGTGGTAAGTTGGAGGAGGGGAAAAAAAAGTGGCAGGATGTACTAACTCGGGATAAACGTAACAATAGATCCCAGTGCTGCTGATGCTATTCCAAATCAACAAAAGAAGGGCCTGCTCAAGACTTTATTCGGATTCTTGGGTGTGAAACAAGATCAGTCAGCAATTCCAACAACAACAACGACGATGGATAATCATCACTCATTTGATCAACCTATCATGCAACAACCATATCCACCATACCGTTCTTCATCTCCAGTACCTCCTCTACATAACATCCATGGAACCTACACCAATAATAACATCATGTCATCGACATCATCGCTATCATCAAGACAACAATATGGGCAATTACAGAATAGAAAGGCGGTATGATTATAGCCATAGCTATAGGATATATTTTGGGATATGGGGATAAATAAAATGCTACTTCTTTATTAATGTTTAGTATAATAAAATAAACTTCATCTTCATTAACTTGTTGGTTTATCCTCATTCATGCTGTCCGTTAAATGGAAATATTTTCTGGTGTTAGGTTATGGTTACTTTTGCAGGATTCATCAAAGTGCAAACACCGACATCATCGTCTACCGCCATTCTTACAGTATTATGAACTTGATTATGTCACAAATTATTTTATAGCCTATATACTGTGGGCTTAGGTTGGACGTAGAATTGGGGCCAACTGTGGGGGAAAATGTTAGGTATGTAGAGAGTTGGAAGTAGAGCTCAGGCCATCGAGGGGGGTGAGTATTGGTCATACAGATAGGTGACCATGGTAGGAGACCGTATTTTGGTGAAAAAATTTTGGATTTTTTTTTTTTTTTTTTTTTTTTTTTTTTTTTAAAACGAGAATTGTTCGTTGTATAGACCAGCTCTGACCGTGAAAGAAAATTTGTCAAATGGGGATTTTCATGCAGAATCGGATTTTGACATCCAAACCCCGCATTTTTGCGCACCAATGTGCTAATAGTAGTAAAAACGGAATGGGGGGGGGGGCACGGGAGAAGCTGGGTGGAGAGAGGCTGCGTATATAAATTTGGGCCAGTGTCTGAGCCTACAACGAGTAACGAAGTCTCAACTGGCAATGGTTCCCCTCCTGGTCATGTCCCCAAATCGGGAATTGCTGAATTTTGATATACGGCGCTTGAAAATAAAGCTTTATTTTGTCTAGAAAAAAATAATCTTCGTCGCAAAGAAAGGGTAAAAGTCATTGCAAGCATAAGCATACTAACAAAAGGACGTTGATACTTGAGTTTGCGGTAAAGTATGTTGGAAATGGGTCATAGTGTCCACATGGCCACTTTAATCATTAGCATCCGTTGACAATGGAGCGGTAAAAGCTCCTTCCAACTCTGACTAGCGATTGGCGGGAGTTGAAAATGATTTTTGCTGCTGTCTGTAAAAAAAAGTGTTCGTCCTTTTTTCTTGCAAAAGACAGGTAAGCCCCATTGCAAGCTTGGACTGACTAACACAAGGGTACTGGCGCTTAACGTTTGCGGTAAAGTATGTTGGAAATATGTCATATTGTTTACATGGTCACTTTAATCATTAGCATCTGTTGACAATGGAGCAGGTAGTGCTCTGCCAAAAATCTTAGTAAGGAATCAAGGTAAAGCGGGGTTTGAACACGAAGTGGGTTTCATGGTAGGTAAAAGTCATCGCAAGCTCGGACAGATTGACACAAGGGACTTGGTGCTTGGCTTTTAACCTAAATACCATAACCATTTGACGTCTAATAATGATCCCATCTCTTTGTATTACTTATTTTTTATTGATTTGACTGACTACATCTAGACTTAATCCTAAAAATCGTATGCTTTCCCCAGCACTGACCACCTCCTATCCTGGAGACATTCTTATCCATTGTTTAAATGGATGGTTCACCATCAATTTTCACACGCTATCATTTCCTCAACACTGATGGCCAAGTTTTTCCCCTTCATTCTTTATGCCTTCTTTCCGCCCTCCTTCCTCCACCTCCAATATGGTTGGATGAATCCTCTCCTTCCGCCACTGCCAATGTGGTCAGCCAGGCTGCAACGGTTATACAATCAAACAATTCATGTAGTAATGCTAGCCACTTGGTACGAATCCGCTCTCTCTATGCCCATTCCAGTTTTTTTTTGTAAACTCAGTCCATTCCTTTTCCTATGCCTATATGCTTAATCTTTTTCGGGGAGTTATCACAACCCACACACACTGCACTTCGGTTGTAAGTTTTATCATTTCCGTATACAAAAGGGGTTGATCACAGTACTAGCTGACTCTTTTATATTACCAGTAAACGGGGTTTTCCCTGAGGCAAGTTCAATATTAAACCCCTCTGTAGAAAGCAAATGGATTGAAATTAGTATCAATACATACATAGCATATCCACAATACCCACTAAAAAGAGTTATACATATGATCTAGATTAGCATACATATAGTATACAAATGTTTTTTTTTTTATTAGTTAAAAAGGACAAAATAAAACAAACTAATTATTAACTTATACAAGTATCCTATTAACACATCAACTATATTTATCTATTCTTCATCTTGTTTGACTTGATCAACAGCAGCATCGATTTCGACAGGTACGAGGGCCACCTTGACAGATACTTCACGTTCCGCCAATGTCACCGGTTTGAATTCATTGATGATTTTCTGTTGTTCCACTTCATTTGCCACATCCACAAACCCGTATCCCTTGGAGCGACCACTACCAATAAAAATAAAAAACGAGAGAGTTAGTTAGTTACGAAACCAATCCAAGCCCATTACTTACTTTCTTAATCGAGCAATAGAAGCCGAATCAATAGTAAAGTCCTTGAAGAGATCCGCCAATTCATCATCTGTTGTTACATAAGGCAAGTTGGCGACAAAGATTCTTGTGGTAGATGTGGTGGTAGGACGACGAGTTGGCAAAGATCGTTGTTGTTGTTGTTGTTTGCTAGGGGCCTGTTTTGCACGAGCGATTTGAACAGATATTTCTCTTCCATCTAGTTCGGTCTTGTCCAAAGTGGTTGCGGCCTTTTCTGCTTGTTCGGTTGTTTCAAAGGTGACAAAACCATAGCCTGCTGATCGATGCTTGGATCGTTTGATCACTACCGCGTGTGTTCTATTCATTACGAAACAAGTATCAGCAATTTATTTATGCACTAATGAATAGTTTCCTTGTCACTTACACATTACCAGCAGATTCAAAGTGTTTGTGGAGCGTGTCCTTGTCAGTGGAGTATGACAAATTACCGACAAAGACCTAATACATAGAATGAGCAACAAAGAACTACATTAGCGAGTGTTTTATACTGTCTTTTCCAAAGCTGAGATATATTTTACTTACTTTGTTGTCTTCAGTTTCAATAGTAGTGGTGGGGGCAGTGGACATTATGATGGTGAGTTATTATAGTTTTTTTTTATAAAAAGAGTAAACAAGAAAAAGAGAAACCCCCAAAAGTACGGATTGCCTTTTTACACCAAATATTCAATTCCCGCATTGAGCTAAAAATTACAGAATGGAATCATTCCGTTCAAATCCCGCATTTGCTTTTTTTTTTTTTTTTTTTTTTTTTTTTACATGGCACATAACACCATTCATGCCAGCATATTATAGTCATAATTCTCTATAAAGAGAAGATATACTTTTTATTTTAAAGATTGTATATATTAAAAAAAAAAAAAGTTGAAGGGAGAGCTTAGGTATGACCAAGGCTAATGTTTGTAGGGTTCTAAAGTTTGATGGACTGGAGGATCTTGACAGCAATTTCAAACTACGCAAAAAAAAGATTAATCCATCATGCATTTTTCCATCCCAAGAATGAATCACTTACACAAGCAACAATCACAGCGATGATAATCAGATAAATGATGATTAGAGTTTGATATTCCACACCAAAGTTTGTCAAATGGTCACGCAACATGGAGAGTAAGTCAGAAATGACTCTCAAGCGATCATTCAAGATCTTGGCACGTTGAGGGATTTCCAAGTATTCTATAAATAAAATGTGAGATCACCATCCATGTACTTTTTTCACCCACTTACCTCGTATGGCATTATACATTGGTTGAAGGGCAGGTTCCGACCAAAATATTTCAGGCGTATCTAATAAAAAAAAAAAAAAGAGATCATTAAGTTGCCTAATACTAAATCATTGTGTCTTACCTAAAACATTGGATACCAAGTTGACATTCATACGTAAATTGAATAGTTGTCCATTGATCTTTGTAATTTCCGCTCTTGTTTTCCCCAATCTACCAGTTTCAGCCATTTCCTTTGGCAAATGCTTGGTATCCTAAGAGACTAAGACGTTAATAACCATGTTACCTCCCCCCTTTGACTTTATCCTTTTATTCTTTAATTACCTCGATTGTCTTGTCCATGATATCTTCATACCTAGCCAATACCGCACTCTGAGAGAGTCCATGAGAGAGAGTGAGCTTGATCATATGATTCCCTGTTTTCATAGTGATCATATCATTAAAGATTCTTGGTTTGAGTTGAGAAGTGTCGTATTGAAAGTGCATTTCTTCAATCTGGAGATCTTCATCAGGATTGTCTCGGAAGGGTCCCACCGAAAATTCCGCCAAGTCTTCAAGCATCAAGAGTTCTTCTGCCCGACGAAAGTTCCAAAACACCACCACACCATAGTCAAATATAAATACTTCACCACCTGTGAATGGTTTACGATTTGGAGGTTGCTGTATTGTGTCTTCGCCCTTGGATTGTTGTTCTTGTTGTTGCTGTTGTTGTTGGTTCTCGTCGTGATGATCATGATACACTTGGTCACTTTCTTCTTCATGTTGACGTTGGCGTTCTTCATCATAACCTTGATCTTGATGCTGATAGTCTTGTTGGTGTTGAGTTTCATTATCTTCAAGTGATTGCTCTTGTTGATGATCATTAGTGCCCGTTTCGGTATGATCATCCCCAGTCATCGATTGTTGTTGATGTTGTGGTTGTTCGGAATCTGTTGGATAGTGGTATTCTTGTTGCTGTTGTTGTTGTTGTTGTTGTTGTTGTTGAACATCGTCAAAGTCTTGATGATAATGGTGCATATGTTGATGTTCATGTTGTTGATAGAATGTGGGAGTAGAGCCAATGACCACCGGCGCCGCTTCTTGTTCCAGATGATCTTCATCAAAATTCATTTCTGATTCTTCATTTTCCCGCCTTTGTTGTGATAAAATGGATGGATTAGAAGTGAAAGGTTGATCTTGTTGTTTTGATGGTGAATGAGGTGTATTGTTCGTGTTACTGTGTTGTCCTTGATGAAGATCTGTATCGCTAAATTGTCGATGAGGTCTAGGTGAGGCACTTCGCACACGGATATTCCACAAGTTGTCCTTGTCGGGTCGTAGTGTCATCAAAGGGAAATGATAAGCTGCATACAAGGCTTCATCGTATTGTCGTGGACTGACATGATGGTGTTCCCGCAAAAAAGGTCGTAGTCGTGCAAGATTGTAGCCTTCACCTGTGCAATAAGCCGCCACACGAGGAAGTTGAGCAAAGTCCCGTTCGTCCTTAGGCATACGTTCGGCCGCCGTTCGAGAGCCAAAAGTCCACTCTGTGGGTAATGCAACACCAGTAGCAGGATGAGGTCGCCAATAGTCAGGATCATTAGTTGAAGGAGTTTGTGCAAGTTCTTCATCATTATTCATATACCCAAGTTGAAGACCACGGCCTAACTGTTGTTGTTGTAAATGAGCTGCCGTTTCATAAGGGTGAGTGTATGGTTCCGTGGGTTCATGATCCTCCGGTAAAACAGCCAAGGTAGATTCTGGTTCAGTAGACGATTGTGGAAAGAGGACCAACTTTTGTGACACTTTACTGCTTCGGAGTGGTTGCGCTTTTGGTTTGAGAGAAGCACTGGTGTTGGTGGTAGTGGTCGCATTAGGATTATTCTTGTTGACAAGTTGTTGAGGGATTGGGTTGCTTTTCAAGACTTGTTTCGAGATGGCCGATGCTTTGGATTGTGTTACAGATTTGCCTGTCTTTCTTGTCCCTTCTTCCGCTGAGCTTCGTTTCATGATGAAGAGAATTCCGCTAAATAATGAGTTGAGTGATTTGGAATGGAGTAAAAGGAAGAAGAGAAAAAAAAAAAAAAAAAATCCGCTCATTTTCAACCCTTTGACGTAAAATTTAAAAGCCCGCATATGAGCCAATTGAATGGATCAAAATGGATACCACACTTCAGAATAGATCAATAGATTTCCTTACTTATAAACATAAACCATTCCAATATGATAACATTATAAGCAATATCAAAATGATTACATGAAGGCGATTCTAAGTACTAGTCATTTTCATGTCATGATAGGATTTTTAAACGTGGTCAACTTTTTCAAATGCCGCTTTCAGGTTTCCAATTTTATCATCTAGAACACGGTAGAGTTCCGTCAACTCTCTTTCTGATCCAACATCATACATCATGGGCTTACTCACTATCTTGAAGAAGAATCGACAAAAGGAAAAGGAAATGAGGATACTGATGCTGTAAGTACAAGAAAGAAATATTCTATATCTACTCACTTTTATATAATACATATTAATCGTACTAGAGGCCTCGACAATGCAGGGAAAACGACAATCTTAAAAAGAATAAACGGGGAACCAATAGATACCATCTCACCTACCTTGGGCTTCAACATCAAGACTTTGGAACACGACATGTAAGTATATCAGAGGGAAGTGGGGTTACTTGATATAGTATCTAACTTATATATATATATGTGTATATCAAGGTACAAACTGAATATATGGGATGTTGGTGGACAAAAGTCAATTCGATCGTATTGGCGGAACTATTTTGAACAAACTGATGCCCTGGTATGGGTGGTGGACTCTGCAGATCGATTACGGTTGGATGATTGTCGACAAGAACTATCTGTCTTACTTCAAGAAGAGCGATTGGCAGGAGCTACTCTACTTGTTTTTGCCAATAAACAAGATATTCCCGGGGCACTGTCTGATAAGGAAATACAACAGGTAAATACAAATAAAGGAACAAGATCGCTGATCACTAATACATGTTATGTTATCAAGGCATTAGCATTGGACGACATCACAAGTCATCATTGGGCTATACAAAGTTGCAGTGCAGTGACAGGAGACTCTTTATTAAAAGGCATGGACTGGGTAGTTAAAGATGTAGCTTCTAGAATATATATGTTAGACTGATTAAATAAATATGAACCATATTATATTTGTATACCATCTTTATTAAATAATAATGTTGTGTGTGGAATTCGGGATAGTAGACTTTGTATAAGACATATAACAAGAACTAACAGTAGTGACAAGATCAAAGTATATGTATAAAATGAGTTGTTATTATTGAGAATGAAGTCAAAAAAAAAAGGGAATGCAGGATATATGTGATAATACAACTAGTAAACTAAAAGTGGGAGAAAGGACCAGGGATAGTGTTGTCTAAAATATCAGTGATGTTGTCCACAGTAGACAAGTCTTCCAAAAAGGGAATCAGGTCGAGTAGTTCAGAGTCGTGGAGATCATTAAACCAAGAGGATACAGGGACAGCATTAGCAGTATGGAAGATATAACTAGCAGGTGAGTTATCCAATATGATGACTTGACCAAGTTCACGACCCAATTGAGATAAATCCTTGACATAGGTACCTTTGTAATGGAAACAGGATTCACGGAATAATCGATGTTGAACTGTTCTGTGAATATCAAATGTGTCTAATACAGGATTGGCATACTATGTATTTTAACCCCCAAAGCCCAAAAACCCCAAAAAATGATCAGTTTCAGTAAAAATCAATCTCTTCACTGCCTACTTACGTTTGATAAACTGGCAGTAAAGACAACGATTTCATACAATTCACCCATTCGTTTCATGAATGCATCCACACCGGGCCGTTTTAAAACAAAGACATTATGAAAAGAGCCATCGATTTCAACAGGCACCACAAAGTCTGCTTGAGGAGTAACCTACGGAATACAAAAATAGATCAATGTTATTGTTATCGTTGAATGTAATATTAGTTTACATACTTTAAACGAGCTATGGACAAGAGTTTCATCCAAATCAAGAACAAGACATTTACGACCTTTGTCTTGTTCTCTAACAGGTGCAAGTAGCCAGAGATCCTATTAAATAATCAAATTTAAGTTGATTAACGAAGAGAGTAAATGTTTTTACCTGTTCACTATCAAGAGAAGGTGTAGTTGTTTCTTGTAATTCACCATCGTCACCATCATTATCATCAGCATTATCATCAAAACCTTGTTCCATTTGCTTAAATGCATCCTTTTGTGGCAATGTTTGTTGGCCAATAGGGTCCCTTTCTTGTTCAGCCGGTACTACTTGATTATCGTCGTTTCGTTTTTCGACAGTGGCAACCAAGGCAGTCATAGTGTTCTTTTGATCAGTTGTATTATCATCATTATTAGTATCTGTATCCGTATCGCTGTCCACATTGGTGCCGTTCACTTTATTGTCGGTGGTGGTAATGGTACTGTAATTGTTGCCTTGTTTGGATGCAATAGAGGCTGTAGAGTAGGTGAGAGTTTGTGAGGGGGTTGCTTGGTGGCTGCTTGATCTACGGGTTGTTTTATCTTGGGGATGTGGTTGAGACCGACTTGTATCTTGGCATGTTTTATCAGCAAAGGAGCAACAGGTCAGTATGGATAAAAATCGTCTACCAGTCGTTCGTCGTCGTTTTGAGGTTTTGCATGTCGTCCACCCCAGTTTTGAGAATATACCAAAAGTTGCTATAGTATAAAAGTGCCATCAGGGTTAGTAATTGATCTATAGTTGTATAAAAGATAGTCATTTTCTTCTTCTTCTTCTTTTTTACTTGCTTCCTTTGCCAAAGAGTTTGAAGCGCTGACTTCCCGTGGAAGCAAATCGATTGGATGGTTTTTCTTGAATGTAGGTGGTCGTCATAAGATGTATATAAAAGCAAGTAGTATATTTACAAAGAAAAGGAGAGAAGGAATATTAAGTATGTATGTGTGTATATGTATGTGATAAATAATAATAATAATAATAATAATAAAAAATAACACTATGAAAAAGGAAACTGGAAAAAAGAAAGAGAGAAAGAAAGAGAGGAGAGACAAAAAAACTGTGTGAGCCCCCCTTTTTCTTTTCCAAAGCGGCGTTTCAAATTATAAATTCAAGTTGATAATCACCTGTAATCGCCCATTATGTGTAGACAGTATGACATTACCATCACTAGGAAATACTCTTATCTACTTTTTTTTTTTTTTTTTTTGCAATCCATACTATATCAATGAATTGCTATGATTGGTGAGATAACAGTTATTAATACTTTATGCAAGTGTCAGTCTCGCCGTGCTACTGGTAAGAAATCTTGGAAGTTCTCCTCTCAGGGAATTCAGACCCCGTAAATTGGGATTTTCGATGTATAAATTGAATTTCGCAAAACTTTTTTTTTTTTTTATTCCCTTCTTTTCCTTTTTACCTTCACTTTTTTGTTATTGACATGAATCACGAAAACGAACCTCTTATCGGCTCTTCTAGCCACCGTACACACCATGACGTGACCTTCTTCTCTTCCTTCAAGACCACAATGACTTCCTCTTACTTTAACATTCTTCTCGTCTTTGTACCCATGGCCCTCATTGCTTCTTATACCAATGCCTCGGATACCATTGTCTTCTCTCTCAACTTCCTTGCTATCATTCCTTTGGCCAAACTTTTGGGTTTCGGTAAGGATCATAAAAAGGACATGTCGATTCTACTATTTTACTAACTTGCTTTGATCAATCTAGCCACCGAAGAAATTGCTCTGCGAACCGGAAGTACTATCGGTGCAGTAAGTGACAATAATAATAAAAATAAAAATAAAAAGCCTAAAGGGAAATCATACTAACTTTTTACTTTCCAACAGTTACTTAATGCTACCTTTGGAAATGCTGTTGAACTTATTCTTGGCATTATTGCTTTGAAAGAAGGCCTTATTCGCGTGGTCCAAGGTATGTAATACAAAAGAAAGAGCAACCTTACCATAAAGGAAAGAGGCTGGTAAATTGATTACACTAAATGGCACTAATTGGCAACTAACGATTGGACATTTTGATTATACTACTAGCTTCCATTTTGGGGTCCATCTTATCAAACATCTTACTGGTAATGTAGTTGAATAATAATGAAACAGAACATACTACTAAATAGGGTCATCTTCTTATTATAGGTCCTTGGTTTCTGTTTTCTTTTGGGTGGTTCCACTCGCCAAGAACAAAGCTTCAATGTGACCGGTAAGGAATCGGACGAATAATGCATGAATGTGGCTGAAAAATCTCACTTTTTTTTTTTTCTGTATGTTACAATAGCTGCTCAAACCTCATCTTCCCTCTTGGCTCTTACCACCTTGTCCTTGTTGATCCCTGCTGCTTTCAGTGCTACTGCTAATACTGCTCTCGAAGCTGAACAGGGTATTTTGAAACTCAGTCATGGTACTGCTTTGATTCTCCTTTTGGTTTACATCTTATTCTTATTGTTCCAGGTAAATGAAAAAAATGAAAATGATCAATGAATGCAGGTATACTAATCACTCATATATCTGTACTCTTCGTTTTATAGTTGAAGACTCACACTTATTTGGTAAGCCAAAATATCCAAGCATATGATCACCACCTGTTATTGATTTCATGTGCTCTCTTTCCTCTAGTATGAAGATGAAGCTGATGAAGACGAAACCCCTAGCACCACCTTGAGCTTTTCTATCGTCAGGTAATTCAGGATACTGGTATGTAATGAAGTCCATATGGTATACTAATCTTTTTTTTTTTTTTTTTTTTTTTTTTTTTTTTTTTGGTATCTTTGTAGTCTTGTTGTCATTGCTGGCTTTGTGTCCTTACACGCTGAATTCTTGGTTGGAGCGTAAGTAAAACCACAACTTGGGTGGAATCGGTCAACTTACTCTTACTCTATATAGTATCGAAGGCGTTGTTGAAAGCTGGGGTGTAAGTGACTATATAATTACTTTTAGTATGGTATAGGATTAACCTTGTTGATGATATAATTCTTTAACTTTTTTAGATCGATGAAACCTTTGTTGGTATTATCTTGTTGCCCATTGTTGGAAAGTAAGTCCCTAATGTGCATGCATGAATGAACCTGCATACCAATCCTTTCCTCCCTCCTTTTTTTTTTTAAATTTTTTTTTTAGTGCTGCTGAACATGTTAGCTCTGTCACCTTTGCTATGAAGAACAAGATGAATCTCTGTATTGGTATCGCCATCTCATCTTCTCTTCAAATTGGTTTGTTGGTCACTCCCGTTTTGGTCATCACTGGTTGGATCATTGGTCAACCCATGACCCTCTTCTTTGAAAACTTTGAAACTGTGGTCCTCTTCTCTAGTGTGTTGATTGTGAACTACTTGATTCAAGATGGTCGATCCAACTGGTTGGAAGGTGTCCAACTCTTGGTAAGTAATCACATTTGATTAAAAGGGATTCAAGTGCTATATTAACCTTTAATTTTTTATTCTTAGTCTGTCTATGCCATTGTGGCCTTGGCTTTCTATGTCCATCCTGCCGCCAAGGATTAAATATAGCTTTATATTTGAATAGTGTTGTACTTTATATTATATTATCATCAATAAAAGATCTTTCTCAATGTTTTATGTACAGTACTGTATGCCTGTTTTATGTACATACCTCAATCAATTATAGTGATTGCCGGTGCGGGATTTGAATATTTAAATTCAACTTCCTTTTTTTTTTTTTTTCTTTTTCTTTTTTTTGGCCCTTTTTTTCTTCTTCACTTTTATACTCGGTTTGGTGAAACAATTTACTCGAATGGTTGTAGGATGAATAGGTAAATATCATATAGACAATATAATTATGACAACGGCTTGACACATATCTTTAATATACTTTTTATAGCATTGAAGAAGCCCCCATGTCTCCAATGTCAAGCACTGACAATTCAGACATCCATCAAGAAATAAAGGTAAGACCAAGAACACACAACCCTCTCGTCTTGAAAATTACTTATTCATACTTTATTTTTGTTTGATTTTTCTTATTAGATCGTTGAAGCTAGGACTGCTGTTCTTTTGGATAAAGGAACACCTTTAATCAACCACAACGATTCCATACAATGGCTACTCAAACACTTGTTCCGACCTTTGACTACACGAACCTATCAGGTAATTTGAAAAAAGGAAACCATGTAATAATGTGCACACTGTATTTACTAGACATCCTGGTTTATATCATTTTGTATATAGGGACACTCTTTACTTTACCTATCAGCCAACAACAAACCAATCTGGGAACACACTACGGAACGACATTCAACAGATAACCGGACATTGGGCGCCATGTCACCAAGTTTGTCTACCACTACAGGAATCAGTGAAAACATAGAACCTGATTCTCACGCCACTACTAAATCACCTTCAAAGCTGTATATCCTTACCCCTCGGACCAACATTTTATCGGTGGCCAACTCGTATTCTATGGTGTTTATGGTGGACCTCAGCTCCAGTCTGGCTACGATCGATATGCTAAGAGGTCATATCATGATTGAAAATGCCTTTGATTTGTAAGTAAATCGATAACAGTAGTGGCAAAATAGGAATATCAAATAACTAACATGTACTCTTTATTACTGTAGACTTGCCAATACTTTACTAGGCATAGTTCGACCCTTCTCACTATCTTTACCATACGGGACAAACATTCTGGTAAGTTTAGATATCTTTTATTGCAAAAAATGATGATAACAGTACTGATTTTTTTTTTATTACTAGTTTGAACCCACCATCTGTATCACTGTTATTGCCGAATGTTCTCAATTTGGGTCGAATATCAATGTCATACCTATCTTGGCGGAATACCCGACAATGCGTGTCCTTTTACAAAACGTCAACATCAACACATCCAACGTCTATGCAGTATTACAAACTCTCAGCAGCGAAGTCAAATCGTTTCAGTATGATCTTGGCAAGTTCCGACAACAGATCACTCAACGACGGTCGAAATTGGGCTATCAACTGGATGTACGATATGACCATTCATCTCTGGTGGAAGAAGGCGAAACTGAATACGATGTGGGAACAGTAGACACATCTCAAGCGCCAATCCAACCATCTGGCGCGTTGAAAACAGCATCAGTCGACGTCAAAACACCAACATCACCATCAACACTCACAGGGGGGACTAAAAAGACAATGAAAAAGGGCGCCAAGGCAACAAGACGAACTGCACAAAAGACAAATGGGACTATTAGACGACCTCCTTTGGCTAATACTCAACAACAACAAGTCCATCAACAGGTAGAACAAGAAGAACAGCAACAAGATCAGGATCAGCAACAAGAACAACAACATACGCAACAACAACAGCAGCAGCAGAAACAGAATTATACTCGTCAACAACGCGGCAAAGGAATCAATAGCTGGAAAAAGGATGTTTGGGGTGTTGGAAAAACAGGCAGTAATCTCTCATACATTCTACGTGCTGGTGCTTTTGCTTTGACCCTCTTACCTCCCAATGGTCGGCGGTCGATTGTCTTGATGACAGATGGCGTGGTCAAGTCAAATGTGGATGAATCGGTGCTTCGACAGCTCTCTTGTGATAACATTGCCTGCCACGTGGTCCATATTGGTGTTGAAGATGGTTTTACTCCTGGCTGCAACTTTGGCTTTGTGCCTGATACTGAAATCTTACAATTTGTTACAAATGCTACTGGTGGTCATTTTACTCACTCGAGCCAAAATCCTCTTATCCTTACTGATGTCACGACCATCGACTCGATACCAAATATATACCATCTACGATTCCTCACCAAAGAAATTGTATTGGAAAAGGCACGATCAGACAACAGGCTGCTGGCGACAACAACGAGTGGTGGCAGTTTCCCATGGACAACAAACATATTACCTGTGCCGGTGGAAGTTCGGTTAATGCGTTATCGAGAATACTATCTTCCCAAAGATGTTTGGCTGGTGATTGGTGCTCGGATTCGTCAAGGCTTCTCATTGGCATCTGTGGTGTTTGACGACAATACTCATCGTAAAGGTCCATCATCTAATACTCAGGATCAAAATGGTAATAATAGTAATAACGGCTCCAACAATCATTCAGCAAAAAGGGAAAGAGTCACTATCATCTTGGTACTTCAATGGCAACCTCATGTGGCAGTGGAATATCGTGTTCGAGCATATTGGTCTACAACTTGGGCTCCATTACTAAAACAAAATTTCCCATCTTTGACACAGCATCAACAATCGGATTATCACAACACGGCGACGGATACCTCACGACATGGGATTTACAACGGCATGATATCACCAAAGGCGGAAATACTTATTCGCGCCAATCACACATTCTCGGAAATGCTCAAAAACTGGGACATGTTTCAACGAAGGATGCAAATGATGGGTGTCGTCAATGGTGGGGCGGGAATGGAGCTAGCTGGATCAACTGCTGGATTCTCAAAGGTGGGCAAACTCAAGAAACTTCTTGACAGGATATTCGAATCGGATAATATGCTCAAAACATTGGTAGCATCGTCATCATCATCACCATCATCATCATCATCATCACCTCATTCTTCACTATCATCACCCATTACACCAACCTCGCCACCAGTCACTCTGGAACAACAAGAAGATCGACTCAAGCATTTTAGATCGTCATGGCTCAAGATGAACGATTCTGATCTACGACCTTATACACGGTACTGGTACGACGAACAATCCTTCGATATTCTTACATCAGCAAAGTCTACTGAAGATGGCATCCCTTCTGCAACCGATCAGCTCTATGAATCCATTCACAATCAACTCGAAACATGGGCGACGTTTACACATAAAGGTGAAGTCTATATCAAAGTTTTGAATGGCGATCTACCGGACGATAGTGGGCAGCAAAGGGAACAGGACTGTCCGCGATACTGTGAACTTCGAACATTCAAGGAAAAAGAAAAAATACTGATGGTCCGTCTTCTTTTCTTTGGCACCAATTCAAGTCAACGGCAACAAATCGTGGACGAACTCAAGTGTCTTTTGGTGGCTCCCCCTGTGGCGAAGAATCAAGCAAACGATGATCTTGTACATTTGGCGGTCCGGCAACGTTCCTCTTCTTCGTCATCTTCGTCATCGCCATTGATGGATCACTCACAACTGCTTTGTTGGGTCGCTCAGCGTCCCTTGTCCAGTCTTTTAATGCGCGATCCTGAACATTACATGGTGAATGAAATTCATATCGACCAACAACAAGTCCAAATGAACATGTGGTACGGCAATTCAACTCTTTGGGTTACTGGTGAATACATTGTGCGGAACTATCTTTATCATAACACTATTCATTGGGATCTCCAGGATCATGGTACGCGTGATATGACTTTAACACCTATGCTCTCTTTGGCTTATGAATTTATGTGCCGTGTTAGGATGGAACAGGTTAGTTTTGTGAGGGGGGAGGGTGTCATGATAAAGATGATCTAGGTACTAACTTTTATTATATATGACTATAGGGATATATTTTACTCTCATCACATCACAATGGCAGCCATTTTTACAAGGAAGTACACGATCACAACTCTCTGTTTGCTGTTCAATACTACATATGGAAAGACCCTGTGAAAAAAGAAATTGTTACTGAACTGTGGATGGAACCTTCTTCACTGGATCGAAAGGCGCATAAACTGGTGGAGTCTGATATGGTAAAGGTGGACAAGGATATTTTGACTCGACTGGTGACATTTGAACATATTGCCGCTTTGAGTCATTCTTGTCGACTGAATGATCATGCATCTAATGATCGGTCATCATCTGATCATCGCGACAAACTTTTAAACACTCAGCATATTCGCCAACATCATCTTTTTAACATATCTTCGATCCTTCGTTTGGGCACTTTCTGGTTGGCAAGTTACCGTTGTCCTACCTTTATTGGTTATCAAGAAAACGATCATAAAGCAAACGACATCCTGGCAAGCGCGGCAGACTATCCAGGTAATACATGTAAAAAAAAAAAAAAAAAAAAAAAAAAAAAAAAAAAAAAAAAAAAAAAAAAAAAAAAAAAAAAGTCGACTATATACTAATCTACTTGTTTCCCAACATTATTAATAGGGCATGAAATATGGAAAACTGACAAGAACTCAAATTGCACTTGCCCAAGATCTGGTGATATCTTTTATCAGAACAGAAACGCCATATCTACTCTGTCTCCTATTCATCGCGATATGGTCTTCCTCCATTACTTTGTCGAGCGGTCTCTTGGACTGATGGCGGATTATCAAATTTCCCTGGACAAAACATCGACATCCAAGGATGATTTCTGGGCAACACTACTGGACACAATCACCGATAATAATCAACAAGTGGAAACAGGCGACTTGCGCATTGGCCAATCAATTCACGACTTGCGCTGTTTTGTCAAATCAACCTGTCCTTCTTCTATGACGCTTATATTAATCCCTAGCTTTGAAACTGTTATCAAGTGTCTCACTAAACTCGAATCAAGTAACCAAAATCAAGCGGCCCAACATCAATATTATCGAATGGATCACACAGGGATTCTAATGTATGAATGCCATCGACAATCTATTGGATCGCCAGACGCAACCATTGTACCAGCGACTAGGAACAACAACAGTGGCGAATCTTTGGTCATTCAATCTTTGACTAGTGCCATGAAAATTACTGGAATCTTACCCGATGGTACTTGGCAAGGATCTTTTGGTGATGGTAAGAATCCTGATGACTCAACTTCGCTCTCTTGTCTTATGGCCGAGGTTACACAAGTCTTCTCTCGAAGCTTTGTGAAATCTATTTTTACATCGCTTTTGCATGGTCGGGTGGTGGATGCTTCGGATTTTGAAAAGGTGCTAAATTGCTGCCATGAATCAACACTGGATATTGACATTACGGGGTACTTGAATGTACAAACATTATTGGATCGACGGGGAAGGCAAAGGTAATCAATTTTTGACAAGGAAAGAGAGAACAAGGACCTGACTTGAGAAAACTAACACATATGTAATTTATTCATTATAGCAAAGAAGAAATCGAATTGGCGCATCGACGTTTTGTCTCTGTTTTGGGTCACTACTTTGAACCAGTGGTTACAACAAATGGACAACATCAAAATATCTATTGTTATCGACCCCCTTTTACCAAAGCCGGGCAAAAGCTAGGCTTCTCATTACTAGGCCAAAAACCAAGCAACCTGGCGGATGTGGTCGAATGTGCTCAGAATCCTTTATTCTTACGTTTGGAGTGTGTCCTTCGGAAACCTGCACCCATTGGCGGTCGACATATGGAAACAACATTCACGTTTGATCAGATACCCTCTTCTTACCACTATGATGATGACGATGTTACACGATTTGAACCTGAAGTGATTGGAACTGATGTATCACCTGTGGCTTCTGCTGATGGAACAAGTGCTACTCTACGCTTGGTGTGTTTGACTTTACCTTCCTTTGATGGCGAACCCTCAGAAGCTTGCCTTCCACATACTCAAGGATGTCCTGCTGCTACTATACCTATGCATCACCAACCGTAAGTAGTACTGCAGTATTCATAATTTATAGCATTGTATTGACTCTTTTGTATATGCTTATATGATAGATACTCGTTTTTGGACAATGAACACAAGCAACGTGATAATCTCTCTTCTCTGAATACTGATAAACAAGACGCTCTGTTAGAAACCGAATCGCGGCTGGTCTGGCTTTTCACTGAAGAAATCATGCACGGCCTTTTGCGATCGGGACCAATCACACCTCCTGTCATACGATATGTTGAAACCCAGCTGATGAAGAAGAACCCATTTGTCGACTTTCCTACCACCATGTTTATTCCTTTGGTCTTTGTGAAGAATCAACAGCAAAGTCGTGAAACCTTCTTTGCTGAACTGGAAAAAGCTAGAAGCACACCTTATCGCTTGGTACGAGTAGGTGACTCCTTTTATGCATGCGACGATGACGACCCACGATCACCTTGCTTGGCTATGACGACAAATGCGGCGGATCCTTATCAAGAACCAAATGGACATTACGATATCGAAGGTCTCAATATCAGTATCGATGTACCCTCACTCTCTCAGGTGCGACAAGATCCGGTGGCGGCGGCGACTGGGCCAACGACTTTGAACAAGCAGAAAAACATAGCGCAAGCTAGTGACGAATATTGTCAGGGTCTTGGGATCAGCCTCTTGGACCCTGAACCTCTCGGTGATCAAGACAACGACAGTGACAATAGCGATGATGGGCGGATGGACACCAGTGATGATGATAACGATAACAGAGGTGGACAAGAGTCAACGCTGCAACAACAGCAACTATATTGGCTTTTATTGATCCCTCAGAAACAAAGTGTCCAAATATACTTTTACTCCAAACTTCAACAATCTGTGAATCGTTCTGAAATTATCCGAATGACTAAGGCTATGGTGAACGAGGTGATGGAACGAACCAATAAATTGGTGTTATTACAATCTATGCATGACTCGAGGATTTGCAGGTAAAATGAACAGAAAGGTGCGGGGTTTACAATATTCACATGAACTAACTTTTTTTTTTCTTCTTCCTCCAAGTAAATACCTTCTTGCTCCATCCGATGATTCAGAAAGAGAACAGTATTCTTCTTCTGACGATCTCTCTTCTGATGACTTTGACACTAAAGGTTTTGGAACTAACGACAACCTTGTGGAAATTCTCTCGACCTCTGGCGAAGAATTAGCCCTGACACCACCAAAGAAATTCCAACCTGGCCAATTTGGTTGCGACATTCTCTTGACGAAACGGTTTCCTCTTCATTGGCGCCTACAACCCAATTCGGCGCTCACCATCCTCTCCAATGAAGTCCTTCGACCTTTTGCTGTGAAGAATCGACCTAATATGTTTGTGATTATGCGCGATAATGTAGTGGTCTATTGCTTCCTCTCGGAAGGGGTTACTTCTCATTCCTTGGATTCGGATTCTCAAAACGACAATGAAAGTCTCTACTTGCGTCCTGGATCTCCTTGTGGTGGCTACTCCTTGCAACCGATTGAAAGTAATGGTGACAAGTCGATTGCTGGTGATGTTGGCTTGGGTGTCTCTCATTCTAAACTTCACAATACATCATTCTCATCATTTGTGGGAACATCCTCTCCTCATGGTAGTCCTCACAGTGAACGGGCAAGTACAACAAAAGATAGTCCAGGAAAACAACAAATCAACAATAACAACAACGGTAACTTATCACCAAGCATCAAGAAACACGGAACGCGATATGTCGAATCTCGGGAACTACTCTTTGAAGTCCATGGTGTGGAATTTGGCGGATGGATATCTGAACTGGTGGAAATGTTGGAAAGTCGTCTCATGTCACAAATCATCATGAAAGAGGTACAACAATTCCTCACTCGAAATCCTACATCTAAACTGTCTCGTGCTGTAAGCTATATCATGTGTGTGTTTTATGATACATAGTCACTAACTTCTTTGTCAATCTATATGCAGGATTTGGAATTTATTCTGCCTGTGGGGAAGATGCCTTCTTTGCGTCGAACACTTCGAATTACACCCGTCATCTCAAATCCATCTCACTTTTTGGCCTTACTACGACAAAATATCCTGGTTGGCCCTTTACGCGCTCTCGATGGAACTGATATTGCCTCTCTTGTCCGACGACATCGAATGATCCGTTATGGTTCCTACTCTGGTGGTTTATCTTGTTCGTAAGTATCTTTTAAAACAAAAAATTGAAATCGCACATGGTTTACTTAATACTATTCGTTATTTTTTATAGTCAATCCAATATTAGTCCTGGTGTGAATGATCGTCAATTACAAGATCTATGCTTCTATTATAGTTGTAATAGTCGTACCCCTGGTCTCTGTAGCCCATTTGAACTCAGTGTTGGCCAAGGCGTTGCTGGTATCTGTCTCAGCCTGCTTGACAAGAATGGAACATTTATCACTCATCTACCGAAAACAAAGGGTGTCCCAAGTATCGATGACTTGCAATTAGAGGCCTACTTGAATGATGATTATCTTATGGATGGCGGAACTGATGACTCTTTGGATGGATACTTACTTGGAATCGACATTTGGCCTATTGGTCAAATTGAAGGGGACTTTTTACTCAACTACATCTATGATTGCTTCAAGCATACAATCTGTGATTACATTGTGGAACAAGTTATTCAAACAGCGCTTACGGAACCTCTACTCGTCGAAAATCATGAATCTGGCAACATAAACTTTGATGACAGCACACATTCTATCAAGGCTATCTCTACACCCTTCTTACAAGTACTTGACAAAGCAATCGAATGGGAAAGTCCGACGGTGAAGCAGCTATCTTGGTCAACTAATCTGGCTCCTTGGTGCATGGATGATGTGTTACTCCAACTAGAAACTGAATTGAATGTTATAAATTCTATGCTAAAACCAATCATCACATGCGCAGCTCTATCTCAAGATTTGGACAAGGAAAACGAACTTCTGGGTGAACACTCATTATATGATCCTGCTCTTCAACTTGCCTCCAATGGTGACTCTCATCAAAACTCTCAATATATGGTTATCAGTGGTTTGCCTGAACTTGGAATAACCAGTGGATTTAGCTCTCGAAGACACAGTACTGAAAGCTATTGGTCACAAAACAAAAAGTGGAATATGGCCAAGGATGAAGATTATGGCAAACAACGGGATCCTCGAAAAGAAGACAATCATCATCGACAAGACTCTGTAGCCTCGTCCATGTCCAAATCTGGTGTGGTCCTCAAACAAAAACTCAATTACAAGGAAGCTGATCACCATCATTGTTTTGTGCTTCTCATTATCGACTGCGTTAAAACAACAATGTATGTCTACAACTGTACTGAAGTCTTCACTGATCAAGTCTCACAAATCATCCTACGCACCTTGGTTCAACAAGAATCAAGACATTTGGCGTTGGAAAATATTGTGCACCAAAAAATGGGTCTCTTTCACCACACTCACACCATGTCAAGTATTTTGACCACTTGCTCCTCGGTATCTAATGGGACGGCATCAAATTATTACAACCACAATAACACATCCAGTAACTCTAGTAGTACGAACACCACTAATAGCAACAATAAAAGCAACCTCAACAGCAATGTGGCATTCCATCCTAGTCTCTCAACGGTTATAAATCAACAATCACAACAAGATATCCAGCTATCATCATCGCCTAATGCTTCCAGTATAGCACGACTTGCACAATCGGAACCAAGAACAAGATCGGCGTCTGGACAAACGGACACGATATCATCATCAAAGGTCCAAGTCAATTTTAATAGCCTAAAGCAACTTATTACGAATACATTCTCCTCAAGAACCCGACCTTCTCTGACTGATCAACGACTGTCATCTTTCTACAGCGATATGGATGTTGGTGTTGGCTTAAGTATATTCGATGTGGAGGAATATGGAAGGCTCTGCAGATCACCAAAACAAGAAAATGACAATGACAATAATGGTGGCACTCGAGGGATGGATATATCGGCAAGCGATGTGGTCTACACGGCAGTTCGAATGGCAGATGCGAACTCTGTGTTTAGGGATGCCTTTGCTGAAGCTATGACGGAATATCAATATGCTAATCACAGGGATTATCTGATTCGACATGGTGAACCCTTCCTCAACATGTATCTTCGGCGGTCGAAACTTCAGGCAGCACATGAAAAAGCCTTCAAGGTGTACTCGAAATGGGCGGACAGATACTCTTTTAAAAGTCAACAACAGCAACAACAATTGGTGCAAGATGAAATGATGACGGTCTCTGAACTTTTGGTGATTCTCAAGGCTTCTCGAATCCTACACTTTTGCCGAACACCACTCTTTTTGTCTGATATCGACTCGACCGAAGCCGTCAACTTTGGATCAAATCATTTACAAAAGTCGGCACAGCTCTTTGATGACAACAAACAAGGAACAATGGATACTACCATGGCGACTCGGTGGTATGAAAACTTGACTCACACATTCATGAAGGACTATGCATCATATTTGGAAAGTATTGGGATGCATCTGATTGTCTATGGCTCTTCCACGGGTCAACAAGAAGAAATCAAGGCCTATCTGTCAAAATTCAGGATCAACAGCCAAGACTCTGTCTCATCACCTGTGACTTACCTTCTTAAAGTATACAATGGCGGAACTGTACTTTGTGAAGCACGATTGACTGGTGTCTTTGTCTCGGTGACCTTATACACACTTCACCGAAGGTATGGCCGGCTGACCTATTCACCATATACACACGAAAAACATGAAATGCGGCGGGCAGGATTCCACGACTTTACCAAGGAATGCGATGGTCTCAAGCAAAAGATCCATGTCAACTCCTTTGTATCCGACTTTCGACTTCGATTTATTCAAAGGAGCTTGGACAATATTGAAGACATTCCATCCAACCTCAACCTTGTAAATATGATCGACAATATGGTATCACTGCACGGCAAACGACCTGGAGGCTACTCACGCAATCGGATCGTCCATGGCTCTTACAAGATCTTGATGGAGGAAAAACTGGATGCATTATTACCAACTCTCTTGAAAAATGCTGACAGTTTTGGATTCTCTCCTTTGATGTGCGACAAGAAACTATTAGGCTGCTTTGTATCTTCCGATGACATCTCCTTTGAACGTGGGCATGACGATCCTCGGTCACCATTCCGCTACTCTTTGATTATCACACCTTTGGCATCCAGCGATCAACAACAATCTGGCTCAACTCGTCAATGGCCTGGTAGTCATAGTATGTATAGCTGCATGGGATCTGTGGACTCACCTCGGCCATCAAACAGCCACATGGGCGGACTCGACAATGTGGATGGTAGTGCTGCCGAAAAAGGGGATGGGGAAGGTTATCAATCGCCAGCAGTTGGTCATTTGGACAAGATTACTCTCCACTACTATGTTATCGTCACCTATCAAGGAATGAATCGGGATCCTCGGGGAAGCCAAACAGCGTGGAAAAAGGTGGTTAAGAACAAACCGGAACGATACGAAAATATTTTAGATGAAGTCTTGGTCCCAGATATGCACTCTCTGGATGATGTACTTCAACAAGCAAAGAGAAGAATTGATACTTTGATCAAACAGGCAAGTTATGAAATGAAAAAAAAAAAAAAAAAAAAAAAAGTGGAGAATATGATACTAATAAGACTTTTATTTATAGGCAGCGATAGCTTGTCACCGTGATGCAGATTGGAATCGACTCTACCAGGCCATCAATACAAAGACAACCAACCAATCCTCTGAATGTGTCCGAGAATTGATTAAATTAACTCGTCAATTCGAAACCATCAAGATTGACGCCGACATCGATCCTCAATTATGTCGGTTTTTATCACTAAACTTAAGATGGAATACAGTACTCGACGTGATCAAGCAATTCTATCCTCTGACCTCTGGTGAACTTGTACATCAAACTGGCGGATCATCCACCCGACGTCATGTAGTTCTGTTTGTTCCCAATGCTGTGATGGAACACTTTGTACTGATGGAATGTTTTGGCGAAGTCAATGACGATGGAAAACAGGTGGACAAAAACGACAGTAACACGATCAATGATAATAAGCTCCATGTCTATGCCTGTAGTAAACACAAGCGGCAACAAGCTAATGAACTGGACGATCTGGAAAAACAGTTTATGGGGAATTTGGCAACTACTTTGGGGTACCATCTTTGGAAGTGTACCAAATGATTTACTTTTATATATTCATTTATGTATCATTAGTTTACTTGTATAGCACTATAGTTATTAATTATTTTATTGTTTTTGTATTATATAAACTCTCTTTTGGACTTGTGAAAAGAACCAATTAATAAAGTCTACTGTAATTTTTATGCTTTGGAGATGCATAATCTTCTTCCAACCATACCAGCTCTCCCCTGGCTGGATTTGAATCGTAGCTCAGGCGGAATTGGTGGTGGTTTTTTTTTTTTTTTAATTCATATCCTTCTCTCTATAATGACACCTCGAGTACTTGTGCTGGTGGGCTTACCTGGCTCTGGTAAAAGTACTTTTTCCAACAAACTCATCCAATGTCGAGTGGTAAGGCAAAAAGTACAACTTGATTATAGTGTAAAGTATAATTAATTAATGTCAACTTGTTTATATATAGGACTGGCGACGGGTGAATCAAGATGACCTTAAATCAAGAAAAAACTGTGAACTACACATGCGGAAATACCTCAAGGATCAATACAATATTGTAGTGGATCGGTGTAACTTTGATGCGCAACAACGAAAGACGTGGGTTGATATTGCCAATGAATTCAAAGCACCTGTGGATTGTATTGTCTTTACCGCTAATCAGGAGGTTAGTACACGTGATGCAGAGGGGTATCGGCGAAACACATTTGCAATGAATTACTCACACGATATGAATTGTTATAGGATTGCGGACAACGTATTCAGGAACGACAGAATCATCCGACCGGTGTACATGGTAAAGAAGGACTCCACATTTTGAAGAAATTCATCAGGAATTACCAACCTCCCACTGACCCAGCAGCTGAAGGATTCGACAAACTTCTTTTGGTGGAACCCAGTGTGAATCCTGAATGTACGGAGGATCGTGTAGATACTGTTTTGGCTCTTTTGGAACAATCCCCTTCCCACCTACCCCCATCATCTAATGACCCTGCACCTACCACACACATAACCCTCTAGTAATAGTATAAGTCTTGTATATATAATAAAAACTTTTTTTTTTTTAAAAAAAAAACAACAACCCCTCCATGAACTTGATTTTATTTTTAATATGCTATGTTGAACTTGCCCCCCCCCCTTTATAGTGGATCGGGTGGTATTACCAGTCTATGTTTTACTGTATCTATGATTCTATACATGTTGAGCTGAGTTGATCATCAATCCATACATTTACATGATCACTCTGTACCATGGACAATTAAAACACCATTCACACACACACACACACACACACACACACACACACACACAATAGACATTTAATGTAATATACTATTTTTATTGATAGTAGTAGTTATATATAAAATAAAAGGCAAATATGATACAAAAAAGATAAAAGCCGGGAATCAATAGGGGAAGGGATAAACGGTACTAGAGTAAATCACAATCCAGAGCGGTCGGTCATTTCAGATTCTTGTCGTTGTAGATCGGATCCTTCCTGTTGAGTGGTCACCAAGTCAGCCTTGACAAAATCATTGATGCGAGGATACACCATACGTTGATCCAATTGTTCTTGACTCCAGTCAAGCACTTTAAGTAGATGAGGTAGTTTCGGAAGAGGTTCTCGGGATTGGCTAGTCAAGATGGCTGCATTGAGTTCTTGAGCTGTTTTCAATCGTTGTTGAGGATCGAGCAAGTCTTGGACGGGTGATTGTTGCATATCTCGAAACGCCAAGAGTGCCATTGTTCGTTCCAATTCTTGTAAAAATTCAGGATGTTCTTCCCCCCTAGGTGCCATTTCGTCAGCAGCAAAAGCCAAGGCGCCTTCGTCGTCTCCCAGTCGAATGAGTTCTATTAGTCGTTGTTGTTGTAAATGAAAGTAGAGTTGAGGATTAGTGTCCAATATCTATCAAGGTGAGAGTATTCAACAATGAAGAGGAAGAAGAGATGAGTAGGGTAGGATTCATTTGGGTTTGTTTGTTTTTTTCTTTTTATTACCTCTGGATTCAAGTCGTTTACAAGGTCAATGGCAGTATCAATATCACCCGACTGGACTGCTTGACGAATTTCCCTACGGTCTTGTATAGATAGTAAATCAACACAAGGTGAGAGTCCACTTTCTTGACTGAATTCTTTGGCCGCCTCCATGTATCCTTCCACCACCAAATAGTCCATTATAAGTCGATTCAAGGCTCTATCAACAAGAGTGTTAGTTCTTTTATCGGCATATTTTTATCATTACCCACTTACTGTTTTTCTACCACCACTTTAGATAATCGTTGTTCCCATTCATCTTTGCCAACAGTTTTTTTTTTTGTATGTGTTGAAGCCATGAGGAAGATGTTAAAAAAAAGCTGGAGCAAGTGAGAATGTAAAAAGTAAAAGAAAGCAAAAAAAAAAAAAAAAGAGAAAAAAAAAAGTTCCACGCCCCAAAATGGATTCCGATACAAATTTATACCCCCCCCCCTCCCAAGTAGGCGACAAATCATAAGAGACCACTTTATACGCTTTATTAAAACGGACTTTTTAATAAACTATGTTGTAGGTGAGATGACAAGGGAAGAAGGGATTGGTGTGGGGTATGGGTGGGAGGACTAGTAGTTAATAAAGGAAGGAGGCACCCACCAAAGATAGATAGTTTTGGCTGTAAAAAGGTGGTAGTGTTTCCAAGGTATTCATATTTATTCATGATGAGGGCGAAGACCTACTCGGACAGGATTGATCAAGGGGTGAAGTTGTGCAAGGTAAGTGATAGCCCACCTAATTGTCAAATATATAATATGTGTTAATAAAGACATTGACGCGACCCTACTCTTGTTTTTTTTTATTTTATTATTATCCTTTTTTACATCAAGTAGCAACAGACAATAGACATGATAATCATGGTTCGAATAACACTATCAATAGTACATTTGACAACTATTAGTATCAAGCTGACCGGTACTTTCTTCTTTTTTTTTTTTTTTTTTCTCCATCAGTTTCCAACCATCTACTTACGTTTGATTAACACCTTTGGGAGTGGCAACATAGGATACTGCTGAGGCAATGGCAGAAGCAATGAATGCCCAAATGATGTTATATCCTGACATGTTTTATATAAAGTAGAGTAGTAAAATGGAAAAGAAAGAAGAGGTCCACCTTTTTTGTTTCAGCGAAAAAAATAAAAAATAAAAATGACGCCCAGTCGGCGGGACATGAAAATCTAAAACGGTAGCGAGCCTCATCGTTTGGACATCCCATATTGAATTCAGTAACGTAAAGGTAGTATATACTTTCTCTCCACTAAATAAAAAATCTTAATTCACTCCATCAGTGGTTGGAATTACTTTTTTCTTACCAAGAATGGACTGATGGGACTTTCACCGAAAAACAAAGCGGGATTTAAAACAGGTGCATAGTCTTTTTCAATGATCTTGCATACCATTGTGAATTATATTATATGGATTCATTTCTTTGGAAACAATAGTTTCTGTGTACCATCCATGTTGAAGCGTTTTTCCCCCGTTCATCCTGCATTATAGTACATTTATTTGCATGATTCGTCAGATATATAAAGGCGTACAAAAGATATGTAAACATGTTTTTATTATCAAGTCATAAAACAAAGCATAAAATACAAACAGTGTGTATGAGATGGTAGATACTAGAGTAAATTTATAATGTAGAGGGGAGGGATCTAACTAGATTATATACTATTGGCTTTGAGATTTCGTTCGTTTGGCGTCCTTTTCGTCAGGTGATGGTGATCGTTCCCTTTTGCTTGATTGGAAGCTTGCTGGAATAGGTATATCGAGATCTAAAATAGAGAGAGAGAGAGAGAGGGATGTGATTAATACATGAATCCCGCATTCAATATTGTTACTTACCATCATAACTTGATCCACCAGTAGGAATTTGAGAAATAGGTCTGTCTTGTTGATTGGTGTCCCCTGCTGATTCACTTGTTTTCTTGGCTTGTTGAAGGAGTTCCCATTGTTCCCCAGAGAGTATTTCCATTTCAGCGGCGTCGGCTGTAATGTTGCATGCCTTGCCTTCTGCTTGTCGACTGCCGTGTACAAAGTCATGCACACGATCCGATCCCAAGGGACCCAATTTGACTAGATCGATCTTTTCAGTACGTCGAATTGTGATCCATGCGCTGTTGTCATTGTTCCAAGTGACGTTGATAGGGTGAATTTCAGGATAAAGGTTTTCGAGTCCGGCGTATTTCAATCCAGTTGGAATCTTGTTGAGGAAGAATCGGTTGCGTTGAATATTACCATCTATATATATATATATATATATATATAAAAGAATGATAGTGTGAGTTGCCAATGTTGGTTGGGATGGTTTTTTTACTTCTTACATGAGGTTTCTAGACCTTGTATATCAATGTAGGGAACATCACATCGCATAAGGAAGATCTTGTTGTAAAAGGGTGTCATCGAGGAGTCCATAAATGTCGATTCTGTTGTTGCTATTGATCCTTCTTCTTCCGAGACCATTGTGATTTCATCCGCAGTGCTGTTATCAGTAGTCTTTGTCGCGTGTTCCTCTATATAATTGAGGAATAAGTAATTATAAAGGATCCATGTGTCATCTTACCTTGTTTTTCCTTTTCCTTAATAAAGTGGGTAAAGCCAAGATAGATAATACCAGTCATATAAGCATCATAGCCAGCTTCATGTGATGAATCAAGATCCTTGTTGTCCGTATACCTATCAAATCCATCAGCCATGCCTTAAAAATACAACATTACAGCATTTAGTATTAAATTGTGTTTATGATGATATGGGTTTCTAATACTTACATACATTTTGGCCGCATTTTTTCAGTTCATCTTCCATTGTTTGAAAGAGAGTTCCTAATACAGAAGAATTGAAACAATTCTAATAAAGATGATAACGTCAATGACCCCCTTTTTCATTTTTTATTATATACTTACGCGAAGCAAAGGATGGAATTCCGCCATGTATTTTGTATCTACAATGCTAACAACAAAAAAACCATCATCATTAGTATCATCATGATTTCCTTTCCCATTCATACTTACTTTTGCCACATGTCATGTGTCAAATCCTTAAAGTCTTGCACCTTTTCCGGTAAGTGATGCCAGAATTGATCCACCGTATGACAGATATCGTACATTCCGTTATGTATTACTACCGGGCAGTGTGCTTCCTTGATAATTTCAATGATTTGTCGAAAGTTGAGTAGAGGCGACTATCAAAGAGGAGTTAGAGTATAATGATCATCATCATGTTAGTGTTTATTTACCTGAGGAGATTTTTCATAGCGATCTTCAGAGTTGACCTTGATGATTTCCATATTTCTTGTGTCCCTTGATTGCGCTTTTAAGAAACCACCGTATTGACTATATAAGACATGAGTTGGATGAGTGTACATACATGCAATATAACCTTTACTTGCTTACCTTTGTTGTATCTCTTGGTATACTAGCTTTTTTTGTGACATATTGTTAGTTGACACCAAAAGAGGTTTTGTTGTCCCGTTCTGTAACCAACTTTCCAAGTTTTGTCGAAGGTGAGTTAAAAAGCCCAGTGTTGACTTGGACATGTTGGACTCTATATATATATATATATAAAAGAGAGAGTTTTCATTAGTTAGTAACAAAAAAAAAAAAAAAAAAAAAAAAAAAGACAAGACCCTGATAAACTTACCAGAGACTATATTCTGTCGGCCAATGATATTGAATCCACCACTTGTTGTATAACGACTGCCTTCTTCGGTATAGTTGTAAAAGGGAATGCCTTGATCGATCAATTTATTAAAGTCGAAATGGTTGGATCGTAAAAAGGACAGACTGCTGGCGTTGGATAAAAAGTGGCGTTGGCTTTGGATATTGTCATTGTCACCTCCATAGATATAAAAGTTGAAGGGTTTCGCCACATAGCCTTTGTTGGTTTTCTTGAATGCACAAACACCATATTGGACAACCATAAACGCTTCGACATGCTGTTTCACCTTGTAGTATCGATGTTGAGCGTCATCCCTATTGTTGAATCGTGCAGTAGGAACGGATAGACCTAATCATACAAGTAGTTAAAAAAAAGGGGGGGGAGTCAGTCAAACATCGCGTCAAAAGTTTGTTTCTTTTTTCTTTTGTAGTTATTACCACTAAACTCGGCATCAATCGAGATAAAGTCAGCGTCCAGCAAGGCTTGTCGAATGGTAGGTAAAGACGCTTCAAAGTCTTTCTTGAGGATTTCCATGATCTATAAAAAAAAGGAAGAAGAAAACCAAGTTTTCAACACAGACAAAAAAAAAAAAAAAAAAAAAAGGCTTTATTTGTAGACTGCTTTTTTCCCGCTGGGAGCTAAAATGCATAAATCACAATTGCATAAGTATCGCATGCTATAGTAAAGAGAAGAGTAAATAGGCTTTTATAAAAGGGTGTTTGATTATAACTATGTAAGAGTTGAGTCGGGATAATATACTATATCTAAATTCTATTTAAGATACTAAAGTTGTGGAGCCATGATGGATAAAGTCATACAAGCCTATCATCATTTAAAAACAAGAAAAAAGGTTAGTTATGGACTATTTAATCATGCCCAGTCTTAACATGTTTGCTTCCCGTCGTTTGTATGAGTCATCATACTGTTGGGCATCCAAAAGAAGAAGCCAAAGAGGACACAAGGTGAGTTTCAGTTACGACACAATAACTGACTTGACAAAACCAAAAAGAACTTTATTGATAATACATATTCTTCCTTAGTGTTGTTCCTGTTGTATGAGTATAACTGTTTGAAGTAAGCGATCTTGATGGATGGAAGGAAGTGAAAGAGAGGAAAGAAGAAAATTGTTTCGGGCTTAATTATATTGAAATCCCGCTTCTTCAACATCAACACCGGTTCCACCAAGATGGCCCAGAAATCATGCGCATGCATACACTGTGGTAGAAAAGAAGGTAAATATGATAAAAAATATTGAATCATTCCAAGTTTTATTAGGTTTATGAAAGGAGTATGACATGTGGTGGTTCTCAGCTTGGTGCTGACACCAAGTGAAAAAAGACCTCGTTATTTAAAGCAGCCAAGGATCAGCGGGAATTCAATTCACTCTTGCTTTCCTTTTTCCCACTTTTTTTTTTCTTCTCTCTCTCTCTCTCTCTCTCTCTCTCCTTACACTGTAAAATACCTTGTCATTCACTTGTTTCTTATCTTTAAATAATCTACTACTATTATTACTTTGTCCCTCTGTCATTCTTTACTACTACTACTACAACAACAACAACATTCATATATAACTGGATGTTATACTATTCTACATCATGGCAATAACTTCCCTTTTACACCCAGTCTTCAACAACAGGACTAATAACCATTTACCTTTTATCATTCCTTTTGCTACTGACGACAATAATGCCTATGGTAAAGAATTCTGGATCGGTGTTGGAGTATCAGTCTGTACGAATCTAATCCAAGCCTTTGCCATGGCCTTCCAAAGAAAATCCCATGTATTGAACGATCAAGTCTATCCTGTCGACCAACGAAAACCTTCAAGAAAACGACCCATGTGGGTAACTGGATTTGCGACTTATTTGACGGCTAATATCATTGGGTCTGTATTCTCTATTGGCTACTTGCCTATTGTGATTTTGGCTCCAATTGGTGCGATGGGGTTGGTATTTAATGCGATGGCGGCTCGTATTGTCCTCGGAGATCCGTTTTCGAAACGGAGTGTCATAGGTAACAATGGGAATGTACATAAATTAAAGAAACATACAGAAATAAAGACTCACTGGATCATGTCATAGGTACTTTACTCATTGTCATTGGTGCATTATTGGTTGGACTATTTGGTGTGATTCCTGAACCTGACCATGATATCGATGACTTGATACGGCTTTATAAACGACCTGCTTTTATTGTCTACTTTAGTATCTTGGAAACCTTTATTGTCACCACCATATTCCTTAGTCATTATGGGGAACTCGTATTCAATCGATGGGAAAAGTCAAACTTTCAGAACCGTGGCAAGTGGTTTGGTCAATGGATCAGTCCTGCTGATTTCAAAATGTGTATTGGTATCAGGTAATTTGAATACATGATATATATATATATATATATTGTTACCCCTTTACTCATTTTATTTTGGTCTAGTTATGGTGTCCTTGCCGGTAACATCAGCAGTCAAAGTATGTTGTTTGCTAAAAGTGGGATTGAATTAATCATACTGACTGTGGTATTCGATATGAATCAACTACAATATGCTCTTACTTGGATCCTCTTAATCATGATGGTCATAACCGCTATTCTGCAGGTTAGTTGTAGAAATCAGAATCAATCACCTGACTAACCCATTGCTTCATCTCTTTCTCTCTTTTAGCTCTACTATTTAAATAAAGGACTTCGATTATGCGATACTGTCATTTTGATCCCATTGTCTTCCTGTGCTTTTAATGTATCATGTCTCTTTAATGGTCTGGTCTACTATAACCAATGGAGTCGACTTTATTGGTGGCAGCTATTGGTTGTCATGGTCGGTGTAGCGATCACAATCTCAGGTGTCCTTTTATTATCATGGCGTGCAGCAGGTTGGGGTGTTCAGGTGCAAGAAGAAACTGTTGTCCAACAAGAATACCACGACCAACAATCACCTATCCTTCCAAATTATGCAGCAATTACAAATCCCGATAACCTCGACAATGAATCACAACCTGGATCAAGTCATCATCATCATCCTACACCTTCAAATCATCCTACCGAAAAGACACATCTCTTGTCAAAGGCAAAATTAGTCTAGGCGATCCTTGGAATGCATGTATTGTAAATTAGTGAACCTCACCCTACCCCTACCCTAGTACATAATATTATATTATAGACACTATCCACTTTTTTTCTTTTTTTTTTTTTTAATCCGCTACCCCCCCCCAAATGCAAATAAATCATCTGTCTTTTATAATATAAAGTATCTTGACTTGAACTTTATTGTGTAGTAAGAAGATCATGTCAGGGACGACGTTATGTATCTACGATTACCTTTTTTGTGTTACCTCTCAGTTTTTTTTGGGGGGGGGAGTGTGTGTGCAAGCATAGACCAACGTATTCTGATTTGTATCGGTGAAAAATTATTACATTGTATTATACCAATATACATAATGTGACTATAAATGTCCATAGGTAGAATGAGTTTACCAGGTGGTTTGGGGAAGACCATGCCTTCATGTGGCCTGCATGCTTTAAGTTTTTTTCCGAATTCAAATCCCGACATAAAAATTGGGGTTTCCCATTTTGATAAAGTGAAAAAGGTGGGACCGATTTTGATTTTACCTCTCTCTCTCTCCCTCACTTACTCTACTCGAACCATGATCAAGTCGGGAGGATTCACAACATACGACGTTGATACCTTTGAAAAAGCAACACCACCACCTTCACCGCCACCATCGGTGACACCTTTACTATCGACGAACGAACTCCCTGCTTCTAATCGATCACCACTGTTTGTTCCCCTGGAACGTCGATTACAAACCTTGGCCACTCTCATGTATGGTATTGAACCTTCCTTTGTGATTGGGCTTTTTATCTTTCTTTGGACTATGCCTTTTTTATGGCCACTACTAGCTGCTTATGTGATATGGATGGTGAAGGATCAAGCACCGGTGCGTGGAGGTCGACGTTTGGAATGGGTTCGGCGATTACCCATTTGGAAATACTTTGCTGCATACTTTCCTGTTACTATTGTGAAGGTAATGAATATGTATATATACATATATAAGGGGGCAGGGAATGATTACTGACTTGCTTTTAATATGAACTATAGGAAACTGACTTGGACCCCAGCAAGAACTATTTATTCGGGTAAAAAAAAAAAAAAAAGACATGTATAATAATAACCCATGAACTAACTCTTTATACACCTAGTTACCATCCTCATGGAATTCTTGCATATGGAGCAGTGATTACATTTGGAACAGAAGGCAATGGATTCAGTCAACATTTCCCTGGTATCGAAACAAACCTGTTAACCTTGGATTCCAACTTTAAAATGCCATTACATCGGGATTATTTGCTAAGTTTAGGTATGTGTAGTGTCTCTAAAAGGTCTTGCAAACATATATTACAGAATACAGGACCTGGTCGATCCATTGCCATTGTCGTTGGTGGTGCCACTGAATCTCTTCATGCTTATCCTGGTGTCGTCGATCTCACGCTAAAGAAACGGTTTGGATTTGTCAAGATTGCCGTGGAAACTGGTGCTTGTCTAGTCCCTGTCTTGTCGTTTGGTGAAAACGATATATATAATCAGGTCAAAAGTGAAAAAGGCTCTTGGTTATGGGCATTACAAAAAAAGTTACAAAGTATCCTGGGTTTTACTGTTCCTCTCTTCCATGGCAGAGGAATCTTTAATTGTAAGTTAGGATAGGATTATTGCTATATTGGTTTATTAACTCGTTATTTTCCTGTTAGATGATATTGGACTGATGCCTCATCGAAGATCAATGCATGTTGTTTGTAAGTATATGGGTTTATGATGTGCTCGAATACTAACATCTTTATCCCATCTAGTTGGCTCACCCATAGAACCACCGACCAATATATCCGAAGAAAACAAACATCAAGTAGTCCAAGAGTTACATGCTAAATATATGGATAGTCTTCAAGGCCTCTGGGACAAGTATAAAGACGATTTCGCACCAAATCGTATCCGGGAATTGACTTTTGTGTAGACTAGTATTAGATTGTATTTTTATACTGTATTTTTACCCATAGATGTCATGTTTATTATAATACATTTGAAATAAAATAATTGTTGTAATCTAATATAATAGGTAAAAGGCTATGGTATGTATCTATAATGGGGAGGGAATGGTGTAGAAGTGCATAGGCTGTCTATTCTATATCTATAATCTATAAACATTCCACATCGATGGCATGTTTAACCACATTTGAAGAGTTCCAATAAGTGATGTTTGCCTTAATGTTGGCTGCAACAGATTCATCTTCAAGATACCGAGCCAGAGATTTGTCAGATCGGACAAACATGCGATCGTCTTGTCCAAGATGGGTAGCAGGACAGTAATCATTCTATAATCAAAAGAGTAAAGCATCAATACTTGTCTCTTCTCGCCCTCTTTTTTTTTTTTTACTACTTACTTTTCCATCCCCAACATACATGATCTTTTGAAATGGTCCATGTTCTTTGATATATGCGGTCAATTCTTGACCTAAATAATAATAAAAGTAAAAAAAAAAGGTTAAAAGAAGAGAAGTACATAGATCCAGTATTACCTTTGCACATGTTTACCGCACAAGAATATGGACATTGATGGGGTGTTGATGAGGCAAGAATACGTCGGTTGACACGAAGGCGGTTCTTTTCATCAAAGTAAGCTGGGTTTGTTATAACATCATCCACCAAATCATAAACACCATGTGCCTTGAAAAAGAAGATACCATGTGAGTCCCTGATGTTGAATATAATACTGTTTGGTATTTACCTTTAAAATAGTGTCTATATAAAAACTATTGGCGTCGGATAAAATCAACACTTTCGTACCATGTTCCTTTAACAGTTTCAAGGCATCCATCATAGCAGTTGTCTATACAAAGAATTAGTTCCAATAGTAACACGTCAAATGTCACTTTATGTCAACTTACAAATGGGATCGTCTGGAGCACCTGCTTGAATTGATCTAGAGTAAAGCCCTTGTCCTGTAATTCACAAACCGCCTGGTCACTATCACAGACAAATTCATTCCGTTAGTTTCAAATACCTTTTAACAACTACCTCGTACTTACACCACATCAGTCCATTGCGATCCTGTTTGATTAATATACTTGTTTAACACCTCTTCTGACAAATTGGCTATTGTCCAGCAATCGCTGTCTTGTTCAATTAGGGACCTAGAAACAAAAAATGAAGAGTGAATTTTGTATTTTTCATTACTACTTGTATTACCAGTCAAAGTCGAATACTGCAAGATTGCGTGCAGGACCCATTGTCAGTGGATGATAAAAGAGGGGAAAGAAGAGACGGAATACCCATCTGGAATTTTTTAAAAAAGAGTTCCTACCCCGCTTTGAAAGGCGGCGTTTTAAAACACACTGCCATTTGAGCATGGTCTTGCCATTGCTAATTCAAGGTACTTTGAAGGATAATCATTGTTCATGATACGTGATAACACCATTCCTTGAATAGTTTTATGATCTGAAGGATGAATTTATTAACCCATGAAAGGGGGGTGAAAGTTATCCGAACAAGTGTGCAGCACAACCGGGGTTTGAAATCATCAGGGCTTCCTTTTTTGTTCTTTTGCATGATGGCATCGCGAGTCGAGAAGTATAATTGATCATAAACGATTATTCGTACCTGAATTATAATGATAAAAAGGCTAGAGAGCATTACATTCTCAAAGGGTAAAATCCAAATCTGAGCATAAAAGTCATCGCCTACTCCATCTTACTACAGCATACGGCTTTAGATGCAACCTAATCTTGACACAATATGTATAACTTGAGTTATATGACAAAGATAAAACAACAACACACTATAATTATAAAAAATGATATAAAGAGACTTTATTTGAATAATATGATTTGTTAAATGTGATTCTAGTGCTACAAGAAAGAGTTGGAGGGGGGGGAAGTATATAAACAAACAAAGGGGAAGAAGGATAAAAATACACCTAAAAGAGGGTAGAGGGCTGATCAATCTACCAAATGAGGGACGTGTCGCTGAGCCCCGAGTTGCTGGTCAACTTCATCCGGCACATGTCTTGTGTTGGTATCTTGAGTAATGTTATCATTGACAACATCATTCTGTTGATAATAAGAATGAATCAAACCGTCGGAATGACTGTATGGATAGCCGTGATGGTGTTGATGCGCTGTATCAGTTGATACGGTAGGTGATGACAACGATAGATCGGGATGATAAGCGTCGGTGAGAGGAGGGACAAAGGCTCGGCCATAGTGCGTTCGCTTGATTCCACCCGCACCACCATCGTCTTGAGGATCAATGTAAAACGAGGATGATGATGGAGGAAGATGGTTCGTCCTGTCCTTTCTCCTAATAAAGAGAAATATACAAATCCCTACCAAATTTTGTTGTCAATTCATAGCTTCTTGTTTCCTTCCCCCCTTTTTTATTTATTTATACATACCGATCAAAAGAATGCCAGATATTCCACCCACCAGTGAGCCAATCAGAATAGATGTGTCTGTCGAAGAAGAGGTTGGATGCGATGATGATGATGAAGAGGGTATCAAAGCTGTGTTATCAGGTCCAATAGTTGATGAAGAAGGTAATCCAGTAAGGGTTGTTGTCAATGATGAATAAGAGTAAGAAGTCGATGTCATCGTCACAACATAGTTCGACGTCAAAGTCACTACGTATAACTTTTGTTGCTGATTATCCTTCATAGGTGGTGTGTCATTGTCGAATGTTGTTCTTGGTATTTGCAGTCCGAAACAGTAAAAGGAGACCAGCTTGTCAAATATAGTAAACGTTACAAGTGATACTATATTTAGTGGTGATAACTAAATGTAGGCCCATAACGGTTAGTTAAGTCTACCATCTGATATATATATATATGTATTTGTGTTATTTACCTTGGAGAATGATTGATGCATACGATTAAAGATTAATATCTTGTTAATTTACAAAAAGAGCGTGGGAGTGACACTTTATCTAGAGGCTGGAACAACAATATGAGTACAGGGTTCCATTGATCACCTTGATCCTTTTTTTTATCCACTTACATTGGTTTCTTTTTCATATGTAAAAGTGTAGTACCATACAAAATTAACAAGTTGTTTGTTGTTGTTGTTGTTGTTTTTTTTTTTAAAAAAAAAAAAAAAAAAAAGAAAAAAGAAAAGAAAAGAGAAGGATAGAAATACTTTTGAAGGGAGGTTCTCAATTTATATGCATTATTTTAAATCCCGACGGATGAGCACCTGTTGAAGGTTCTCATGCATAAAAGCCAAGGATGTGGATTTGTGTATCAAAAGCACAAGAATGACATTGTAAATTGACCATCAATGTATCCCTTATGCTTTCATTCTTAAAGGTTAACAAAGTCTTTGAGGTCAACCCCCCCCCCAAAAAAAAGGCGGGATTTGAAATTATACAAAAAGTCTGTTTCAGGATTTCCCTTGTGCCCGTTTCTTTTTCACTCCAACAACACAATTCATTAATCCTTGCTTTGATTTATGGAATATCTGTTTCAGGTAAATTCATTATCTTTTTAGGTTATGAATAATCAGATACTCACTCTTCCTTCTTTTACAATAGGCTGACATTGATGGATCTCTTGAAAGGCTAACAAGAAGCGAATCTGATCAAGATTACTTGGAAAACAGGTAAAGTGTGCTCACCTTTCTTATATAACCATTGATATTTTAACTACCTTTCTATATAGATCTTCTGTTGACATTATCCTTCATTCTTTGAAAGCAACGCTGGAAAGTATTGGATCTGAACAACAAGCTGCATCCAATCTATCTTCAAACAACATTAGTGCCCAGCAAGACGCTACTAACGTATGTCACCGCGTTTTATTTAACGCTTGGATTAGAAAAGAAGGTAAATATCACACTATCTTTGGAAAACCAAAAAACTAAATCTTTATTCTTGTAGATGCTCTCACTTCCTTCTCTGTCTCTCGGTATACTCGTGGTATTCTAGCAAGCGAATATTATCAAATAGTCGAAACTCTTGGTATGACGAACTACTTTAAACTCTCAATGTACTCACTGGATCCAAAGGTAAAGTATCTTTTTTTATAATGTTATATCATTATTCAAACTCTTTTTGTTTTTTGTTGTTGTTGTTTTTTAAAAATAAAAGACGGCGGCAGTAGCATTCAAGGAACTCTTGCTTCATGTTGACACCTCTCGATTATATGATTATCTACCTACCTATTTACGTATCTGTAATGGTATCGAATCACAAGAATTGTACGGAACCGCTATGGATTATATGTGTGATACTCTGAACATCCATAAGTCAGGTAAAGACAAGAAGAAATAACAGTAACAACAACAAAAAGTCATCTAATGATCATTTCTTATTAAAGATATAGATACATTGTTGGTGCAACAACTATTAACAACCATCCAGGACTTTTATACATCCAATCATCAACGATCATCGCAACACTGTCGGGGCAACACTCACCTCTTGATTACACTATACAACACCGCATACGATATTATCACCAAGACCATGCCCCGGACATGGAACAAACTGATAGGTGTTGCTCATGGAAAACATCAAGACACACATTCCGATTTTGACATGCACAAACTCTTGATACCTTTGGATAAATTGGCAACAAAACAAAATGTTGTGATAAATGTATCACATCGTTTGCTCAGGTAAGCCTTATTTGGATAGAAAGACACTCAGTCATGGATTACCATCAAAAACTAACTATTATGCGTTTCCTTTTAATAGGGACAATGCAACTGACCGAAGCATGTCAGACAAATGGAATTCAGGCTTATCAACAACCGAAACTCCTTATGGACGACATGTGTATGCCTTTGAACTGATCTGTGAGTCTATATGGAAGAACGCGGTGCCCAGCCAGGATATCAACATCACAAGTAATCAACTCCACGGCGGATCAGAACAATCATTTATGGAAAAGTGGACATCAGCGTGTCAATGTATCAATAGCCACTTATCATCAATGACTCTAGAAAAGAAGATCGATATTGGACTTTCTCTATTTAGGGTAATGGAAAAATGTTTGAAATCACTGACAAAACGGCATGGATCATGGAAATCAATCATCAAAGCAATGACACAATTCTTGGATCTCTGGGTCAGGTAGGTCACAAAGTAAAGCTATAGTATGTGTCTTTAATATTAACTTGCCTTTCAATAGGATATTGGAAACCAAAGAATGTATGGCTGCATTTGCTCAACTTATCGTACTGACGGGGTCCTGGACATATGCTTACCAGTTTACCATCAACATCATCAATATCAAGTCTAAAGATGGTAAGGCTGAACTTGTCACTCATCATCAAAAGGTAAGGAAGTTGTGATTTTGCTTGTTGTTGCATACTAAATCATTTGATTTGTTTGTTTGTCAGATGGCTTTGTCACAACTAGTACATCTCGTAATTGAACAAATGGAAACAGGTGATCTTTTACAACTGGTTTACGAAACATACTCAAAAAGGTAAGAACTGTCAGACTCGCATATATAGTCTTTAATCATTCAACTAACTATATTTGATAATAGATCCTTCCCAACTGATCAAGCCGGAAAACTGGATTTATTTGATGATATGGCTACCCTGAAGAAGTGCTGTAATCAATTTGTACAAACTCGAAACGATGACGATCGGTCGACCATGGCGGCTGATAAAGACCATCAAGTAGAACCCCGCATCATCAACCAATTGGCAAAGGTATTATTATTAAAAGAAGAAGAAAAAGTGCAAACTAACTAATCTAATATCCTTTTTCTACCTATCTTAGCTTGCTGCACTATCTCCTTATGTGACTATATCGACACTGGTAAATCAAGGTTTAGAAAACAAGGGACAACATGACCTGGTGGTATCCATTCTTCGTCAATTAGGTGATCTGTGTATGCTTCAGCGATATCCTGGTGACAAAACATTGCTTGGACATGTAATCGAACAATCGTTACTTGCCATGAACCGACAAGACAAATCACCGGAAATGTTGGCGTTAATGCTTCTCGAATGCTGGAAGGACGTAAGAAACCAAATCAACACTCTTTTTACCGGCCTAATTACTAACACTCATGTTGTTATTTACCAATACAGGCAAGAGATCCGAATACGTCCATCTTGCTCGATTCCTATGCCACCTTTGCAGCAAACACCAAGCACGTTCAGGTGATACTTCAACCAGAAGAACTATTCAATCGTTGTCTCCTGCCGATTATAGATGAACACAAGGATGATCGACCATTGATCAACAATATACTTGGACTTATCAATACACTGACGGAAGATACCTCGATGATGGCTACCAAATGGCAACATCAATTACAACAACATGTCTCCCATATTCCGATCCTCCTCGACATGGACTTTGATATACTGATGGAAATGATTGCGACAATGATGGAGGAAAGGTACCGTGATTATGAAGGTGAAATGATCCTTCGTACACATGACTATGGTGTTGCGAATATATCTGGGTTGTCCATTGCCATTGAACTCGGTCGAAAATTGATAATGGCGGTAAAGCATGTCTCCACACTTTATGAAAATGTCCCTGAAAAGAAGGCTACTGTGACGATGAAGATGTCCCGCTGTCATGCCATCTATGACTTTTGTGGTAAGTTTATTACTTTTAACTGAACACACTGTATGGATTTACTAACTTTTTATGTTCTCTCTTTTTAGATTGGCAGACGAAATCATTCTGGTGGGAAATCATACCCATCACTCTTGATGATATAACGTGGGGGCCCATTCTTTCTGATGATGAGGGTGATGATGATGGTGATGATGATGACGACGACGACGGCAACTACGTGATTGGAATCAAACTGTCTTCTTCAGAAAGTTGGCATTACTATTTACGGGGATCTAATGATTGGGAAATGATTCTTAATTTGTGTCGCTCATCTCTACCATTCGCAGTCAAGTTATTCGAGGTATGTATCATCGATAAGATGTGTTCGACAATATATATTTGCAATACTAATAATACTATTTTCTTTACTTGATGCAATAGGAAATCAATGCCAAGGAAATGAAAATAAAATTTATTGAGGATCATCCTCTCGACTCTACAAGCCTCTATAATCTATTGGTCCGAAATCTCCACCCTGTATTCTTTGTAGCTGTCCATTACGAATTCAAACTTTTGTTGGACGACTTTATGGATCTTGTTTATGACTATAATATACATGTGAACAATGCTATGATGCTTCAGTATCAGTATGGAAACCATAATGTGATGACGCTTGTGAAGCTACTCACAGATGAACGTAAGTATTGATAAAACAAACCGACCAAGATGATCACTGTACTAATCTCACTCAAACCTCTTATCGGAATAGATTGTCGTGTCTTTTTTAAAGCTCTCCATGCACTCTTGCTTTTGGATCTTCCTGAAAAAGTCAAGTTCTCTTCTGATAATACTGCCAGCGCTGATCTCCATTATGTGTTGAGCATTGTCGACACAATTCAGGTAACTACAGACATAAGAAAAAGAGGCATCCATGGTGATGAAAGGTACACATAGTTGATAACATTTTTTTTATTTTTATTTGGATGTGTATGATATGTAGAATATGGCGAACTGGCAAGCACTTGGAAAAGAAAACACTACAAATGCAATTCAATCATTGGCACGTCGACACATATCAATCATGGCAGATCGCCCGAAAAACAGAATGGAAGACCAATCAACCGACACATCTGAAATAGTGGATCTATCCAACAAGGTCGAGGTGGTGGACTGTTACTATCCCTGGGTAGATGAAAATAGGCAATCAGGGCGTGCCTTATGTCTATTGATGATCCATTATATCTGCTCGGTATCCAAGTCACTTGTCTCTCAGAGGTCATACGATGTCATTCGGGTCTTGCTGCTACAGATGGTGGAAGGGCTGGAGGATCGACAAGAACGGGACATGTTTATGCAACACGCCAAACAAACCAAGTCAGTCATCAATAGGTGGAAGAAGAACAAAAGGGACAAGCGTATACGGGTGCATCTACGACCTCTTTTAAATGTTTGTGAAATAGAACTGGTCAAGGGGTGCTACAAAGAATTGTCATCTACGGAGGATCAGGCTGTGCTACTTACACTAGTTAATCATCCACCCTCTTCTACACCACCCATTTTATACTCTTATCACTCTTTTAATTGATCCAAACACTTATACCCTGTCATTTTTAAAATAGATCTTATATAGTTGTCTTTTTTTTATGAATAAAACAACTAATAAATGGAATCAGTAGTCTCTATATGTATTTTATCAACGAATGGTTGATTTGACTTTTTTGATCGCTGACTTTTTAGTTTATGATTCAGTAGATTTACATTTCAAACCCAGAAATCCAGAGTCATTGACCTTTTTTTTTTTTGCCAGTCTTGCATGGATTGACGGCATTAACCTAGTGCTAAATAGAAAAATAATGTCATGATTCTGAACTTGATGTGTTCTAAAAACATTCAAGTCTATGTGTAGTTGTTATAACGAAGATTGGCCAATACTGGGCATCCTTCTTGCATCTAAATATTCCAATCCCGATTCATGCACATTGATGCACATCGTAATATTCAAACCCCGTTTTTTTTTTCTTCGAGATAATAACAATAATCCAATGGCCATATAGACCCAGTTGTTAACACTTTTGGTGCCTATATATTAACATCAACATACACAGTATATGTAGATCATAATTGTTGTTTTACTGGTAAAAGGATGTGTTTTTATTATAGCTTTTGTGCTACAGAATATAAACTATGCAGTATTATATACTATTTAAAACAAAAATGATCCAGGCATTACATACAAGGTAAATATATCAAATAGATAGTATATAAAGACACGTTAATGCAAGTACACCAAGTTCACTATAGAGATATATAGAGAGATCTTCGTTTTCCGGCAGGGTAGATCACCATCCCTGATGCAAAGAGACCAACCGACAACCCGATAGCAATGTTTAACATTTGAAGTGCAAAGTTAGATTTACCCTCTTCGCTCTGATGCAACATACCAAATGCCCCACGAACCCCTAAAAAAAAGAAAGTGTGTGTGATTAATCATTTACCCCCCCCCAGTTATACTTACCGATACTTCCAGGCACCAGCATCGACACTCCCACAGAGATAGGCGAGATCGGAGGTTGACCAGTCAATTTTAAAGCGACATGTCCATACAGCCCCACCAAAAACGAAGAGATGGCATTCAATATCGGAGGATCGGGAATGAATCGGCGTAAGAAATAGGTGGCACCAAACCCCAGGGCGGCAGCGATGATTTCGGAAGGCCATTGTCGAGGAGCCGATCCAAACGTCATACTGAGTCCACACGTCATGACAGGAAATAAAGGAATAATCGCCCATTCCGGAGGTACCACGGGAGAATATGGGGCATTGTTAACAGGACAGTAGCCATCCGTGGATGTGTTTGGATAGAAAGCATCATAGAGATAACTACCCAATTCTAACCCATATGCCAATAAGAATGAGTAGAACACCACATGTATCAGTCGGACGGCACCTGCCACCATATGTTTCGAAGTGATTTCCATCTATGGAACAAAAAAAAGGGGGGAGAGAGGGAAGAGAGAGATGAGTAGGTAGGCAGATGTATAAAGAGACAGAGAGTACTTACCACCGCCATTGTCATTGCATAACCAGGTAACAAGATAATAATAGAGGATATAATAGTGGCATTAAAACAACAATAGTTATGCAGGGATCTAACCGCCAAAGAAGCCAAAGTACAAGCACTGACTTCAAACACACGGGCATAGACCGGCATCCAATTCGCAAGTTCCTTGAGTCCGCCGATAACCAGTCCAAACAAAGCAGAAAAACCAGAGTCAATCCATGATCCTTCAAACATAATGATAGAAGCTGCAAAAGCGGCCATTGTCGAGGCCAAGATCCTCGCCCAAGGTCCACATGTTGCAGGGGCGGCAATAATGTCGTGTTTAAGCTGGTAAAGACAATCATCAAATGTAAGCGTTGGATCATCTGTGTAGAATCGGTGCATTAATTTCGTAATTTGACCCAGTTTTGCATTGTCCATGGTAATATTGATGTTGAGAAGAATAATCCATGGTTGTTGTTTTTCGGTCTTTCTCTTGTTATGATGGTGACCTTGGTGGTGTTTGTTGTGATGAGATCCATGGTTTGTTGAACCAAGACTAATGTTCGACATAGGGGGACTTGTATGATGATAAATGCTGCTGCGTGCCATTTGCTGACTAGTTTTTACTTTTTTCTTGTACTTGCTATGGCGGTGCTGGTGTTGTTGATTCCTTTTTGGGTCGTGTTTGCTGGCTGTCGCTGTCGCAGGTTTTCGTATCGCTGTCATCATTAGGGATTCCGGCGTAAAAGTGAATGTTATCTTGAGATTTAGTTTTGCCGCTGTCAGTTTCAATCCATTTTCCTAATAGATCATGTTGATGGATTTAACAACAACAACAACAACAACAACAACAAAAAAAAAAAAAAAAAAAAAAAAAAAAAAAAAAAAAGGAGAGGGAGGGGAGGTTGTGGGTTAATTGAGATCGCTAAAATGTGTATGTATTTTTGTTATTGTCTTACCACTCTATAACTTGGGGATCCATAGTTCAATAATGATTGGCCAAGAGTAATCAGCAAATCCCTTTTTTGTTCAAGTGTGATGGAGGAGGAAGGGTCACCCGGTCGAGTTGCCGGTGCTAGTGATGCCAGGTTTGCATTAGATGATGGTGCCATTGTAGAACTCATAGTTCCATTGTCTTGTAAATAAAATGATGATAACTGTGCTGGAATAGGATGAGTGCATTCTGGGATGGACTTTTCGTTAAACTTGACATGTGATGTTGGAGGTGAATGATCAAAGTGATGATTGCTGCTAGTTGAATCAACGAGAATTTCAATAGGTCCTGTATGGTCAGATGCTTGATTTTCGTCTTGATTTGCCATTCATGATATCCTCCCCACGCAAAATTTGTGATGGAGAAGCGAAAGAAAAGTAATTTAATGAAAAAATCGAAAAACGACTTTTTCATACCGTATTTTCAACCCCCGCTCGGAAGGAGTGAGCCTTGGTTCGCGGACAATGGAGCGGCCGTGCATTATTTTTCATGCATACCGACACATCAGATTCATGTCATTAAAAATCTATGTAGACCACATACGAGTGAGGCATCAAGTTGGATCACATATACAGAGTGTCAGTTATTTTATGACAGACCCTTTATTTAAAACTTTTTTTTATTTATTTCTTTGTAAAAGTTCTATGAATGTACAAAAAGGGGAATGATAGTGGAAGGAATAAATGCAGTTGTGATAATGGTAATAGGTAAAAAAAAAAAAAAAATGGGAGTAAAAAGATAAAGAGGAAGGATAAAGCTAACAACAACTAGAAGGAGAAAGAGGGATTAATAGGCTATATCAAAGTTATGGATTTCCAAAACAGTCTTGGCAGCGTTGTCAATGTTCGGTGTAAAGATACGGGACATGAGTAAGACAGCCTTGGATTCATTAAACTGTATCTTCCATACAGTCTTGGCAGGATGAGATAAAGTGCGGATCAGTCGACTTTGTTTGCGATCGAATAGCTTGACACGGCCATCACTACCACAGCTGAGGATCCAGCGATCATTACATTGAAGACCAGTAATAGAATTGTCGTGTGCCGAGATACGTTCCAAACATTCAAATGACCCATCCCAATCCCATTCTCGAATACATCCGTCCGCCCCACCTGATATTAAAGTCGTCGTTGTCGTTATCCCGGTCAGTTTATCAATCGTCCCAGGTGCCAATTCCAGTTGCCCCACCAAAGAAGTATGCCCTTGTAACGTCGCCAAGCAATCACCCGTTTCAACCGACCACAACATAATATGAGTTGACATGGATCCTGCCGCCACCTTGATACCATCCGTGACAATGGAGTAGATTTTGGATTGATGACCGATGAGTACATGGCGACATTCACCAGTAGTGAGATCCCATACACGAGCTGTGTTATCGTAAGAGCCAGAGACACAGGTATTACCAGAGATATCCAGGCACCGCACACTGTTTTGATGCCCATAGAGCACATGTTTTGCAGTACCTTTTTCTATATCCCATACCCGGAGAGTGTAATCACGAGAGCCAGTAACCACCACCTTCTTGTCCTTCATCTTTAGACAGCGTACAGTTGATATGTGTCCACGCAAAACATGTAGTAGTTCGCCAGTTTCCAAATTCCAGACACGGACATCTCTATTTATAGTAAAAGCAGAATAATGAGATGAATCAATTCTTTTTTTTTTTTCTTTCTTTATTCTTATTGTATTACCTATCACATCCAGCAGAAACCAGGACTCGTTGTTGTTCTTTACCTTGTTCGAGAACGTCATCTCCCTTGAATTCCAAGGCCCAGACACCACCTTCATGACCCACCAAGCTGCGTACCTTGTTTCCAGTTGCCGTATCAAATACTTCGATTCGGTAGTTTTCACAGCCCACGACAATATACTTGTCATCGCATTGTAAAGATGTAACCAATCCTTCCAATCCTTGATCGACCACCTTGATTTGTCCGCCATGTTTCCATGCTGAGATAATATTGTATTTGCGAATAAAGAGCTCCCGATAAGAAAACCCCGTTATTGTGTCGACATCATTTGTATGCTGTTGTGAGATTGATTGTCGATGATTCAAGGTATTGTTGTTATTAGAAACATCATTTGAGAAGGAAGGAGTTTCTACCATCATACGAGAAAGCATGTTATTGTTGTTGTAATAGTGGTAGTATGGTTCGTATTGATATAATTCACACATGTTTTTCCAAGTTGTTTCGTCCTTGAGTAAATGGTACCAGTATTTGGATACACAAGCCATCGTACCAAGAGTATGAGGATCTTGAATGAAGGACACCACATGAAGAGCAATTTCAATAGGTAAGCGTTTTAAAAAGTCAACCTTGAGACGAGGAGTCACCATACCAAGGATATACGTGAGCTGGCCATGATCGCATTGATTTACAATTTCAGACAGGAGCCATTCTTGTTGTTGAGAGGGGAGATTCTGAAAAGAAGTCTTGAGTTGATGGATTCGTGAGACAGGGTCCAATAAGAAGGAAGATGAGGGTGGGGAAGAAGAGGAAGATGGTAAAGATAAAGAGGATGGTGTTGGGCTAGAATTAGGAGGGGTGTGAGGGAATCCAAGTTTGTCTGGGATGGTAAGTGGTATAGTCATAACGATAGTAAATAATTAATGGATGTTAATAAGAGTAGTATTATAAAAAAAGTAAAGCGAGAAAAGAGTAAAATAAAGCGCCAAATCTTTGTATGTGAATGCAAGTCGAGTGGAAGAAGTGGAAAAGAATACAATCAAAAAAAAAGGGGAGCCGATGGAAACAAAGAAAGGCGGCGGTTGAAAAAACAAGCCGTAGCTCATTTAGGTAACATATTCAAATGCCGATAAACCCATTTCCTTTTGGCCTACATCTTCCTCCCACACTCATGAATCATACGTAAACACTAGTGCGGTAATGATCCCCCTACACAAGTATCCATTTGAGTATAAAATAATAACAATGTTTTTTATTTATTTAGATTTGTAAACATCAAAAATAATATCATCTTCTATTGGCGGCCATCATTCTTTTCCAATAACCATTCTATATAATAAAACAAGGGTTTGTTAGTGTATTGGTATAGACAGTTCTTGTATAGACAGTATTCATTTTTTTTTCAATACCTGTAGACACCGTTAGCCACACCAAGAACGCCCACACCAATAGCAGTGAAAGCAACAACAGCATATACCTTGTCCCGAGGACCCTTTAACCAAAGGGGTGTCTTGCTTGGAGCTTGGAAGTAGCGTTGGTTTTGAATAACACGGTTTGGTTTATTGAGGACCATGGCTTATGAGAGAGTTAGAAGAAAAATGAAAAAGAGAAAGAGAAGGTAAACAAATAGTGGAGGGCGGGATGTACCCCAAGTTGCATCAGCTGGGTTTAAAATAAATAAAGGGGGGAGAAATCTAAACTATATCACTTTAAGCTTTTTTTCCCACAACATGCAATCGTAACACTATCCAGAAAAAAAATCACAAGTAATAATTTTGATGAGTGTACCAGTTTGGATGGTTTGAGCGGAAGCTAATAGTAGATCAAAAGTGTGCTCCCCATTAGAATGAGTTTAATTCCTGGCAATGAGAACAGGGTTTACATCCATCCGTTTATCACCCTGTCCTATATATATACATATATGCATTTTTTTTTGACACTGATACCCTGTAACATACCCGAATACATTAGCTAGTTTGATAAAGTACTTGATTTCCATTGTCAAAGGAAACAGTTTATCCATCATCAGTTTCAAAGACCGCCATGGTTAACCTGATTCCTGCATAAAGGACGAGGAAGCAACAAACACAAATACGATGAGACAAAATCTTTTTCTTTTTTATTATTAAATAATAATGAATGGTGATATATATGATTAATGCATTGACAGTAAAAAGAGTAAAAGAGAAGATAAATATGGGGTGTGGGGATTGCGATGATCTATCTAGGTGTACAGATTTGAGGTCGACAATGGTTTTGAAAGTTGGATTGGTCGGATTCGATTTGCAATGTGCTGTGATGGACGCCATACATATCACAAATGATTCTTTGAGATTTCGTCAAGATTTCGTCGTACCGATTGAAGGCATCCTTGTCAATAGAGATATGAGCTGTCAATGAGCTTTTACCTGTATAAAGAAACAAAAGGTAAAAGTAAGTAGTGGACACATGTGCATGCTTTTTTTTTTTTTTTTTTAGTTTAGTTTACATACCTGGTGAAAGTACCCACACATGAAGATCATGGACAGCAACAACGCCAGGTACCTGAAGTAAAGATTTCTCGATCTGTTCCGGTTTGATATGTCGAGGTACACCTTCCATCAAGACAGCTAATGAATCCTTGACCAAATGATAAGTAGTATACAACACCAAAAGCGAGAAGATGAAGGTGCAAATGGGATCCACAATAGTCAGTTTCGGATTGACCAATAAGACAATGGATGATATTAAGATACCTATATTACAAATGAGAGAAAGGAGTGAGTCACTCATACATACATTTCCCCTTAACCACTGTTATCCCCCCCGTCCCCTCTTTCCAAAGTCCTTTATCATACCAATAGATGCAAGTAAATCACCAATGACATGAAGAGCAGCAGCACGAAGATTGATATTGGCTTCCTAGATTTTTTTTTTTTTTTTTTTTTTTTTTTTTTTTTTTTTTTAATAAAACAAAGACATTGTTTAGTATACCTATCCTGACTGATTCTCTGGTTTATTAAACTTACTTTTCGATGTTGGTTTGGTATAGCTGTAGTAGTTTCTTCGTCGTGATCATGGCCGTGGTCGTGGCCATCATCATGAGAATGACCGTGGTGGTGGCCACCCAGCACATAAGCAAGTCTAGGTTAAAAAGATAATCAGGATTAAAGGTCAAGATACTTTTCAGGTTTCAAATTTCAGCCACACACATTCCGTATACTTACATGATATTGATTACAACACCAATAGACGCAGTAATGCACATCTATGACAAAGACAAGTAGAAAAGCATTAGTATCATGGACACATAGCCTCAAAGTTACTATTTGTTTTTTTCAACTTACCAGTTTAGCATCAATTTCTTGGGGAGACTTGATACGTTCAATCGCTTCACGGACAAGGAAGGCAGTTAAGATCCAAATAGTGATTACTGATACTAATGCCGCAATGACTTCAGCACGATGGAAGCCATAAGTATGTCCTAAATAAAAAAGTAATACATCATTGAGTGAGTGACATGATCAAGTGATAAAATAAAACAAGGTTACTTACTACTGGTAGGAGGCTTTTCGGCAAGATAAATAGCAACAAGGGCCACCAAAAAACTGACCACATCAGACAACAGATGGAAAGCATCGGAGAAGAGAGCTATATCAAATAAAACAAAAGGTAAAAAAAAGGTATCAGACTAGACATTCAGTACCTACCCAAAGAGTTTGCCAAGTAACCGGCAATCAGTTCAGTAGCAAAGAAGATCAAAGCCAAACCAGTAGCAAACCACAATTTCTTTTTGGTTGATGAGGAAATGCTACTTTGTTCACCAACATTGGCGCAAGTTACATCTTGATACGACACCATGGATCCAGTATGACTAGGTGAGCGACGGTGGTGGTGATTATGACCTAAAAGTGGTGTGCGTTCATGTTGTTGGTTATTTTCCGTGGTAGCCATTTTTTGAAAGAAAGAAAGAAAAAGAAAGTGAAGGAGTTGAAAATTTTCTTTGATAACTCGATCTGCCGGGGTTTGAATATTTTCTGGTGAAACGGCGGTTCGAAAGTGTGCTCACCATGATCTTCAAAGGAGAGATGGACCTTCAGTTCTAAAAGTAACCTTTCAGTCAACAATATAAATATAGGTATAGGATTCTCAGGTACTTCATGTAAACTTTACACAAAGGTAGGGAATCCAGTACGCACGAAGCTTACTGCACCTGAGCTCCGTACAAACAGGAACTAGCATGTCACTCTGTTTCATCTAATTATAGATTACGGCAAATATTTTACTTGCGTTGTCGGCGAGGGTTAATGGATGCAGCAAGCAAAGATCAAGGCATGCATGAATGGCGGGTTTTGAAAAATTGAAATATGGCAATCTGAAAAGACGTCAAGGGTCTTTGAGATAAAAGTATGCTATTCATTGTTATCATACAGTTAATTATATTTGAGGGTGTATGGTGCATGTGGATGAAGGTAGTATTAGAGAAAAAGTGTAGAGAGAGAAAAAAAGGTAAAGTCGTCAATCGGGAGTTGAATATTGACAAATCGGTATTAAGACAGGATGGGAAAGAGATATCACATCAAACAAGTTTCTAAACAGCATTACCCAAAGTCACTCGTATTACAGAATAGGCAGATCAATACAACTTTTTTTTATTACAAAGTTTTATTACAAAGTTTAAATCTATAGTTAAGATGGATGGTGATGGTTTTGTGTATGATATATCTATTATAAAGAGGAGGAGGGGTGAGGGTATAATCATTGAATTCCAGCATTCGCCAAGCTTTTAGTCACAATATGCGTAAAGTTATGGTTTGATCGGGAAGATTTTTGTAATTGTTGGAAGAGTTCCCGTCGGAACGATCGTCCACGTTTTCCGGTAAAAAGCATCATCAAGGGACGAGAGAGTACAGTTATAGGTGGAAGACCATATTGAGAGTCGCTATCCAGTTTCAGTGACAATAGTTTTTCTGCATAATCTAAGATATGCAAGATAACTTAGTTCCATTAAACCCTTGTGTTCCATATAAAGAATTCTTACCTAGGTATTCATCAATAACCTTTAGTGGTGGTTTAATTTCATCTTTAGGTAGATGATATATATCTAAAAAGAAGAAGAGGTTTTAACTAATGTTAATACATCCATGATTGTTTTTGTTGTTGTTGATCGATCATACCTCGATCAATTTCCTGAAGAAAAAGAGGAGAGTCCATGACTATAATATAAAGACAGTGAGTAAGACGAGGGATTTCTGATTAACTTTATGTTTACCTTTTCGTCCAATCATACATCCATCTACTTTATCCAATGCAGTTTTAATATCATGAGTTGTTGTAAATCCGCCATTAATAGTGATAGTTAAAAGTGGGTATAAATTAGCCAAATCGTAGACAGTTTGATATTTCAATGGTGGCACTGTTCGGTTTTGCTTGGGAGACAATCCTTTCAGAATACACTTCCTAGCATGGACAATCAAGTGTGGAGGAGGTCGATGACATTGCATTAGTGTTTCAACCTATTAAAGTAAAAATGTCATCAGTGCACACTATTCCATTTATTTTATTAGTTTACTTACAAAGTGATGGAGAAAGTCAAAGGAATCCAGGTGATCCACGCCAATACGACACTTTACTGTCACAGGTATTGACACATTCTTCTTTTCCATAGCATTCAGGATCTCGGCCACTAGATCGGGTGTCTTCATGAGCACAGCACCAAAATGTCCATGTTGTACATTGGGGCTTGGACAGCCTACATTAACGTTGACTTCGGCATATCCATAATCTTGCAAGAGTTTTGCTGCATTGGCCAAAAGTGTCGGTTCGGAACCACCAAGCTGGACAACAACATTAGGTCGTGGTGTGCCAACAAATCGATCGAGGTGAGTTTGGTGATGATGAATGGCGTGAGCGTGGTGCATTTCAGTATAATAAGCATGTCTTTGGCCAGAGATGATGTGTAAGAGTTCCAAAAAGTTCTAAAGATAAAATAAAAATAAAAAAGCAAGTGAGCATTTTGACAGGAGTGAGTGTGGTACTTTTTTTTATTGAATCTTACAGGAGTAGTGATATCAACCATGGGAGCCACACTGATGGGTCTGAGAAGACCTCTTTTAGTGGAGATCGCTCGATAGATCATTGAGGAAGTCTTTGATAGAGTAGTCGAGCCATGTTTGGATAATAGCATTGGGTAGCAGAAAGAAAGACCACAAATTGAAAGACCACAAAAAACAGAACAGAAAAAAGAAAAAAAGGGGGTCGGAAATTGAATTAGGAGCCAATCATTTTCGTCCAGTTTTGAATGGAAGTGGCACTCTGCTGGTGAGCCACAACCCGCCCTTCATAACAAGAATATGGCTAATTTCTCTCTACAGATGATACACGAGGAAATGACGCTTTTTGCTCCCTTCACTGCCGTTGTTATTGGAGAGCAAAGGTTGTTCTATCGTGTAATAGCCAATGCACTGATTGTTTATAAGCACTATCTTATGATAAAATTGTAGTCATCAAGGCACTGGACAAAGTGCCTTCATGGTGCGCCAGACCGCATGATCGACGCTTGACTTGTTCGCGGATGTTAAAACTGATCCAATTGTGTGAGAAACTCAACCTCTTCTTTATGATACTAAATATAGGCCAATTTCTCCACGCCATGGAAACACAGTCTTACAGTTAGGAACAAAGTGAATCAAAATGGAAGCTAATCCAATTAGAGACTTTGTGTATTCTTCATAGAGAACCTCTCTCATCCAAAGAAAAAGGTTATATTCAAATCCCGACATTTTGCACAACCTATTTTTTTTTTTCATTCTTTCCCCTTCTTTGATTCTTTGTCATCCTCATGAAAAATGATTCAAGGCGGTGACGTTGGTACTAGTCCATCCTCTACAATGTCAAGCTACCGGAAACCAAAGTCAATTGGACAGCTCACCAAATCCTTCTCTGGCTTCTCCTTCACACCTTCTCAACATGGCTCCAAGGGTAAACATGATTGTACGACACGAACACCTTCGATTGCTTCTGTGGAATCTAATTATGATTATGTCTATTCTTGCGCTAGCAGGATGACTTTGAGGGTTCACAATCCTGACCCTCACGACTCGTCTGATGAAGAAGACAACGATGGCGACACAACTACAACAAATAGAATACCGACTCTTGATAAAACACCAACACAGTTGGAGCTCGCAAAGGGTACAACAGTCTCATCCTTCTCCATTAGCACCACACTATCTCCTGATGCAATGTTGGCACATATACCCTCTACAAGTCCTATGCAAACCAAGAAATTCTCAACAACACCAACACCTGCTTTGGTGCGACGACAATCAAAGACCTTGGACGAAACGAGTAACATTCAACCAAGCGAATTCCTACCACCACTAGACTTGACACCGTTTGATCCCTCACATTTTATGCCGCCATCTTCGCCAACCCAGGATTACTTTCGGCTGTCTTCATCACCTTATTTTACACTATCAACCACAACCGACCCAGCACCTGCTCTTTCCACACCCATCAATGCCTTGTCAACAAGAGAAGCAGTAACTCCAACAGCGAAAACAGTAACAGCGACAATATCAAGGACACCTTCGATTTCCGAATCTTCATCTTTGGACAACTCTTCTGCACCCTCTCCTCCTCAGCCTCACTTGTCGACATCAAACACAGTACGCACAGACGAAACCTCATTGGCTTCTTTGGATTATAACTCGGTGGATACTTTGGATATAACAAAAGTATCAGCGGCAAATCCTCTATTACGGGCATTATTACAACGGGATGGCATCGACAGTGCCACAACTACCAATGGACCGATGACAGGGAAAACACCGAAACCAACAGGCTCAATATCATCCAAATACACCAAAGCATCATATAGTCTCACCAATCATCCGGACGCTTTACTGTTATATCGGGACATGGCCAAAAAGACTGGTGACAAGACGGTACAGTACAATTACGCCAAATACCTCATGGAAATTGCAGCACTCTACGATCAAGGACGGGAAACAAAGCGTGGTACAATGGCTTCCATCAAACAATCTCTTGAAAATGCAGGTCAACGTCTTCGTCAGGAACTCGACCATCAGCTGGGTAATTCTGCACAAGTAACTCTGATTTCGCCTACTAATAGCAGCAAACACCACCAATACGAAAGCAAAAGTCATCGACGCAAGAAAAGGCTACTGGAGGAAGAAGGGATCCGGTGGATGAAACAGCTGGCAAGGGATCACATGCCTGATGCTGCTTTTACTCTGGCGACCTGGATGGACGAATCGAAATATGGATTTACTCGGAATCTTGATAAATCATTTGCACTCTATGAAATTGCGGCCAAGGCGGGAATTTGGGAAGCGACATACAAGATGGGTCTTTACTATGGAAAGATGGGTGATCACCGTCATGCTCTCACTTATCTCAGCAAGGCATCTGATCTAGGTGTTGTGCCTGCGACTCTGGTAAGTACAAGTGGAAGTAATATTGAAATCGATGACATTGACTGACTTGGTTCTTCTTTTTTTTTTTTTTTTTTTTTTTTTTTTTTTTTTTTTTTTTTTTTTTTTTGACTAGGAATTGGCAAAAGTGTATCTCCATGGTAAACTCTCACAGAAACAAGACCTGGTCTTGGCTTTGAATCACCTACATAAGGCCTCTCTCGATGCCACTGAATCTTGTCCCGAACCTCCGTATATGTTTGGTCAAATCTTGTCGAATACATATCCCAACATGGATATACCAAGGTAATAGAAAAAAAGAAAAAAAGAAAAAAAGAAAAAAAAAACAATATATATTGACTCTTTGATTGTGTAAATAGACAAGTTGTCGAACCATACGGCGGTGTCCTCTCCTCTCTACCATACTTTGAACGAGCTGTCCAATTAGGTTATGCACCCGCTCACAGTACCCTGGGATATATTTTGGAACATGGTCTTTATGGTGTCCGAGTCAACTATGCCCAATGTTATATACACTACAATGAAGCTGCCAAGAAGGGTGATGCTATGGCAATGGTGGGCCTTAGTCGGCTGAACAACCAAGGGGCACATGGTCCGACTGATAACGACAAGGCTTCATTTGAACAAAGATTGGCACTTGATGAATCTGGGTGGCTGGAACAACGCGAACCTCATGAAGAATCTGCCTTTTATTGGTGCCATAAAGCTGCAGATCAAGGACTGGCGGATGCTGAAGCTTTGCTAGGGTAAGGGATATAAATGATGATGACACAATGAACTAATCAACCTTACGTTTAAAATAGATGGTATTATGAAATTGGTTTGGGTACAATACGGGATCTCGAAAAAGCCAAATGGTACTGCCAGAAAGCCAAAGTAAATGCGGATCAGGGAAATCGCCAACGTCTGAATCACAAGAACACTATGGATATCACTACTCTGAAAACTACTATTACCACCCCTACGTTACCACCTTATCAACATCACCCATCTCTCTCTACCTTTGGTACCCCTAGGAAAGAATCGCAACAATGTGTCTCGATGTAATGCATATATTTTAACTTGACCTCCTCCTCTGTTTACCAGTATACCTTTACCTCTTCCTTTGTCACCTAATAGTGTTTTTTTTTTAGTCATAAATCTAGTTTAGAGTCCCCTTTCTTGTTATTATTATGTAATGCCTAGTATAATTATAATTGACTTCTCTATTCTGCTGTACAATAAAATGTAATACTTGATACAACCATTAGGACTTTACTGTTTCGGGAATGTTTAAACACCGCCACCACAACCACCCAAAATCAGCATACGATTGTCAAACATCAATAGTAGGGTTGTGTAAATAGAGGGTCAACAACAAAGTAGCTATAGCAAAAACCAACAGATTATTCATTTATTGTTAAAGAGAAGTTACAGGGAATAGCAACAAGAATATCAAGAGTATAAATAATCAATAGGATGGGGTTATATGGGAAAGGGGGAGAGAGACTAATCTATTGGTTGTTTCGTTCCATCAATCGATCGACCAGTTCTTGTTGGATTTTGGCTTGTTTTCTGCTTTCTTCCAAAGAGCCTAGACTGCGTAGATCGTTGACGATATCCTTGGTTTTTCCAAAGTAGACTTCTTGTAGAGAGTTGCGCATTTTCTGTTCCATATCTTCCACCATGCGACCCACATTAGCAATATGAGCAGAAGGATCATCCACAGGTAAATCTGATTCCGCCTAAAAGAGACATACACATATACACAAAAAAAAAAGGAGGGGCAAAAGTTAGCAGTGACATGATCTACAGGTGATTGCAATTTATATTTACCTGACGAGTCATACTACCACTTAGGTTCATGTTTCCTAAATCCTGATTGTTGGTGATCATATAAAGTAGCACAGTAGAAGTCAACTTGTAATGAGCATTGCGTCCTCGTTCTTGGACTTCAAAAACGTGAATGGAATCCCAGGCACCATTCATTCGCTTCTGTCCGTCGCCCACTAGTTATTAATCAGGATAAACGTTAGTCATATTATCATGAAACTTTTTTTTTTTTGTTTTACCTTTTTTGATCAATACCACCACAGCAAACTTATCATCAATGTCAAAAGTGTACACAGAAGAGACGCCACCACCATAGTATAAATCACGATACGTATCAAACGCTTCATTGGCTGCCACTTCCAGTTTACGTAAAGTAGGTGAAGGGACTGCACCATCAGCAAGTTCAGGATCGTATTCGTTACTCCAAGGAGACCTAGTTTGTTTTTTTTTTTCGATAAGAGGAGAAAGGAAGAGTTCAGTAAACAGTATAATTCAATGTTTCATCATTATTCTTTTTTGTTCCAACCTGTAGGAATCACCATCTCGATTGTAATCGCAAATAAGATAGTCCTTGCCAGTTTGAGTGCAGCGCTTGACTTTGAGAGGTTGGTCAATAGCAGAGAGTAAGTCATCTATCAAGTCCGGATGAACCAAGTCGAGGAGCTTGGATAAGTTATCTTCAACATTTTGAGGAGGTAGGCGCCGCATCAAGTCAAGTGCACAGTCATATTGGTCCGCCTGTCATTAAAATGTCATTAAAAGGCTAGTTTGTTAATAATAGAATAGTAAAGAAGAAAAAGTTGAGCTTACCATTAGAGAAGTGTGTATGTATGTAAAATGGTGAGGTGGAAGAAGAAAAGAAAAGCGCTCGAATCAAAAAAGGAAGCGGAGCAAATAGACAGGGTGGTATTCAATGCCCGCTTTTTTTTTTTTTTGGGCCAGCTTTCCCAACGTGGCTTATTTCATATGCCGAAAAGGAAGCTTGCAACTGATATACTAGCTCTGTGAATATAATACACAAAAACAAGAAAGATGTATCTTATGTTCTCTTTTACGCTACTTGAATCATGCTTGATTATACCAACAATAGTTAAAAGCACGCTGCTTGGTCAAATCTATTAAAACATGTTTGTCTTTGATGATTATACTATGGTTTAAGAAATGATGTGTATGATTCATGCATATAAATGTATCTATGGATGTATTTGTCAGTGTGGGTTTTCAATGATGTTATTGTATTTAACAGACAAACAAACCACTAATCTCGAATATCTATTCAACAGAAAGGTTTCGAAGCTGAATGGTTATCGATATGTACAACTTGAAAGCGGTGATACTCAATCCATATTCCCGAAAAGGTACCCTATAGTTGTAAGATCATCATCAGCTTGATGTGTGCCAGAACATCCTGACCTTTTTACCCTGAGTCTCCCCACGGGCCAACCAGATTTTTTTAAATGCCGCCCTTTTCTCTTTCTTAAAAAGAAATGTGATTTTTTTTTTTTTTTTTTTTTTTTGTTTCTCTTCTTTCATTCCTCATCATTTAAGGGAAAGAAACCAAAGATCGGTGAACGCCCTTCAGGTATGTATTGCAAAAGAAAAGAAAAAGAGCACATTGATGTCAAATTTGTTGATTCCTAGGTTGTAGATTCAACTCTCAGTAGTGGGACAATCTTGCTTGAATTCACCTTTTTTTTTTTTTTTTTACCCACTTGTCTTAATCTTATTTTAGATTCTTCGACGTTTGATTACAAACAGATGAAACTGCCTTTATCTTGGATCATAAGCACTTCAGCAAAAACGTCCTCTCATTCTTCGTCACTCCCAATACCTTCTACACAAACACCTGTACAACTTGCAAACAACGCGACAAACTCGGAATACATTCATACTAATAACACGAAAGATTTACTTCAAATCCTAATTAATCAACTGGACTCCACGATACAACCAGTAACGCCTTCTCCAGGGGCATCGCCGTCTACTATTTTATCATCGCCAACACCAACGAAATCTTTACATCAGCGTCAGCATCAACAGCAACAGGGGTTACCAAAGTCAACAGTAATGGTACATGGAATGCCTACAAACCAAAATTCAAAACATACAAATACCCACGACCACATAGAACCACACTCTTCGGCAAAACGTCCACGGCTCATGGGAAACGGGGATGTCACAGAATTCGAAAATATGACTTTAGACGACGACCCGGAAGCAACAATGAATGGTGACAGGAACATTAACGACACTCTTCAACATGGTGACTATGAAGCTGGTGGCATGTCTTTTCACTTGCAAACTATATCTGGACCAGTCAAAACACTTCTCCCTAGAACCTCTATTAAATCAGATGTGCCCACGATCCCCCTTGTCAGCAAAAAAGGTATAGTTAAAATGATGCTTTATAACTACAGAAAACCTTAATCTTTTCTCCTCTCTTCTCTTTAGGATTTACCGGGATCAAGGCTCCTTCTATCAACAGCACGATACCTAATTACATTGAACTATTTACATCATTCATCGACAGTAGTTTCGTTAACCCAAACATCCTTGTGTCTCAACAGGTTTTATACGAGGTAAGGGAAGGAAGATGACAGAATGATTACGATGAAAAGGGGTGTTTATTAATGGTTATATTTATCTAGATGTGCTCCTTTGTATGTCAAGCGGGGGAAGCAGAAACTATCTTTGGCCTTGTCTCCCAATCGCTACATTCCAATGCACAGAAATTATGTGACAAACTGGCAAGGTAAGTGCTGTTAATGGCTTGATTAACAATTTACTAATCAATGAATGTGTTTATCTCTTGTTTTATATAGTATGGCCTCTACCAATGTTAACTTTTTGGAAGAGCTGGTATCACAGTGGAAAAACTATCGGGCAATAGTGGTAAGTACATGGAGTTGGAATTGAAATATATATACTAACAGTAATTACTTTATCTTGTTTTGAATACATAGATGAATCTCAATCAAACACTGGAAGAAATCAACCACCATCATATGATCAAGAAAACAAAATTTGCGTCTCTCACGTAAGTAAATATATACATTTATACATATATCTCTAAAGCATGCGGTATTAACATTTTACTATTCTAGGCATTTTGGACAGCACTTGTACTGGGACAAAATATCGCAAAACAGCAAGATCAAAAAACGTACTATATCGAATATAATATATCTAATATCTTGTCAAAGGTAAACAAAAGTAACTGAAAACAGAGACATGTGTATTTACTTTTTGGGGTTTGTTTTATTCTTTATATAGATGTAAATTACCGGTGGAATCATCTCTGATTATCACAACACTACGGCTTATATATGAAAACTTACCGACATTCAGGACTAGTCTCGATCAAGAATTAGTGGAATCTACCCAGAAGTTTTACAATGAACGTGCTCGGATTGGCGTCAGCTCGTACACCATGCCTTCTTATGTCACTTATGCAATCAACCTAATCCTATCTGAACCAACTTCAACAAACGAATATAGGCGCCATATCCCTCAATCTATTACCCCTGGCTACAGTATTGCTATTGATGAACTCTTGATCAAGCAACTAGACGAGATCTTCCGTGAAGGTAAGTCAGCTCTCTCTATCTCTCTCTCTCTCTTATCTTTATTTCAACTACCACTAAATTGATTGAACGACTTACAGGAATGAAACCTTTTTTGGTCCCGGAGCGACGTATATTACTCGAAGCCCTGTATCGATTGTTTGCCAAAGTCAATGCAACATCTATCCTACAAACAACATTTGGACAATATATAAAGGTAATAGAAAAGAAAAACTATACTTGCTCTTACTGAATCTTTACATACTTTTATCTGTAATACACTTAGGATGAATGCCAATCAATCTCCAAGAATGTCAAGAACAAGGGAAAAGGAAACCCGTCCTTGATGATTGCAACTGGTCTTATTGAACTGAAGAAAACGATAAACTCCATTCTCTCACTCTGCTTTGATAGTAATCCCGGCTATGCTCATGTCTTGAAAGAAAGCTTTGAAATAGCGATTAATAAGGATGCATCTGAATCCGCTCGACACATTGCTCACTATTTTGATTGGCACTTGGAACACTTGGATTCTCAACCTGTAAGTTAAAAGAGAGAGAAAAAAAAAAAAAAGTAAAAGCACAAGTCAAAAATACGAATAATCCAATGATTTTTTGTTATTAGCTAGACGAGCCACTCGATAACTCGCCAAACATCGAGGCTTTGGAACATGGTATTGATCTCTTCCGAAGCTTACAAGGTATTTTACCCTCGAAAAAAGAAGCATCATTTAACTCACATATCTTTTTTAACTCTACATTTTAACTTAGCTGAAGATGTTTTCAAGTGCCAGTACAAATCTGATTTATCCCGTCGTCTACTAAAGGATCAAACCTGGAAAACCATTCGTGGTGAATCATATATGGTAGATCGGCTACAATCAGGTAATTGCTTGAATGATTCACAAAGAAAAAGAGCTCCAATAACTAACCACATGTTTCTGAATAGAATGCGGTACCAGGTTTTCTAGTGACTTGGTCAACATGATTAATGATATAAGAAACTCCCTTACTCAATCGGAATCTTACAAGGTACGGTACAGATCAACAGAACATTGATTCATGCATGACTAATCGGGGTTTGAATGTTATTTGAAAAAGGCACATCTTGATGACAATGGGATTAAAAGCCATGTGGACCTCCACGTCAACATCATATCAGGTGAAACGTGGTCAATAAATCCTTTTTACCAAGAACCAAAACTGTCTACCGAGGTAATGTACAATCAAAAAGTACTTGACATTGATGAAACTAATAAAAGATTTATTGTCTAGATGCTGGCTCATCAACAAAGGTATATCGAATTTTATAAGGAAGCACAACCTCGGCGGAAATTAACGTGGATGCCTTCTTATGGTACCTGTCTCTTGGAAGCATCATACCCAAACTGCACTGTAGAACTGAACACCACCCAATACCAAGCTATGATCCTCTTACTATTCAACAACACCAACATTTTGTCTCTTACAGTGGACGACATTGTACGACAATCCAAAATAAGTATGTGCAGCACATGGGTCTACTTTTTTTTTTTTTTTTTATCACTCTAACTAACACTGTTCTTTTTTTTTTTTTTACATTATGTAGACAGAGATGAAGTTGTCAAAGCCCTGGATCAACTATCTAAACCAGAAACGATGATTTTAATCAAGCAGGACTCAACTATGACCGAATCTTTTTCATCCTATAATAATGCAAACGCGGCTGGCACGGATGCTTACAGTTATAATTCGGAATACAATACCATACAATCCTCAATCGACATTCAACAAACAACAACTGAACTATCAACAACAGGCTTCAAGAATATTGTCCGCCGAGAACTATTTAGCAAAAAAGAAAAGGTAAGGAATTGAAGATGAAACGAAATCTGGATTTGTGTTTTAACCACGCTCTTATTGTCATCATTATTATCATTAGATACAAGCATTGATAATGAAGAATCTAAAGAAGCACAGGAAATTACCTACCGAGGAACTGCATCATTTGATTGCTTTGCGGAACACGAATGGTTATTCAAATTTCTTCATTGATGTAAGTGCGGTTAAAAAAAACAGAGGGGTTAATGAAATATAAGAATAATAAACTAACGTATTTTTTATAGACATCCATTATGCAAACCGAACTCAACCTCCTCGTTAAAAGGTAAACATGATACATCACATCGTTGCTTTGATGAATGAAACTAACATTATAACTTCTTTTTATTCTAGGGGCCTCATACGAAAAATGGATGATGGGTTATGGGCTTATTGTGATGAATAGATTATTAGAAATAGGATCACCGTTTACTTACTACATGCATATCTAATCATTTTAATCATTTTGTATTTACCTCCTACTAATTCAATAAATATATGACTTGCATTAGAGTACTACTAGTTTGTATTACTTTGTCTTTTATATGCTACATCTATGCCCATGATGTTATCTTTATGTCTTCTTTATTACTGTATTTGTCTTTATACATGGTGGTAATAGTGGGGGACCAGTTTGTATTATACATAGGCAAATTGCCATATCGGGGTTTCAACTATAGCAACATGTAATCATGCAACGTGTATATCAAAGAATCTCGATTAATTATGTAACGATCTAACTAATAACAAAAAGCACCATTAGACATCATGCCAGTGGTTTTCCTCCAGTAAGAAGCCTGAAAGAGGATACATGTAGCACATTATGAGTTTACAGTTGGCACTCCAAATAAGGAAAAAGGGAGACACATTGTCATAGGGGTAAAGTGGTGGAGAAGATATCACTCCTAGTCCCTTTTGTTACATATATCATTACTATAAATGATGTTTTTGAAACACATTACAGTATACATAGAGACCAAGGGATGGTGACACTCATCGTTTGAGAAGGATTAACGCTTTTTTTCCAAGACATGTGATATTGTCAACAAGGATCTTTTTTGAAAACATATTTGACCCCATTATACATGTACATAACTATGTATTCCCCTATTCTATATTGTATTTTGGATTGTGGGGTACTTTTGAGCATTACTGATATAGTTTTGCGATTTACTAAATGTATCCAAGCTCGGCGGGGTTTTCCTAAATCGGGATTTGAAAATAGTTGGTGCGAAAGGTGAACAATTTTTTTCTTTCTGTTGTTTTTCTTCCTTCTTCTTTCTTTTCTCTTCATTGTCACTCTTTTTACTCATTCCATCCTTGTACTTTTATCTACCAACAACCTTAATACTATTTTATATTTACTATTAACATTGTCTTAATCGATGGAAGACGAAGGTATGTAGTTGTACAATGTTTAATTTTTGACCGGATGACGTTTTTTATATATTCTTTACTAACTCTATAAACTATATTTTATCAAGCTATTTGCAGAGTCTGTCGATCAGAATCCACCCCTGATCATCCATTGTTCCACCCATGCAAGTGCTCTGGAAGTATCCGCTTCGTGCATCAGGATTGGTAGGTATCTTACGAAATTCAAGTAAATAAAAAGTTAAACCAAATTAAACTCACTGTCTATTCTCTTTTTTATTTTTATTTTTATACACATATAATTATGATTAGTCTTATAGAGTGGTTATCTCATAGCAGGAAAAAGTAAACATATATAACTAAACAAATGTCTGACAACATAACAGTAGACTCACCACCTTTTTTTTTTTTCATTAAAGATATTGCGAACTATGCGAACATCCATTCACCTTTACACCTATCTACCGCTCTGATATGCCTGATCGACTACCTCTTGGTGTTTTTGTAAAGCAATGCCTACGACGACTTGTACAATCACTGAAATTTGTCTTACGTGCCTTGGTGGTTGGTGTGGTCTGGTTGGTCATCTTACCTTATTCAACTTTATGTACTTGGCGCTTCTACTTTTGGAGTGGCGAAACAATTGGATTCTTCACAACTTCTTCAAAGAACGTGACTTTACCGGAGGAACCTTCTTCTGATGTAGTGCCATCATCCCTATTGGCTCGACTATTCAACTTTATGACATTCCCTGTGGTATTCCAGTGGAGGTAAGAAAACGTGCGATGTGTGTGTATATGTCGGTTGTTTAGAGGATTCTTTTGTAACTCATTCCTTCTCTCTCTCTCTCTCTCTTTATTGTCTGAATACAGAACTTTTTTATCGGATTGTTTTGAAGGTCAACTGATTACCGCATTTGTAATTGTGATCTTTATCGCTGCTTACTTATTTCGGGAATGGGCTATGCAAAACTTATTGGTGGAAGACGAACCCCAAGAAGACGAAGAACATTTGGAACAACAACATCAAGCTGCTGGTGCAGTATTGGACTTGGCACGACCCCTTCTTGAACGACAAGGTACACCCAACGGCGATACTCATAACGACAATGGCCAAAGGAATCTAATACGTGAAAATGAACAAGTCGACATCGATACTCTACTCCACACACTTCAAAACATCAATAACCCCAATAACGACCTGGAGAACGAATTACAGACTCGATTGGCGGAAATGCGGCGGGTACTGGAACAACAACGGAATTCGAACGATGGAAATCAACAGGAGCAACATAGTATCGGAAGCGGACACTCGACTCCTCACAATGAACATGCTAATGAAGGTGCTGGTCCATCCTGGTTACAAGATCATGTATCGATGGACGACCAACATCATGCCTCTTCTAGTCAACAAAGCAGCAATGGAAAACAAAAGGATACTTTGAAAAATAATGACGACGGGGACGATGACGATGGTGACATCAGCGACAGCACCTACGAAAACCAGCGCCATATGAACATGTTTACCAGGGACACGGTGATTTCAAATTGGTACGACAAGCATGACTCTGATGAAGACATATATAGGCGACGATGGAGGGCTCCCGAATTCTCTGAAGACGACGAAGAAGGTGATGATGAAGGGAATGATGAAGACTTCTCTCATGTGTTTGGCAATCAACGACATTTACCACCCCCTTATCAGCCTGTTGACGATCCGACAGCGGCTGCTGCTCGCGATCCTGCTCCTGCTCCTGCTGCACTAGTGGAAGAAGATGTTCTTGATAACAATGACGATGGTGGTGACGATGAAATGGAACCTTTTGACTTTGGTGATGATATCGATGGTGTATTGGAAGCTATTGGTATGCGCGGCAATCCATGGATGCTTCTACAAAACTCTGTACTGATGTCTCTTATGGTCAGTTTATGCTTGGGTGTGGCTGTTTGGATACCTTATGTTGTTGGAAGATTGGTTATCTCGGTAAGATAAATTGATTTTTTGTTTTTATGCATGAATGTACTAATCAATCTTCTTTATTTGTATATATTTATAGATTAAGCCTATGAGCTTTATTCAAACACCGATATCAGTAATGCGACTCCTGACGGACCCTGTTGTAGACTTTGTATTGGATCGTGGTATTCCTTTGGTTTGGACATGGGTGACAACTAAGATGGAAACAAATGATATTGTGCCTGAATCTATCCAGTTGGCTGTTGATACTGTGATGACAAGACTACACCAAGCTCTCGACGATCTTCTTTTATCCTCTGGAAACACGGCTGTCCTTGATAACTTGGCATCGCACAAACTACAAGTCGCTACTAATAACAGCTCAATGATTCACCAAAATGCACAATTAACTGATCTACAACAAGTTGTCGAATCATTCGGTGATTCAATGTTAAAACGCTGGCAACAATTTGCAATCGGACAAAGTGGGTTGGATCGTACTGTCTGTATCCTCGTTGGTTACCTCGTACTTGTCTTGATTGGATCATGGTACCTTGGTCGAACACCCTCAGCTGTACAACGTCGACAACAGCAACATCGAAATGGTAACAATGGTGGCAATATGAATATGCGACGGGCAGCCGGACAACATGGTGATACTATTCAAGATATTCTTCGGCAACAAGGTGACTTTTTGAAGGTTGTATTCTTCATCGTGGTGGAATTGGTGATTTTCCCTTTGGCTTGCGGTGTCTTATTGGATGGTTGTACTCTGCCTCTCTTCGTTGATGCCTCTATGGAAACTCGGTGGGCGTTTTATCAAACCAATCCTTATTCGTCCTGCTTCTTGCATTGGTTCTTTGGTACCGGATTCTTATTTGGTGTGGCGGTCTTTGTTGCTTTATGTCGTGAAGTGGTACGTCCTGGTGTTATCTGGTTTATTCGTGATCCAAATGATCCTCAATTCCATCCAATTCGGGAAATGATTGAACGACCTACTCTACCTCTGTTGCAAAAGATTATTCACAGTGCTATGATGTATGCTGGTTTGATTGTTGCCGCGGTTGGCTCTGTGGTCTACACTCTGAACTACCTCACAAATGCCTTCCCTCTTGTTGTCCCCTTGGAGTGAGTTTGGATAATACGATATACCGGGCATTCATACTAACTTTTTTTTTATATATAGCACACCGTTTTCTACCCTGTCATTAGATCTGCTTGGTGTCCAATTTTTACTATCTCCACTGATCTCATATCTTGCACCCCGGGAATATGCCAAATTTCTACTGGATACTTGGTGGCGCTGGACCAGTCGACAACTACGTCTGACATCATTTATGTTTGATGGACGCTATCCTGAAGAAGAAGGCCGACATGTACGACGATCTCTTGAAGCATGGTTACTACGAAGAAAAGCTGCTATCCCCTCTGGTGATGACGATAACCACGTATATGGTGATGTGGCTATTGCTGAAGCTGACGGATCTCAAGAACAACAACAACATATGGCATCTGTCTTTTTTCAACGTGATGGTCAATTACTCCGTGTCCCTAAACTCGATACAGTGCCTGTTGTACCTCGCCGCCGTATGCTAGTCCCCGTGGATCCTGTGACGTTGGAAGCTTTGGATGAAGAAGAACGCCGGGCTGGTCATCCTGCTGCCTCCCAATCTGGCGATGAAGATATCAGTACTACCATTGTTTATGCCCCTCCTCAATTCAAATTCAGAGTAAGTGGAACAAAAAAGGTTATTATGGAAACTGAAAGGACGTACTAATGATTAATCTTATTGGTCACATCTTTTAGATCATTCTGTTTATTATGCTCATGTGGCTATCAAGCTCCTTGCTCACTTGTACGCTCACTGTAGTACCAGGTAATTAAAAGAAAAAGACAAGATAAATATCTACTGTTTCTTTTTGCTTCAGACTAACAATTTATACTAGTTTGCCTCGGGCGCTATCTATTCAAGACACTTGTAACGACAAAAGCTGTCCATGATGTATACAACTTTGCTACTGGTGCCTATGTAATGGTCTCCATGGGATTGGCTATTGACTGGATTGTTAACAAGTATCAATTTTGGCAAGAAAATGGTGCAACCTTTGCTATGGTTTTCGAATGGACAAAATCAAAACTTGGATTGGTAAGACAAAAAGATGGAACTGGGGGCGTGGAAATGACATGTCGAGAATGTATTGATCTTTTTACTGAAATACATATGATAGGCTGGCAAAGTGTTGTATTTGGCATTCACTCTGGGCTTTGTGCTACCATTGATGTTGGGCGTGACCGTAGACTTGTATCTATTCATGCCTCTACGCTACTCTATTAATGATCAGCCTATGGTCCTCCATCTATCGGAAGTAAGTATTGATTGGTCATATAACTTGCAGCTGATAGTGATGATGGTATTGATTATCATTTTACTCTTAGGATTGGACATTTGGTGTGGCCTATGCAAGTATCATTTATGGATTGATTCAAGTTTTACCAAACAACAGGTGGCAGCAATATCTGAATCAATTCACTGCCGATGGACTCTTCAACATATCCTTATGGTCTGTCACAAGGGATTTCTTGGCGCCTGTGTTGCTGGGAACCATTCTGGCGATAACCATTCCTGGAGTACTGGCTTGGGGTTGTGTCCAATGGCTGGGTAAGTACACACACAAAAAAAAGGGGGATATACAGGTACATATTACTAATTAACTTTTTCATTCTGTCATTGTTATCAGATGATGCTTCAAGAACGTTGATATTAGTACGATGGATGTATCCTATTGTGTTTTGCACACTACTTGTTGGGGTCGTCTGCTACGTCTCAACGAAATTGGCCAAACTATGGGTGAAATCTATTCGGGACGACACATATATGATTGGAAAACAACTACATAATTTGGATCAAGGAACCTCATCAACAGCATCTTCAACTCTATAGATTTTATATTACTCCTTTTATTTGTGCATACCTTCCCCTTCCCACTTGCTTTTTTTTTTTTTTATTACTATAACTCTTCTTTACTAGTATATTGTGTTTATTCTACCAATACATTATCCAAAATAAAAACCTACATATTACTTATTTTACATTATAAAGTCTTTTGTCTTTCATGTTGTAGCCACCATGTCAAAAAAAAAAAAAAAAACCAAATGTTCTGTTTGATTCCCGACATAATTTTTAACCCCGCTGCATGAATTTCGAATACTTTGTTTGCTTTACCAACATTTACTTCTTGACCACTCATTTGTTGTTAGACATGATCAATTTGAGTGTTTTGAATGATAACAACAATAAAGAACCCATTATTCCTTACATCTATAACAGTAGGACAAAACTAGTTAGAGTGGGACAGGACATGCGTCCCATGATACAATCGTCATCATAAGCAAAAAGTGCTACGGGCAAAAAAAAAAAAAAAAAAAGTATTTAAACCTCCACCTTTTTTAATCCCATTCCCATTCTTTACATGATGGTTATATCATACTTATCAGATAATAGACAAAGCCTTGCTAGATCTTTTGTGAAGATGGATGTTCGCATGCCACCGAATTATACTTGGCTGGTATTCAAGGAAGAGCGATGGCAGCCTTTTGACCTCGCCAATCAGAATAAACTGGAACAGACCTTGTCGATGGATGGGACATTTGTAGATATTACCGACTCACTTTTCCCTGATGTGAGAAAAGTAAGAGTGTTTCCTCGAAATAGCTATCTGAGTTATCTGGGTTTAAAATATAGATTGTCTCGGGTCCTTCAACCAGATGCATGGAGTTGGATTTAATTTCCCCCTCTTTATACCCTCTTTTTTTTTAAAAAAAAATAATTGTTGACTATTGAATAAACGTGCCCCTTTTTTAACACCAACCAACCCCATGATTCATCTTTCCACCAATGCAAATTATCATAGCCAGGACCCTGCATACCCGTCAATCTTTTTCCACATATCACCACCCCCAGAGTTTATATATATATATAAAAGACAAAACAAATAAACATATCTACAATTTATAATAACATACATAAACTAAAATAAATAAAAAAAGTGGAGAGGAGAGGTCTATAGATTATACTGCCACCGCATGCCCAGATCGTTGATTCCGCCGTCTTAACCAAATATAATAACCCACACCGGCAAGAATAAACACGATCACAATGACAATCACTGCAATGAGCCAGCCTTCAATACCATGAGATCGACTGACAGAAGGTCGTGGTGATGTAATGGTAACATAGGGTGGATCTTCCGCATTGTTGCTGATTTGATAGGCTATCAATCCTTGGAAGGGTGCATTATAATCCAGTGCTACTTCTGTTTGAGACCAATCGTTGCGTTCGTCGTAAAATATATCGTCTTTATTTGGTCCACCCACGATCGCGCCTATAAGAAAGAAAGGAGGGGGGGGGAAAGCATTAGTATCTATAATTTCTATCCTGTTCCTTTGAACTTACCATATAGTAGATGAAGTTCTTCAGCAGGCGAAGTGTCAATGTGGCTAATATCAGTACCACCAGATGCACCAGCATGATGAGGATTATGAGGAGAATTTGCATGAATCCCACATACATAAGGTGTTAACCTAAAAAAAAAAAAAAAAAAAAAGAATGGATCAGTCACAGGTACACACACACACATATACACACGAGACCATTTTAATAAACTTACATGTAGTTGTCCCCAAGCATATACTTGATCTGTTTTGTTGCAAAGTCAGTATACTGTTGTGATTTACTCGAGTCAGTTTTGCTGTATAAAAGAGCCAACAAGGAAGTATCTTGAAGAGGCACCATCGAGTTGGAATTACTGTAACCATCGCACCAGAGCATCCCCCCATTGGTGAAAACGCAAGGAGCACCAGAGGCACTAGGGTTTATCATGGTATCAATCCATTTCTTGGCAGCAGTAGCATATTTGGAATTGTTATTGTCGACTTGAGCTCCGAGGACATGGACGGCACCGGTGGGATCGCTCCAGTCCATTGGTGACACTGGGACAGAGGCGAGATTGAATTGATCATAGTATTGAGACGCCTTGTCGCGATAAGTGGTGTTCCCCGTTGCCTTGTAAAGCCATAAAGCACCATAAACCAATTGAGAAGTGTAGTTGTTTGTTTGATACAGATCGTCTGCTGCGGGCACCGAGTTGGTATAGACTTGTAAGGGCTTGGTTTCAGCGAGAGCAAACACAGACTGGGCAGCATTGGAGAGTGCCGTTGCATAATTGGTGTCGTTCCCGAGATTGCCGAATAAGTAGGATGCTGAGGCAAGTGCAGCGGCAGTCATGGCGGCAACATCAGTGCCTGTTGCTGTGTTGTTGATGGCATAAGATGGTCGAGGTGTAGGAATACCAGTATCAGGTCCTATAAAAATGATAAAGTAAACGAGTCAGCTTGGGTTCAGTCAAAGCTTCTTGGATATGTATATTTACATAAAGTGCCCTTACCCCAATAGTTGTTGTCGACATCACCGGCACCGACTTGCACATATAAGGTATTTGCATCGGGATGAGCTTTAATTAACCAATCTGTACCCCATCGGATCGTGTCTTGTAAATACTTTGTCTGGTTAGCTTTTGTATACCCATCGTACCATTCTATACCACCCCAGGAGATCAAAGCCAAAGAATGAGCCAGAGGGAGTGTGAATTTGAGGTAGTCACTGTAAAAAGGCCTAGTTAGTTCACATGATAATTATACCAAAGTCTTCTTCATTCTTACCCAGCATCGTAATAACCACCAGTAAGATCGACATTATTATCTTTTCCGTCTTGTAAACCAGAATCATGACGCCTATTATCATATATATAAAAAAAAAAAAAAAAAAGGAATGAGTTAAAAGTCAGGTCCCACGTTGTTGTTTTTTTCTTTCGCAATACTGAATGAACTTACCAAGGTACACGATTATTGGAAGGTAATTTGCCACTACGTTGAGCTTCGTAAAACCACATGGAATTGTTGAGGAGAGCAGCATAATGAGGATTCACGTTGGAGGAATCTTGAGCATTGACCACTGGATTGTTAAAGGTACTTGTGAGCGTCAGTGATAATACCAGGCAAGAAGATATAATAGCCTTGCCCAAGTACATTATGTTGAAGAGAATAAAAGAAGAAGGAAAAGAAGGAAAAGAAAGCGGAAGGCAAAGTCCTATTTTTATAGACAAAACAAAAAAAAAAAAAGACCAAAAAGAGGTGATTTAGGTTTCAACTCCGCCCATGTCAAAGAATGAAAGCAGTAAGGGAAGGAAGGAAAGCCTGGTAAACCCTGTTGATGAATTCATATCACCCACTATAGTTTGACCAGACATATCAGATTAGGTAATGTAACAGACTCTATTCAATGCCAAGAGTGCGCACATTTTCAGTTACGCCCAGATGATTGGACCCAGATGGTTATATATATATATATATATCTTTGACTGAGCAAAAACCCAAAAAGGGTTTTGTGTTTCGCTCAATGCCATTTACCCACCGGCCCGTTCTAGATATTGCATCATCAAAACAATGAATAGACAAAGTAATGGTAGTTTTTATTTATTATGTGATATATATATATATACATATAGAAGAATAATTATACTAAAGAGATAGGGGACAGAGAGGGAATACATTCGATCTATTTTTGGTACCTGGAAGAAGTAGTTGGTATTTTTGACACTCGACCTTTTTATTCATCCGTCATCCTTACCTTTGTGTTTTATAGCCTGACCAAAAGGGTATGACAGTAAGTCATATATCATGTCATAAAAGAAGTGCCTTCCAGTTCTGAGGTCCATGTTTGTTGACCCAATAACCTTACTGTAAAAGGTATTCGACTTGTATTATAGAGTATTTGCATTCATGTTGATTCCATTGGTGCTTTCAACGAAGGGGTGTGGGCCAATATTGAGGCGGGTTGGCGGGTCCTTTTTTTTTTTTTTTTTTTTTTTTTTTTTTTTTTTTACCTTACAAGCGGGGCGTGACTTTTCAAACTCCAACCCTCAAAAAAATATTCTTTGTTGCCTTGTCATTCATTCTCTCTCTCTCGCTCTCTCTTTTTTCCACTACACATTCTATATATTCATCATGGCTATGCCTCCAGGACCCTTTGGTAACAATAATGCTGGCATGAGCGAACAAGAACAACAAACGATCAAGATGATGCAAACTGTCATGGAATCATGTCCTGCTAAAGTGGCTATGGCTGGTACGGCTGGTAAGTAGACTTACTCTCCTTTTTACCCTTTATCGATATTGACATATTGTTCTAGGTTTTGTCATGGGTGGTGCTTTCGGGTTATTCATGTCCTCTTTTGAATACGCTGGTCCTACAATGTCGGAAGAAATGGTCCAACAATCAACGAAACAACAACTTAAAACAGCATTCAAGGAAATGGGTACAAGGTCATGGTCAATGGCTAAAAACTTTGCTGCTGTGGGTGCCATCTATTCTGGAACAGAATGTGCTATTGAATCAGTAAGTACCACATGATCGACTATTTTGCTCGTAACTACTAATCACTTGGACTCTTTTGTAGTATCGTGCCAAAAATGATCTTGTCAACAGTGCAGCTGCTGGTTGCTTCACTGGTGGGTTACTAGCTGTTCGAGCAGGACCTCAAGCAACAGCTCTTGGATGTGCTGGGTTTAGTTTATTCAGTATTGCCATTGACAAGGTGATGCATGCTAATAGTTAGAATAGAGTCTCCATTTATAACACTATACATTATACATTCATTTTTACTTGATATTACCCTTCTCCCCATATTGTACATCTTTATATAAATATAATCATTGATCATGTTGTTTTTATTGTAATCAAATTAGAATGGGGGCAAATAATAATAATAATAATAAAAAAGATGGTTTGATTTGTGTAGTATTAGATTATGTAATGATAATGATGCTAATAATAATAATAAAGAAGGGTGGGGGGATACCTATTGCTATTACTATTGTTGTTGACTTCTTTTATGAAGAGAATCCTTATATGTCCAAGCACCATCGTCAATTTGAATCTTGCCAGGCATCTTTTTGGACAAAGAGACATTGGTCTTGTCATAGTCGGAAGTAGCATTGGCGTCTCTTTCAAATACAAAGAGTTCCGGTGTCCAGTTGTTATTGTTGTCCATACGGTCTTTACGTACCGATCGTTGCCATTCTTCGATCTTTGACTTTTCAGCGTTAGCAGTGGTGTAATCCTTTTGAGCCAAAGCAGCCGTCACCTTGCCCCATACGCGATGTGATTCAATGTCTTGTTGTTTTTCCAAAGGAGGTGTGACCCGTTCAGCCATTGGTTCTTCTTCAGCATCAAATAAAAGTTGTTTGTCCGTTTCCCCGTTTTTCGTGTAGAATGATTGGTGACTCCATCGTCCGGATAGTGAGTATTGTTCTGTACCTTGGTAGTTGATAGATCCCTTGATATGATTGTATTCACCACCAAACCAAGGTTTTGGTACAAATTCCATCACCGTCTGGACCCCATTACTGCAGGTGATGGAGCAGTTCCCGCCAAGTTCAATATATGCTGCACCAGTCAAGAATCCCCGAATAAGTAAATGAGGAAAGTCGATGATGTATTGTTCTTCAAATGGTTTGACGTAGAGTACAGCGCGACCAATTTGATCCACCTTGATTGAAGTGCCCTTGAATTTGGATTTTTGACAGCCTAAAAATAAAAACATAAATGCAAGATCATAAATTAAAGTCCCGATTACAACATGTCATCCATAATGATCAACTTACTATGTCCATTCAATGAGACACCGGCTTTTTCATCTTCAAGGTAAAAGGCAGAAATGGGAGGATGATGGCAGACTTGTTCACAGACACATTTTACATCACCGAGTTTGCATTTGAATTGTTCACCCAAGATAGGATTGTAGGGTTTCTTTTCATTCAGACCATTGGTGCACCGAGAAGCATAACTACCCCAAAGAGTAGACATAAACCACCGTACAACAGCAAGCATACGTTCTATTATATAAAGTTCATATAAAACAGGTTAATATTATATCCTAGTCATATGGTTTCATGCGTTTGTTACCTTGTGGGTCGGCAGATTGACTAATCGCGGTAAAGCTAAAACATTGAGTTTTACCCCAACCAAAACAAAAGAGACAAGGAAAAAAAAAAAAAAAAAAAAAAAAAAAAAAAAAAAAAAAAAAAAAAAAAAAAAAAAAAAAAAAAAAAAACCGTGCATGGTAGCATGGTGAGTATACTTGATAACAAAGTACTATACACTCTTTCCTACCACTTTTTATTATCTTTTTACTACTTACCAAGTAGGATGGTCACCCCAATATGTTCTAAGATTCACAAAATATGTCAAGAATTAAAAGTACAAAGATATAAGTCAGTATGATGTTTCCCTTTTACTTTTAATCCACTTACCCATATTCTAATAATGAGAGACCATTCAAGAAAAAGGCCGGACAAGTCAAGGAGGAGAGATCGCCAGTAAAGCTGATAACCGTCTTTATAAATTCCTTGAATTGGCCTTTGGAGCCGGATTCCACATGGTGTACAGATAACCCGTCAACGTCAGTGGCAGTAGGTGACACTTCACCGTCTTGTGTATGTGAGTGATGATCTTTTGATTTGTTATTAAAGCCAAGCACCATGATGCATAAATAGGGAGGAGGAAGGAAGAAAAAAAAAAAAAAAAAAAAAAAAAAGAGTGGAGAGAAAAAGGAAGAAAAGCGATATCCCGACCGATAACAAGACAAGGACTTGAAGCGGGATTTAAAATGTAAAATCATGACGAAAAAGGGTTTCCCTAAGAACAAAGCCCTCTCATTGAAACCGACATTATCATAAGATATAAACTTGGGAAGGATACTTTTCCAATTCAATATCAATAGACGGAGGGTAAAAGACAGTATCTTTTTCATGTTCCCTATAGCAGAAAGGAAATATATGCAGCCAGTAATATGACTAGGTTTAAATTCCGCCCCTATGGCGTGACTTTAAACAGGAATTTTTCATGTCAAAAATTTACACTTGTCCTCTCTTCTGTTCCTTATAAATACCCCTTCTCTTTTAGCCAAACCAAACTACTTTTTTTATTCTTGCTACCATTCACTTTATTATACCTTCCTCAAAACAACTCGACCTACAGCAACTGATACCTACTCTCGTCAAATAACATGGACCTCAACCTTGATGTAACGAATGACTGATAAACTGAATAACCATTATCAACTCAGGTACACCTTCGACTATAATTTTGTCAAGACATTCAACGGCGGATTCTAACAATTCATGTCTTCTCACCACACATGTTTATACGTATCCATGTCCGAAAGGGGTGCGACTAATATAGCATAAAGGAACATGACACTCATCTCAGCAGACACATTGACCACCTTGTAGTGTGATCTAACAGATAAAGATGATACTACTAGTGGTGTCTAGCCTGGTAAGTTTGATTTGAAAAGTGTTTGCCTCAAAGACTAACTCGCTGTTTTAATATTACCACTCTTAATAATAGTCAAACAAAAAGGTGATTAGGTAAGGTATCCTCCTCCCATACACATACATACGTTGTTGTACTAACTCATCTTTCTCTTCTCCCTGACGCAATAGACAGACTCGGAAGCAATACCTCATCTATTAATGAATGAATGAACTGTCAAGTGTCTTCTCGGATCAGGTAATAATAATACGGTAAAACAGGGTATTTGAAACAAGGAGGATTAAACAAAGGTGGTGACCATTAGTATTCAAGTCAATGTTTCATGTCTATAGATATACTAGGAAATATGTAGAAGGTATACGTAAATAATAAAGTAGGGTTGATGATGATGATACTAATAGTATGTATGATGTTTATATAGATGATCCAACGCTCAAGGCGCATCGACAATATGGTACGACAATGGTTTAAACACCCGCTCACCCAACGAAAATTTTTTATTCCCCCCCCCCACATACTTTTTTTGGAAAAAGCCTCTCTTCTTCCTTCTTCCTTTTTATTAAACCAAAACTAAATAAATACTCCATCATGTCCTTCCGCTCTTGTTTTAAATGTGGTGAACGTAAGTTAAAACAAATAAAGGTGCTTTTGGTGTGTGTGTGTGTGTGTGTGCGTGTGGGGAGACCAAAGTGACTCAACCATGATCATTCACTTTACTTACTCGCTTTCTTTGTTATTTTATATAGCTGGTCATCAAGCCCGTGATTGTGAAAAGTCTGACTCTGTCTGGTAAGAGGTTAAACTATCTGTCTGTCATCATTATTACTTAGTCTTTTTTATATTTTATAGCTACAACTGCCAACAAGAAGGTCACGTTAGCAGAGATTGGTAAGGATTGCACTAGTCTCTCTTACCTTGACACATACTAAATCCTTCCTTTTTTTATTACGTTTGATTATAGCCCTCAACCCCGCGCTGAAAAGACTTGTTACAAATGCAACCAAACTGGTCACATGGTAAATGAAAAGAAGCCAAAAAAAAAAAAAAAAAAAAAAGGAAGGGGGAGGGTGATGATATCTCTAACTCAACTTATTGATTGTATAGTCTCGCGATTGTCCTGAAGGTGGTCAAGACAGCTACGGTGGTCCCTCTTGCTATTCTGTAAGTATATTAACATTAATAATGTAGGATGATATATTAACATCAAGATTATTAATCGTCCTCTCTCTCTTTCTTTCTTTTTTTGTAGTGTGGTAAATCTGGCCATATCTCTCGTAACTGTCCCGAAGGTGGTCAAGGTGGTGGTCGCTCTTATGGATCCAGCATGTCTTGTTACAACTGTGGTGGACAAGGTCACATGAGCCGCGAGTAAGTAGGAAAAAAATGGATGTGTCTGTTAGGAAACTCACACGTATATACTCTCTCTTTTTTTTTTTTTTTTTTTTTATCTAGATGCCCTAACGGTCAAGGTCAAAACCAAGGTCAAAAGTGCTACAACTGTGGTGTAAGTCATCCTATCATCTACTAAGCCAGAAAAGAAAAAAGGACAACTCATCCAACTCTTTTCATGTAGAACTTTGGTCATATGTCTCGGGATTGCGATCAACCTCAACAAGCCAAGACCTGTTACAACTGTCAACAAACTGGTCACATCGTAAGTAGATGATCAGGTATATTTACAAGAATGACCATTCATTATATCTTTCTTTAATCATTTAGTCTCGTGATTGTCCTGGAGCTCAATAAATGTGATGGTCTTTTTTGCGGTGTTTTGTTTGGGCGATTCGTATATGTGTAGAAAACCTCTTATTCCTCAATAAAAATGACTTTTTATACTCTATCAACATGTATATTTTATCAACAATGGGATGATGGGATCTTTTCTTTTTTGTAGAATGGCCACTTTTGATTAATTGGGCATTATTTTTGCGCGAAATTTGAATGCCGATTCCGCTTGTGAAGACTCAAAGGTTTCACCTACTGACCTGTCAAAGTGTCAGAAGCTATTATGATTATGTTACCCTATTCAAATAAAAAAAAAACCAAACCCTTTTTACAATACAACAATACATAGGATCATATAGATTCGATTATCATTATAAAAGACAAGACTTGATTTAAACATATTAAAAAAAAAAAAAAAAAAAAAAAAGACAACATTGTTTATTACATAATCCAGTTTGGTCAGGAATACTAGATAAAAGAGTGATGGTGTAGAAAGGGGAGGAATATGGTAATGCAATAATAGGAAGAAGATAAAAAAAGGGGGGGTAGAGGGGAAGATGATATAGGAGATACAATAATGAAGAGGGTAACTTGGCCTGCAGGAATGAAGGCAAGCAGCAGGAAGGAGAGGGAGTAAAGTCTAGACTAACTACTTAACAACCATCCATATAGCCACCCTATTGTTGATCGTTTGCATTATATGTTTCTGAACATCGAGGATTGGGTAAGGAATGAGTGGAAGATTTTTTCTTGATCATGACTGACATTCGTTTACTAATGGACGTTCGATATTGTGTTGAGGTGGGTGTTCGGGCTTCAAGTGGTGGTGCCGGGTCATTGCTGGAATAATACACGCCATCGTAATAGTGTTGTTTATAGTATTCCGTATCTGTTAATGACATGTATGTAAAAGATCCATTTGTTCCATTAGCTTGTATTGTATTTTTTCAAGGTACCTTACCTCTAGAATCATATTCTGGAAGGAATGTTCGTCGTTTGGTGTATTTTTCGACCTTCCATAAATCGATTTGAGATCGTAGCTTGTCAATGAGACCAACCATGTTACTTTGTATTTGTGTAGAGGATGTGAAGTGAAAAGAAGGAAAGAAAAAAAAGTTCAAACCTTTTTTTTTTTTTTTTTTTTTTTTTTTTTTTGGTAGCTTCTTCCGCCAAATCAAGTGGCGATCTCCTTAATTTCAACTCCGCTTTCAGTAGGTACAAATATCAGGGAGGATGCAAGTAATAATAAAGGCAAATATTCAATCAAAAAAGAAAAAAGAGAGATGGTAGTATACCTAAAAGAGAGAGAGTAAAGAGTTATATCACTGTAGTGTACTAGTCAATAGGTCAAGATGACGAATGATGGATGATCTGTTTCAGATAACCCCGGGTAAAGGATGATATCAGCAAGTATGTAATTTAATCATTTCCAATCACCTAAAATCGTTTGTTCAACTTCCGCGCATACATTTTTATTTTATTAAAAGCATCAAAAGGGAGAGAGAGAGGCATATATAAACAATCTATATACAATAAACATACTATGTTAAGGATTATCCTATACTAAAATTATACTAGATCTTGACAATTTTTTCCTTCCGCAAGGCCTTGACGCATTCTTGTTTGACATGACTTGACCGTTCCGTATCATACACCCCATGTTGATCGAATTGTCGAGCATAAAAAGCACATTGTTCGATTCGATAGTTTTTATACATCCCATCTTGAATGAGTCGCTAGTTATAAAGTGAGTTGATAAGTATACAAGCAAGAAACAGTTGATAATGTCCTACATACCTCGGCTGGTGTCAATTCATTTTCTGGTTCTTGGCCTGAGCGAATGATAAAAGTATCATGCAGAACATAAAAGTTGGCGCCATTTAAAAAGGTCGCATACACACAAGCAGGTAATTGATCATCAAACCGTTCTTCACACCTATTTCAAAAAAAAAAAACCCCCCATGTCAAATGAGTATACGATCCAATCCCCCCCTCTTCTTCTTCTTTACCATGGATGATGTTCCTTTGTAGTGATATAAACGGGACCATAATGATAGTCATAATTGGTGATCAAGTAAGGTTCGGTGGCATATTTCCATTCATGGTAAGAAGTAGGACCCTCGTTAAGGGACCAATGATAATCCAAGAGCCCCATGCGACCAGAATCCACCCATTCAATCATACCATCACGATCCGTAGGATACACATCTGTCTGTATATTGTTGCGTCGAGGAAAGGCAAAGGTTGGTACCACAAACGCATCCCCCTGATTTAAACCATCGATAAGAGATGACAAGTAGAGTGAGGTATGAGAAGGGAGCCAAAGTACCTTGATGGGTGTATGCATGATATGATTCGATCGACTAAATAAACGGGCGAGATTGCGTGCTGCTTGTAATCGAGTATGTGTCGTTTGATGTGGTAGTAATACGACATGGATATCCACATACTTGTTTAGAGATGGTCTAGTGTCGTATTCCCGCCGTAATCGTGATAATGCTTGTACCGTATGTCCCGAGTTTAATCCATCCTTTGATTCGATCTGTATTACTGCTGATATTGACCCTATGATTGTTATAATATAAATAAAAAGTAATAAAATCAGTAAACCCTCTTGTTATTCCCAATCACAGTTGTGTTTATGAGTTTACCTTGCCAGTGGCTTGCCATTGTCTCTAGAGAATCCATGTCATCCAAAGTCAATACTGTAGTAATACCAATAGGTGTGATGGGACTCTTTGCTTTAAACCAAAACGGACGCACATTATCTGGTTGTTGGAGGGACTTGCTAAACATTTTACCAAGGCGAAGTTGTGTATTTATTAAGTTAAGTTTGGAAGGTTGTAAGGTGGGCAAGTTGCTGATAACTTTGTTTCCTGCTGATATTTGATCCAAGTAAGCTATATTTTGAATATAAAAGAAAAAGGTTAATTAGTATCAGTGTTAATTAGGGGGGGGGTTGCTCTTTGGTGTTTTACCGTCTGTGGACAAAGAGGTATCGTTGATTGGGGAAAAGGATAATAATTGAGAAGCACAGAATACCATGCTGAAGAATAGATAGATACAAGTAGCCCAACGGACCAGTCGAAACGTCCATAAGCGTTGGCACCACTGGAGAGATGATGATGTTGGCAATCTTGGGTCTTGTTTTGATAGGTTGGGAGGACAGGCAGTTGTTAAAGATACCCTCCGCTGATGTATTTTCGGTTGAATGCTGCCCGGTGGGGACATGATGTGAGTGATGTTTATAGAAGGGTAGATGAAGTAAAGTTGACTGTATAATGAATGGAAAGAGAAGAAAAGACAAAAAGAAAAATCCCCCCTTTTGTCTACCTTTTTTTTTTTTTTTTTTTTTTTTTTGACTGGCGTGATTTAAAAATATCAAAGAACTTGAAATCGGAATCAATGCACGTGCCAACTTTTAAACTAGTAAGGATAACCCTATCATAAAAGAAAAAACGCTCTGTACAGCGAGTAATCTATTCATGCCATGTTACATACTACACTATTGCTTTTAACTTATTCAGGACCATGCCTTTATTATCTGCTAAGATCATGCCTTGATCGAATATAGCAGGATATGAATTCAAAGATTAAAAAAAAAAAAAAAAAAAGTCCGTCAGGGGTACCCTTTATGCAGAGAAGTAAAAGCTACATCTCTCTACTTTTTGCTGATGATGGTATAGCATGTATGACTTGTTAATCCCGACGAACGAATAAATAATTATGCTCAAACATTACACAGCGAAGGAACCAACATATACCAAATCAGATCTGCCTTGTTTGCGTCAACGCCATTCTTTTCCAAAGGGACTTTTTGAGTTGATCCTCTGCTTTTTTTTTTTTGTTTTAGTTTGTTTTTAGCGAAAGTGGCAGGTAAATAGACTTGGTTGATCTTGGATTTTATATGATTCTCCTTTGAATTATAGCCACATATTCCCCTTTTATTGTGTCTACATGGTTTCGCATAAAGCACGGCGGGGCTTGACCCTATTTATTTAAATCCCGCTCAGATGGACCATTTAAAATGTTGTGGCACTGGATATTTTTGCTTTTCTTTTCCTTTTCCAAATTGGAAACATCAACTTGGCATGCGTAACCCGCTTATCTATAAACAAGTTATATACTTTATCAACAAGTGGCACACTACACTCAAGGCAAATTACTGTAACAAGCTGCTCCTTTTACCAACTCACTTTTTTTGTCTTTCCCGGTTAAATCTAGTAGAACAAAAAAAGGACATGTTTGCCATGTTTGACTCGATCTATGGAACACTAGGTAATTCGTCTACTTGACTTGAAACATGTTGCATGTTTAACTGCTATATTTTTGTTTACTCAGGTCGATTGGGATTATAACACGGTCTTACTCCACACTTGACTTTAATGGTCCTCAACGCGGGAACTACTTTGACTGTAAGCTTGCACCGTGTACCATCTATTGGCTAATCTATCATCAAGGCACTGGAGAAACAGGTATTAATATCTCATTCTAGCTTGTGTATGTACAATCTTAGTAATTGGAAATTTACACTTGGTTGCTTTTGTATGAATAAAAGTAACTGATTCTTCTTTTATACCTTTGTTAGATCGACAAAGTGCCATGGGACATGCTTTGAGAAATATCAATATATGACAATGATGGATAATGGATGACATACAGGATGGAATCAGATGGTGGCTAATGGTATAGGTAAACAGCACTCGAATGACGTGAGGTCACTCTTAATCGAGTCCTTAAGAATCAGATGTGGCGACACTCTTTAGTGATGTAACAGGACAGGGGTGACGACAAACTGACGAAACAAGATATACAGATGGGATCTTATTGGCATGTGGATTATGAAAAAGGTAGCTCGCATCAACAAAGGGCTAGGTCGCAGCACAAGATAACAAGGCAAGTGCAAAAGGTAACGTGATTAAAAGAGGCCGGGAAAGATGGAATGTTGGTATCATATAACAAAACTAGCACTCTTTATTTTCTGATCTTGATAATAGTGGTAATACAAGACCGGAATATGACAACGGAGGCTATATAACTATTGGTGTAAAATTACTGTATACTGCTTTGTGTATGTGTAGTCATTAAAACGTAGTTTATAGTTATAGTCGTCTTAGATTAGCTTTTTAATAAAAAAAGTAATAAAGCTGTCCATATAGGCTTTTTGATTTATGCAGCATATATATATATATATATATATATATATATGTATTGTCTTTATCATTATTTGTATAATATGATTTATGCCTATGTTGTTTTAGACTTTTGCCATAAATCGAGGGAAGGGGAGCTCGAAATCAGGTAGCGTTCCTGGCCCTGATCGCATGTGCAAAACCCCACTACTGGTTTATGCTATTTATGAAACATAATAGAGTACTGTATAAGCATTGAAATAGGAATGATGATTGCCATCTCAAGTGGGGGGGGGCACTAAATCAACAAACAGGCAATTCAAATCTCGATAACGAGTGCATGAATCCCTTGTTTTAAATCCCGCTGATCGCTGCGTTTTTCGATCCAAGTAAATCGAGTCTTATTTTTCCTGATCTGGTTAACGAGGGATAATGCATATGCATATATAAATATCACCAAAAAGTAAATTATCGTCATGTCTATTTGCAAGGAGACAGGCACACTCCCCCCATTTCAATAAGAATTTTAAGATGGTCAGAATAAGAAGCAGAAACATTCTACCTCATGTGTGATTTGCTTCTGTGATTCTCTGGGTAGGATGAAAACATTCTATCATCACGATACCAAGGCCGATCTTTCATCGTCGAGTTTGATTTTGACAGGTTAAGGAGTGAGAGTGCCACTCCACTAGAGCGGGATTTGAATATGTGGTACTTTTTTTTTTCTTTTTTTTTTTTTTGTGGGGCCCTTTCCTTTCTGGACAATTTAATCATCCATGCTGTTTGGTTTTACATCTAGATCACGTCTATTAGTACTCAAACGATTACAACAAAGTCAACGACAACCTCAACCGTATCATCAACAACGTAGCAAAGTGACACTGATTCAACATGATTTTGCAGATGGTGTAAAAGTCAAACGACCCCTTCCTATTGTACTAGTCCAAAGTAGTCAAGATCTGGATACAAGGTAAGTTTGGCACTTTAATACTTTATATAATAACCCGTGTCTCTTTTTTTTTTTCTTGTATTCTAGTTGGCCCTTGCGATGGCAGCAAAAGTTGGGTGAATTGGGATACCGCTCAAGTTACATTCACCTTGAACAAGAACAAGCTGGTGCTTCCACAACATCACCCCTTGACATTTGGTACAAAGGTAAAACAACAAACTTCAACAAAACAAAACAAAAAACAGGGGATTCACTAACTTTTTTTATTTTTGTATATGAAATGACACCTCAACTAAAGACCTTGTCCAAGCCATGCAAGAGCATTCCTATTTCCCACCCCTACTGATTGGCCACGGTGACGAAGCCTGGAAAACCTGTCAAAAGTATGTCTGCAATAAACCTGTTTCGGGCCTTGTTTTGATCCATCAGCAAGAAGAAGAAGAAGAAGAAGAAGACGACACCAACGACAACAAGCTACCCTCTATGGAATTCGAACCTCACTTCCCACTCTGTCTGATATCACCTATGAACAAAGTACCAGTCTTTTTACAAGACGACAATGTGGATCACCTAGATACTTTAACAATAAACAAGGAAGACTATCATGATTCTGTATTAAAACATACTCTCAACTGGATGGACGATGCCAATATGTGATTATCTTTATTAACTCTATACATATAGGTAAAGTATATGACCCCACACACATACATGATAAAAAGCCTATATTTTAATCCCCGCTTGTCGTTAAATAAAAAAGAAAAAAAAAGAAAAAAAAAAAAGTCCCGGTGTGTCCAACTTCTTTCTCGTATTAAATTGTTGCTCAACTTTGGTCAAGTCAACCATTCCTTATTGTCATGTCCTTATTTGAAAAGCAACAAGTATCTGGTTATTGGGGTCCTGTCACAAGCTCGGTAGATTGGTAAGTTTGAACTCGAATGGAAACAGGATACTAATAGAATATATATATATATAGGTGCGAAGAGAATTACAAACACTCATTCTATATTGCTGAATTCTGGAACACCATATCAGTAAGTAGCCTCCTGTCTCATTATGGGGAAATAGCTTTACTAAAACTTGTATGTCTTGTATTGTTATTATGGTATAGAGTTTTGCCATGGTCGGACTTGGTGTCTTGGGCATTTTGGCCCACCATCGATCGTTAGGCTGGCGACTCTCGAACGGATACTTGATGATTGTAGTGGTGGGTATTGGAAGGTAATGGGAAGGAAGAAACTTTATGATCACCATAGTGAATAGTTTTATTAACATTATAATGTAGTGTTTTATTCCATGGGACTCTTCAATATGAACATCAAATGTGGGACGAGGTATGTATGTATATAAATAGAAAGATATTTTACTGATCATTATATTGTATTAGGTACCAATGGTATGGACGGCGTGTTATCTGCTTTGGGTGCTTTTACAAGAAAATGGGTATGAACCTATTCGATATGGTATTGGTATCAGTGCTTACTGTGCTTTGGCCACATTTGCGACCAGTCAATACAAAGGATCTACTCAATTTTATCTATTTCAAACAACGTAAGTCAAAAAGGATTGATATTACTATATATGTTAATGATAGTTGGAGGGGTGTGGGGGTTGATCCTATTTATTTGTGTTTTACTTTACTTAATATTTGGAGGCTTTGTTATAGATTTGGTCTAGTCATGTGGAGCTGTTTATGGTTTGTATGGAAGCTCTACAAGAATGTCCAGAATAATCAAGTCATCCAACTATTCCATCAAGGTGCCCGGTTTTTGGCGTTGGCAATTGGTGTCTGGCTGTTTGATTCAAATTTATGTTTTGTCTATGACTATGTACCTAATCCACAACTTCATGCTTGGTAAGAAGGGAAAAGAGTGATATGGATATGGGAGGGGTGGGCGCACAAAGAGGAAGATTAGACTAACTGAATAATCATTGACAACATCAACATTAACAATAACAACATTTCTAATGATTTAGGTGGCATGTATTGGTAAGTAATTGAATCACTGGTAATGATGGTAGGATTTAACCAGATACACCTTTGAATAGATGTGCATTAGTCTTCACTTCTTCTTCGTAGCCGCTGGATTTGAATTGATAGGAACCAAGAATCATCGAATTGTCTATTACGCCAAGTGGATCCCTTATGTGCAATTGGTGGAAACTTATGGTGACAAAAAGGTAGAATAGTAGTATAGGGTTTATAGTATTATCATTTATTATACTGTAGTTAGTTTAATAAAATCCTCCACTTGAAACCAGAAATGGCATTTTTAACATCATATTGAAACGATGCAACCCAAACATTTGTACCTGACCTTGTGATTACAATTGGACTTCTTTTTTGTCACCAGTGACTCACGTGGATATATAAAGAAGGTGACTGTATTGTTTTATGTCTCATTTTTTCACATCATGCGGGAAAGGGGGATTTAGAGGGGCGGCGGGAGATGAAATCAAGAAGAAGAAGAAGAAGAAGAAGAAGAAGAAAAAGCTTAATGAAAAAGGTAGAAAACAGCTCCTAAACGATATACAGTGCTGTTTTTAGCCGGTAACTTTACAAACAGCTTATTCTCTCTGTCTCTCCTCTCTTTTGAATTGACCCGGTGACTTGAAAAAGAGTTATGTTTATAACACAGAAAGGGAAAGCAAATGCATGACTTTATGTCATTGTTTAAAAAAGAAAATTCAGGGCCTGGAACCGTATAAATCAAACTTTGGTGCCATTAGTAAATAAATCTCACCGCCACACCTTTTTTGTTTTGTGATAGCTTTCTTAGAAAGAAGAAAAAAAAAAGGAGAATTTGTGAATGTATAAATTACAAAGTAGGCAGGTTAAAGAATAAAAAAATAAAATAAAAAAAAAAAGCTGATCCTACATATCGTACCTTGTTCGAAAATCCGATCGATGAATGTAGGTGTCAAGTGAGCATAAAAATATTTAACCCCCGCCACCCCCTTTTTTTCCGCTTATTCTCGATGGATGTCTCCTCGAATCCAGATTATCCGAACTAACTATCTAAAGAAACTTGGCATGTTCTGACCATTTCTATTAGAATATGAAGGAATAGTATAGAAGAAGTATAACGAGTGGTCATTCAAATCATTCTCGGAGGACGGGTCCGGAAATGGAACATTATTAAGAAAGCTTATTTTATCACTTGTATTTATATATCTGCATGTGCCGCCTAGTACGCGGAATACATACTTTTTTTTTGGGGGGGAGGGGGTGGAAGAATCAATGGAATCGAAGGGGGTGGGTTTTGTATAAATAGGCCAATCCCCCATGTCTCCCCTTTTCGGTCCTTTCATTTTCTCTTCTTCTTTTTCTTCTTTTTGTTTTTAAACCCCGACAGTCATTATATCTCGACCACTTTTTCTCTCTTTGAATTTTCTCGTCTCTCTTCCACTCTTTATTCTAAATCAATCTTCTTCTTTTCTTTTTTTTACAACAAACTTGACACTTTACCGAAACAAACAATTACACTAATGGAAACGTTTGTTGGACATATTAAAACACCACAAGATGCACTCATTGTCTTTGAAGCTTGCCGACTTGGATTACTACAACGAGTGAAACGACGACTCTCGACAAAGGAACGTATCAATATTCAATCAGGATCAATATTTGCTTTTGATGAAAATGAAGCTGGTATGCGTCGTTGGACCGATGGAAGAACTTGGTCACCTAGCCGCGTTTGGGGTAGTTTCCTGACATACCGGGAATTGGAAACAAAAAGGCGGCCTAGGAACGGTGGTGGTGGCGGTGGTGGCGGTGGTTGTCTCTCTTTTGCTTACAAACCCAATGGTCTTATCAAGCAAAGTTTCTCCATCTGCACGGCGTTTAATCAAAAAATGCATCTCATCAACTATTATTCCAAAGCGGATATTGCTCAAGGTAAACTTATGCTTCCCTCGCAAGATCCTAGTCTCGGCGACATTGTCATTCCTAAAGGTCTATATCCTGAACTCAATCCTTTGGACACAAGTGGTGGTCATACGGCTACTTTACATTTGATGTTGAAAGCATCTATGGACGAAGAACGCCAACAACAACGGACTAGTCATAACAACAATAATAGTAGTGGTGATGGGAAAAAGGATAGTCATGGACAACTACCTTCGCTCTCATCATCACCATTATCCACATGCTCTGACGACGATTTACCATCTCCTTCACATCCGAGTTTATCTCTTTTACCACAGCATCGTCACACATCCATTGCCAGTCCACGATCTCCTTCACCTGTTATCACCAAACAACTCACATCTGCTCACCATTCTTCTTTACTACCACCAGCTCAAGTTTGGAAACCTTATGCATTACAATCCGAGGACACAAGACAACTCGAAGCTCTCAAGACTCAAATGCGTATCTGATCTACTTGTTGGTTAATGGTTATCTCCTCTTATCCTCTCTCTTTTTTTTAAAAAAAAAAAAAAAAAAAAAAAAATACGACACAAACACACATACTTTTTATATAATGTCTTCTCTTTTATGCTTTTTTTATTTTTACTTTACTGTCTTTATCTCTCTCTTTTTTTTTTTAGTTACCAATAGTATATTGCCACCTTCTCTACACACAAACACACAAATTACACACAAACACACGTTTATAGCAATACACACAATTGATCTTCCCCTTCCTTTAGTACTATTACTCAATCTACCCTTCCAATCTTTTTTTATATATACTGTTTTATATATTGAACATAAATTATATACTCAATAATGATTCTTCTTTTTAATAATAGCTATAGCCTTTACACCAGCTTTAACTTTTTAATCCCCGATTTATACACACGTACACATGATTATCATTAGGATGGTCGATCTACCCTATTCCTCGATCTCTTACATATTCTACTCTATATTAAAAATAAACTGTATTCAATCGTTGGCTTTTGGTCCTCGATATCAATTCAAACTTTGTTACCTTTTTTGGAAATGAATGAACTCCCCCCGAAAAAAAGGTACATATTGTGGGTACATACATATACCTACTGATGATTTCATCAGCGTCTACTTTTTATAACATTCAAGGGTGATCAGAATATGCAGGTTATTTCAATATCGTTATAACGAATATATGGTCTTGACATTCTTGCGAATAGAGCAAAAATAGGGGGAAGGGACATGTTCGGGTAGTAGTGAGTTTATGCTTGCCCTATGTTGGTTTTACGACGAGACTAGACTATATCGGAAAAAAAGCCATCCTGTTTCCCATTCTTCGTCGATCTCGTTCCCTATTCACCACACTCCTTCATCCGTCTTGCTATAGCATTATAAACATACTTTGCAATGTGCTATTATTAAACGCCCTTTTTTTTTTTTTTTTCTCTCTAACAACATAAAAACCAGGAACGAAAATAAGGTTATGCCATACGTAACGTACCGATAAAAACCAGTGGGCTCCGCGATTGTATGGGAAAAAGACCAATCCCGACAACACCACACAACCTTAAACACAAGGGTACCTTTTTTTTTTTTCCTTCCAACTTAAAAATAAAGGGGTATGATTTTTTAAGTTTCATCTCCGAAAGGATCGACCAATCAGAAGAGAGATAAGACTACGCCTTTGCATTGATTCCAAACCACACCCAGCATTTTTTATTATATCATTGAAAAAAAAAAAAAAAAAAAAAAAAAGACTATATCACTACAACTACAAAAGTCCAAATAAGAAGAAGAGGGGTTCGATTTATGCTGTGACAGGAATGCGTGCCTTCCTTTTCCCATGATGTCGATGACGCTGTTTCTTCTTTTTACCACCCCCAACCTGTTTCGTTGTAGCCCTTGTCCATTCATCCTGTTTATGTCGATCCACTGGTTCCAACAAGGCCTCGGCCCGTTTCACTGCTTGTCGACGACGATCGCGCACCACTGTATCCCCATCAGATAATATTTGGTCTAGTTGAATCATGCATCGAATGATTTCATCTTCATACATCAAGAATGTACGATTATCAGCCGTGTTGCCATCCAGATACAGTCCACCTTGGTCGTTTACTTGATATTGGAGAGGTAGCCGTGTGATCTTGTCGTTCTCATTGTCGTTTGTCAGCTGATCAAGTTTTTGCTCCACCGCAGATAATTGATCGAGTTTCCTTTGTCGTTCTTCTGAGTGAGGTTCTTGTTCCTTTGGTGGGTTGACTGGTGGAGGTGAGTCCCGTTTATTTTGGTCCGGCTTAGTCACGACATGGCCTTTACCGGAAGGTTGCACAGCTGGCGTAGGCGTGCGAATCAGTTCATCCAAGACATCTTGTAGCTGTAACACATTGTCGGGCAAATAGGGCTTGTTATCATCGACATCAGTGGATTGTTCTTGTGCTGAAATTGATTCCACCGGTGTTCCATTGTCATCCATCAAGGGCAAGAGGTCCTCCATGGTTTTTTCATCTTGATGATCCTTTTGAGCCTGGACAGGTGCATACACATAATCATCTTGTTCATTACCACCACCTGATTGAGTCCTGTTGTTCTTTTCAAAGATGTGCTTGAGTAGGTCTTCCAGTTTCTGAGTTTGATACTGTTCATAAGCATCGTCAATGGGTTCTTCGTCTTCTTGCTGATCCTCCACCTGTTGAGCTGCTGATTGGATTGGGGTGCTAGAAGTTTCCTGCTGAGCGGGTGTCGAATCTTGCCGAGTTACTGGTGTAGCTTGTTGACAACAAGTGCCTCCATGTTCAATACCAGATTCTTCTTCTTGTTTTTCACAGCATTTCTGGTCTTGTTGTTGATTATAAAGGTCGATGAATCTGTGAAAGGCTTGTTGTGCACGTTGTTTCTCCAAAGCGGCAAGAATGCGGGCACGATCGTAGTGGTGGACTCGGTCATGGTGGCATTGCATGAGTCGTTCCAATTGTGCTGCTCTTTGTCGACGGTAATCCATTTGTAGTAGTCTATTGTTGTATAAAGCCTGGACAAGACGCATGTGTTCGCGATTAGAATCCCCCATTTGTTCAAGCAAGTGTTGCTGTTGCTGTCGTTTCAAAGAGTACTCTAGTAATGCTTGTATTCGATGATAATCTTCCAACGTTAACACATCTTGTAGTTGCCGAGTTCGAGGATGGACTAGAATGTAGGTAGAATACATTGTTGAGTATGTAATTAAAGAAAAAGAAGACCGAAAAAAAAAGTCGCCAGGTTTTTCTTCAAAAAGAAAAAAAAAAGTGCAGGGATCTGGGTTTGAAAATGGAAAAAATAAAATAAAGACCTATGCATGGGAATGGTAAAACCTGCCAAGTACCCAGTCCTTAAAATACATCTTTGTAAAAAAGGTTCAAATGATGCTTTTGTGTAATGATGATGGGAGGGGGGCGAAACCTAAGAAAAGTAATCGCAGTGCATTGAAAACCTTTGCACATGCATGAGAGAAAACATTTGTTAGTTCTCTTGTAAACTATGAATGCGATGCTTGTAACAACGGTATTGTTATTCTATACTATAATCAAATGTGAGCTCATGTCTTACTTCACTAAATGTAACCTTGTACATGCATAAGGTCACTCACTCATAGCATAATACCTCTTTGACGGAATTTGAAGACGGTGTTTAAAATGATTTGATCGTTTCGGTTGGTACATTTATCTTCCCCTCTTACTTTTTCTTTTTTTCTTTTTGTACAAACGCCAACAACTTTTGACAACTTTTGATGTCGGACAATTATATACTATTCTCTTGTAGAACAATCTCAAGTGAATCAAACCGTACTAATGATCAACTTTGGCACGATTAATAAACACTCTGGGATCAACACAACCTCAACAAGTTTATTAGATTGGAACTACGAAAACGGTACTTCTCAAATACGACAAACATAAATATGCTATAGGGTGACCCAGTACTCATTGGAAAAAGGTAAAAGACTCCATACTGTAACTTGTGATTGCTTGAAACATCTCTTTAACGATTTTAGATGGTCGCCAGTAATATTGATTTTGGGTCGACTTTATAAGCACGAAGCTTACCAGGAAAAGCAGGTTAATTCAAACCAGGTAAAATGAAAAGAGCAATCAACCACTTCTTCTTCTTCTTCTTCTTTTTAGTCTGTAAACAATGTAAACTGTCTTTGTAGTATTGGAACCTGGTTGGTGGAGACATCCTTTGAACTATCGACGAATCCATCACTTAGTGGGAGTTACTAATCTATTAACATTCGGAATGGATCATGCTATGGGGACTGGATTCCAATCTATAAAAGGTATTCTGGTAAAGTGACAAGTATATGCATACAAGAGACTAATGCTTTACTGTTACTATTTTTTTTAGGGGATGAAGATTCTGGTATCAACGACACAAAATCGATATTGCCGAGGAATTACGATCTGCGACTATTCCTCGGGTGTTAACTCGGATATAGATTAGTTTAGTGGATTATGATTGTTGTCGTTGTTGTTAATTATCAATTCACAAATAAAAGAAATGTGGGATCTTGTATAGGGTTGATGTTGTTGTTCTTTTTTTTTTACTGGTCTCATTGTGTTTAACTATATCTGCTGAAATTCATCAGCAAAACCTCATGATTAGTATAATCGTTGTCAAATCGACCGAGTCTCATGATGGTTGTTTCTTTTTTTTTTTTTTTTTTAATGGTCGTACTTATTATTTTGAATAAAGGGATCCTTGGAATGAAGGGTTTCCTTTTACTGTGGGGTTGGGTTTCAATCCCAGATAGGGTTCTTCACCTAGAGTAGTACAAAATTAACTCAGGGTCATGATGAACCCGTAAAACCATCAACTTTTGGTAATCATTTACATATCATGTAGATTATGAATGTCGTGATACTTTTGACATAAGCAAATCGAGACTGTGCACCTGTCATACATTTTCATGAAAAGAATAATGTACTCTTTTTTTCTTTGTTTTGTTTGCCGCGATGTCGGTTAATGAGATCCATGGAAGGTTCATCTAGGAATTTAATTGACTATCTAAGGTATTACCGTAAACTACAATGCCGATCTATTGTCATGTATCAGCGTCATGGAGTATCTCCATCATGACTAAATCCAAGTCGATGACTATCACATTGGGTTGGTACCTAATGATTTGTTTGTGTTTATACGATATTATTACGTACTCTTTTTTCATAATTATTTTGTATAACCTGTGCAATTACTTTTGTACTGATAAAGAGTGGAGTATGACCTTTACCTAATTACACTTAAAGTGTGTCTCGATCGGGGATGAAAAGAGTATTCATGCACAACATGAAAAAGTTGAAACACCGATCACCCGATCTATTTTTTTTCTATTGATTTGCGTCACCCCAGCCCTGTTACAAACCAAGTTGGATATCATGCAGTTGCCACCAAATCTTCTTCTCCAATGAAATACTAGTTCCCTTGAGCATAAATATAAATGATGCCTATTTCAATTTGCTCTTTCTTTTTTTTACGTAAGAGGCGGGACCGAAAGTAAGGAAAACCTTATCCTTCCTTTTTTTTTTGGGTTTGATGATATCAATAACAGTTTTATTAATATCATGAAAGAGTGGAAACCTAAATTTCTGTGGTCAAGGCAAACTTGTAATAACAGGGTCTGTTTAGGATTCCAGGGGCAAAGATTCATTGGCTAGAGCGACTTTCTTGAAAGCGGGATTTGAATTGTTTTTTTATTTATAAAATCCCACCATCGTATTTCTCGCCTTTTTTTCACTTTTCTTTCACTCAAATAACACTATATTCCCCAATAACACTCTTTTTTAAAACAGCCCTCCTTTTTTTTATACAATTCAAGACAATAATGGTTCTTTCTGGTAAACGATTCATTAGTGTCATTGCTGCTTCTGCTCTTCTCGCCTCTTCTACTTTGGGTGTTGCTCGAGCTGCCACTTTTCCCGCAAATGCTGTTGTTGAATACTGGGGCCAGGTAAAATAATATAATGACATGCACATTTACATATTGGACTGATGATTATGATATCTTTTTTTTATATCTCTTTTATAGAACTCTGCTGGTGCTGGCGGAAGCGGAAGTCAAAAAAACCTGGCTAGTTACTGTGATGACAGTACTGATGTGCTTGTCCTCTCCTTTTTGACTGAATTCAATGTTGGTGGTCTCCCAAGTCTCAACTTTGCGAATGCATGTACTACCGCCTTCCCTGGTACTCAATTATTGCACTGTCCTGACATTGGCAAAGGCAAGGATCTGAAAAAGAAAAAGACATATTTTGTTGTCCGGATAACTAAAAGATATATTTATACCCACTTTGATAGATATCAAGACATGTCAATCTAAAGGCAAGAAAATTATCTTGTCACTTGGTGGTGCTGCTGGTTCTTATGGATTTAGCTCTGATGCTCAAGCCCAAACCTTTGCTCAAACTCTCTACAACATGTTTGGTGCAGGCACTCACCAATACCGTCCCTTTGATGATGCGGTGATTGATGGGTTTGACTTTGACATTGAAGGTGGTGGGTCTACTGGTTATGCTGCCTTGTCAACCTCTCTGAAATCTCTATCCAACAATCAACTCTTGATTACTGGTGCTCCTCAATGTCCTTTCCCTGATGCCATGCTCGGTGATGCCTTGAACAATGCTGTCTTTGATGCTGTCTTTGTCCAATTCTACAACAACTACTGTACTCCTTCTGGAAGCAACTTTAACTTTGATACGTGGGACAATTGGGCAAAGTCAACTTCCAAGAACAAGAATGTTAAGGTTATTTTGGGTCTTCCTGGTTCTCCTACCGCTGCTGGTAGTGGATATCTCACCTTTAATCAAATTCAAACTACTGTGGCCAACGTCAAGAAATACAGCAGCTATGGTGGTGTTATGTTTTGGGGTAAGTCATACAGAGGAAAAAAAAAAAAAAAAAAAAAAAAAAAAGGTGGGATATGTCGGTTAGTATGAGAAATGGAGGGAACCACATGTTAACTTACGGAACTTGCCTTTTTTTTTTCTCTCTCTCTTTATATATAGATGCTTCTCAAACTTACAGCAATACTCAGGTATCTCCAAATTTGGCTGTTGCCGTCGCTAACTTGGTTCATGGATCTGGTGGTGGCAACACTCCTCCTCCCACTACTACTACTACTACAACGACATCCGGTAGCAATCCTTCGACCTCCACCACATCAGCATCCACACCCTCACCTACCTCAGGCGGTGGTCAATGTGTCAAGACGGGTGAAAGCTGTCCGACCAATAACCAATACATCTGTAGTGGAAACTCCTTTGCGGCCTGTGCTAACAATCAATGGGTGGTCCAACCTTGTCCCGCCTCACTCACTTGTTTCACCACCACCGACGGCTCATCCATCTATTGTGCCCAACCTGCCTCTGGCTCTTCTGGCAACACATGTGCCGCCAACTCGGGTGCATTCACCGCTTCTGCCGAATCCAGCAAGAAGGCTCCCAAATCATACAGAAACAACAGGGTCCAGGCTCAACTGTCTGTGGTCAGCACCACCAACAATACATGGGAAGCCGTCATCAATGCTCGTCGCACCGATCTCATGCCTTTTGGTTCCAAAGTGGTGGTGGGCTTCAATCTCGGTCCTCAGATGTCTCTTACTGAAGCTCAAAACGGAAAGATCTCTCAGTCGGGTAGCAAGGTCACCATGCAAATCCAGAACCCTCATAAAAAATCAATGGATTTGGTCTTCACTATCAAGGGTACCATTGATCATGACGCTGTGTTTGTGGCTCCTACTGGAACTGGTATGACTTTCCAATCTTAGAATAGTCTCTCTCCCTTTTTTTTTTTTTTTAAAAAAAAAAAAAAAAAACTCTGGATGATGTTGTATCATTGTACCCTTACCCTTCTTTATTAGTGCCCCTCTTTTTATTATATTACATATCAATAAAACATTTTTTATTTTACTTTATGTGTGTGTGTGTCAAAATAGTTAGATGTTTAAATATAGTCTCGGTCAACTTTCAAAATTCATGCAAAAGGTCGGCGGGATTTAAAATAAACTCCGCATCCTTTTCCCGGTCTTATGCCCTTAGGGTAGTAATGACATGATGCCTTCTATAAACTGTGTGTGTGTGTGTGTGTGTGGGTCTGAAGACAAACTAGATTTAAGACAGACTATTTAATATGGTAAATATATGGTTTTTATTGATGATATTGGCAAGTTGATTTGTATTTATAGAAACAATGATACGTATTTTATATCATGATACACTAGTTGATGACAATATAAAGGTATTTGGGTCAACTAAAAAAAATAAATGATGTATGTGTAACTATGTATAACTGAGTATCGAGGGGAAAGGGGATATACTTATATGCATTGATTTGACTAGAATATGGAAGGATTCATAAAAAAAACCAAGTTTGGTAGGGAAAGAATAGTACGATACAAAGGGAGATGATTTAGGAGGTATGTCTGGTTGATCCTGCTACCGAAGAAGATTCATGTACAAGTGGTGTTGTTGGGACATTGTCTAATAGAGTATAGATTGAAGAATGGTATGAGTATAATGAGCCTGTTGGATTAAAACAAGACATGTATTCATTTACCATTTGCATCCGATCCTGTCGATGCTTGAGTTTGTAGAGCCCTGTTGTGGTGATATTTTCGCTTTGAAGTTGATTCCAAAGAAAGTGGTGTAAAAGATAAGACATTGTCGATAAAATTTCGTATCCTAGTTATATCCAAGTTCGTGTTTGTATTCGAGGACTGTAAAACGGTTCGTTCCTGTTGTCGAGGCTGGCCATTGATTGGTGTTTCCTTTATCACAGGATTAGTCATGATGAGATTTCTGAGATCCTTGGCGCTATATAGTCTTGTCTGATGCTGCATTTGACTTTATCAAAATTAAAAAATATCACATTGTTAGTAAAAATGTCACCATATAAACTATCGCTTATGTTTACATAGTACTTACATTCCGTTCGATGAGCCAATGTAACATTCATGTTCATCCGTCTCCTCGTCAGAGCCTGCAAATGATGCTGGTGATTGTTTAGGTCGGAATCCCACACGATCGATGAATTGTCGACCATTTCGTCCGATACGTTTGCGGTATCGAGGGCAAGAAGAAGGTAATGTTGGATAATAGAGCTTGACTTGGCGGTGTTCAGAGGACGATGGGGTTATCTGTTGGAAGAACCTGTTTGGCATCGCTTGGGGGAATGGTTGGTAAGAGCACTAATAATTAAATTAGTAAAGCAATGAATTGGTGACCACCCTCTTTTGTTTTTCATCACTTACTTCGGTAAGATCCTCGTATAAGGCATCTTGTTTCTTTTTGCGTCCCAGTTCCCTTTCAATCCGCCTCTTCTGCCCAAAGTGTGCAGTCTTGATTCTGACCATTTTTCTATAATATATAAAAAGATTAATAATTAGTAAAATGAGATGATAATATAATCCCCCCCAAATGTTAGCCACCACTTGCCTCTGCCCAGGTCCTGTTTTAGCATGAAGGGCACCATGATTCGTCTTTGGTGATAGGATTTGATTGAGAGATTCGTCATTGTCAATGGCCAAGATGCGTTGGTAGTCGTAAGCTTTGCATGTCATGTTGAGGAGAGAGTAATCAAGAGTCAGACCTTCTTTGCGCACCCTTTCCCGACGTATCACCATTTCCAGAATGCTCCGTGCCGTTTCCAAATTACATCGTAGCTTGTGCAAGTTTCCCAGTGCAAGTTTCTCGGTACGTCTTGTCTTCCGGATAGGGTTGGTTTCATGTCGTCTAAAGCACACGTAAGGATCCATTTCCTCTTTTGAGAGAGAGCAAGTTGATAACACTGGAATAGTTGATTGACCACCACGTTTGTTGCATCGCTCCTTCCAATGCTTGAAGACCTGGGGAGCACCCGGCCAAATGTTGATGGTGGAACCTGGTGGTACAGATAAGAGAAATTCTTCATATTCTGGAATATGAGAATCATCCTAAACACACTCACACACACACACACACACACACACACACACACACACACAAAAAAAAAAAAAAAAAAAAAAAAAAAAAAAAAAAAAAAACGAGTTAGACATGCCTATTTATGAGTATTAGACTTACCCCATGGAGAAGAGGACCTTGTTTCTTCGTGATTGATTCGAATTCCCATACAAGTTTTTCGAAACCGTCTTCAGGTAAGGACTTGGGAGTATGATTTTCCTTCAGATAGGCATCATCTTCTTCATCCATCACATAAGGACATCCAGTAGTCTTTTCCACCGTCGACGAGAAGCGCATTAATGTTGTTGGTTCCTTGTATTTCTTTTTGTAGAGTCTTGAGTATTCTTCGGCATCAATCATATTGGAGGTATTAGGTACAGGGATATAAGCATTGGTGATGGTACCGGTGGTCACAGATGTTTGAGCTGCAGATAATACTGTTTTCAAATCATGCTATTTCAAAAAAAAAAAAAAAAAAAAAAAAAAAAAGTGGAAGAGAAAGTGTGTGTGTTAGTTCCAAATAAAGTAATGATCAATAAACTCCGTCTCAACACCCACTACATAGTATCTAGTGTCGTTGATCAACATTCGTCTACCCTCCACATTCATAAGTTACTTACTTCTTCATTAATAACCAAACCAGTTTTAACTTGATCCGCCGTATCTAGAATGTCGTCAGTAGAGTTGTCCAAGGCGAGAAGTTGAGATCCTTTGTAGATCCGAAGCCGATCCTTTGGTGAGAGTTTCTTGCCACGAGTTGTTGGTCTCATAAGAAGATATTGCACTTTCGTCCGTTTCATTCAAGGTATGACCCAAGAAGATGAGCAAGTTTTGTTTGTTTTTCGCGATAAAGTCGGGTTAGTAAAGCTGCTATCAATATATACTTTTTCGTTTTATATGTATTTTTCTTTTCCTACTTACAGTTTTGTATAACACTAGGTTTCGACGATCAGAAAGGTAAACTTGGCAAACCAAAGCAGCAGTAACAGGTAGAAGATAAATATTTCGATATGGCAGACAACCTTTTTATTGTTGTTTATTTGGCTTCATATGACATACGTGGGCACCAATTTGGTCACTGGCGGGGTTTGAAATATCATTCCATTGGCCAACAGAACACCCACTGCCTATCACCATGAAGAAGAGAAGATTAGTTTCCCACTAGATAGTTTTTATGGCTTACCTAGACGAGTGACTTGATTCTAATGTTCTAATACTCAGTGGGGTAGTGGATGTATAATAACTTGTTGATGAGAATGTCCTATTAAAAAGTAGTCAGTAATGATGTTCATACAAGGATGAATGGGTATTAGTAGTACTTGCCCAGGAATATAGGCACCAGATAATCCCACTATCAAGAGAAAAGTAGAAAGTGTACCTTTAACATAAGACATCCGATGGCAGAAGAGTTATAGTCCTTCACACTGAGGGAAGATTTGGAATCTTGTGTTGCTACATTCAATAGTAAGAATCCTAATATGGGCGAGTTTTCAGTTAGTTATATTGCTACAAGGACATTTTTTTTTTCCAATTATTACGAGAGTGCATCAAAGTAAAGTGGTCCTTTGTTTTTGATACCCAAGTAGGTCATAAACAGGAAACAGATAAGCTGCACCATCAACATCCCAAGAAAAGAGCGGAAGAGGAGTGAGGAAAATGAAAATCAAAGGCGCAATGGGAAAATATTCACAGCCGGGATTTGAAAATACCAGCATCTTGCATGATCTTCTCTGCCAGTATGAATAGTGGACATGTTTATTCGTGATGGACTAAATGCCCCATTTAGACTATCGTCTGACTCACTTTTATCTCCAATGTAACAATGTCAATGCATTTAAAACTGCCTGTAATGGTCAGACTGTGAAACGAACGGAGATCAACCACTCTCGAGTCTCGTCTAAATATACCCTTTAGATGGTATCTAAAGAATACCTTTTGATGAAACCAGTAAACTATTCAACATGAAAGATATGTGGCCATATGATACTCTTTTCTGGGTTGAGGGTTTTTTTTTTTTTCAACTTGTCCGACCAGGACAGCCCAACGGCCAGAACATCAGGCTTCCTTTTTTTACGAGCCTTTCCAGTTAGCGATAATACGGATATGAGGGGCTCATGCAACTTACCATTACTACATTACACCTCGCCACCGAATAAATACTTGAATAAATTTTGTGCTGTTACTGTTGTTGCTGTTGTTGATGTAAAAGCGGGGTAGTCGATATTGGTCGCCATTTTGTAAACTCCTTTCTTCAAAATGTTTATTGCTGCATTTTGATCCCGCCCTTGCGACGAAATTCCATTTTTTCTTTCAATGCAAACAGAGTTGATACAGGACACGATTCCTGAATTCAGTTTGGTGCTATCCCGCCGCCGTGGGTGAACAACCCGAGAGTCACAGAGACAACATAGTTTCGATGTAAGGTATTCATTAGTTTCATGAACTGTTGCTTTTTCCTTGAGAAATTGTTGTAACGTGGTTGTGTTTTGGCGCTGATATCCTTTTATTCACCAGCATCCCCATAAATCACAACTGATTTGACGTGACGGGGTTCACCTTGAGATTCACTAGGTTTCGTATTAATGCTTTTGCCGCAGATGCATAGGCCTTGTCGTTGAATCGTTCCATACCATAGTTTTGCTTCTTGATCCATGGAGATTGGTGGTAGAATGTGTGGAGAAGATGCCGGTATTGCTGACTTTCATGTTAGGCCCAATGTAAACGTGGTGCTGACCGTCTTGGTTTTTATGCATTTGTTCAATCTCCAACAGATATCCTTCAATGGCATTGAAATTGGTTTGCTCCTTTTTTTCTCTCTTCATGACATGGCGGTAATAGTCGGTTCTTAAATGGCTACGGGCCTTCAGCAACTTCTGTACTCGCTTCGCATCATAATTTTCCATTTCTTCTTCCAGGGGTACGTACAAAACATTGAGATTTGATTCATGCAAGTGAAGGCGGTGTTTTAATTTAAGATCCCGATTCTGCATGAATTTCCCAATCCAGCAAACCAAGTGTTGTTGCCAGGGGCAACCCAGGAGAGGAGCAATTTACGTTTGAAAAAAAAAAACCGAAGTCCTTTCATCATTGAATTTCCGAATTATCAAACAAAAACGAAGAAATGACAAATACATAGTGAATGTTATTTTTGACATTATCATAAAAGTATTGTTATTTTTGCCATCGATATAAATTTATGGTTTATTTTCACTATTAGTATAAAATTATTGTTATTTTTACAATATGTTTATTAAGTGTTATTATTTCGGACGTCTGTCTATTAAGAGTTATTATTTCTGATGTATGTCAATTAAGTGTTACTATTCAAATGGTGTATCTTATGGTGTAGAAAGACATCTCTCCTAATCCTCATTTTCATCCTCCTCTTCATCCGCTTCATCTTCATCTTTCTTTTTGTGCTTTTAGTCCACTGCCAACATCAGCATATCCAACAAGAACACAGCAACAGCAACAGCAGCAGAAGTAACAACACCAATTGGGGGTAACCCGGGGGGGACATTGGTATTTTAGCTGTCCAGCTAATTTTGAACTATACACGATTCATCATGTATATAGGTATTATCCATCGTGATACATAAATCATTTATGATAGAAACACCTTCATTGACAGACATATTTGTATTGACCAGCAAATATATGATAAAACAAGACTTTATTGACATTAAGATCACATATAACACTATATCTACAATAAAACCAGTCTAAAACTAATCTACTACCACTTTTATCTACAGGACATCATATTTTGATCTGTGTCAATTTCCATTCTGCAACTTTTTTCACAAAAGTCAGGTTAAAACGATCTTGAGGCTATCCTGCTCCATACAAGGTACTTGGTACAATGACCATTATGTAAACTTTGTTGGAAATAGGCTTAGGAATGCACATGGTCACTTTTATCATTAGCATCACTTGTTCATTGAGACAATAGAGCACTCCCAAGATTCAAGATGAGGGTAAGCGGGTTTTGAACTACGTTTTGTCTTGTGTGTCAATTTTTTCATTCTGCAACTTTTTTTTTTACAAAAGTCAGGGTAAAACAATCTTGAGGCTATACTGCTCCATACAGTGGACATGGTATATTGACCATTATGTAAACTTTGTCGGAAATAGGCTATAATGTCTGCATCGCCACTTTTGTCATTAGCATCGCTTGTTCATTAAGGTAGTAGAGCTCTCTTAAGATTCAAGGCGAGGGTAAGCGGGTTTTAAATCAAGTTTGATCTTGTGTGTTAATTTTCATTCTGCAACTATTTTTTACAAAAGTCAGGTTAAAACGATCTTGAGGCTATACTACTCCAGACAAGGTACTTGGTACAAAGACCATTATGTAAAGTTAGTTGAAAATAGGCTAAGGAATGCACATGGTCACTTTTGCCATGAGCATCACTTGTCTCTTGAGGCAATAGAGCTCTCTTGAGTTTCAAAGCTAGGGCAAGCGGGATGTGAAAGCCTGTCGAGGTTTCAATATACAGTACGTGATTTTGGGGGCAGGGGAAGGTTCATTTTTTTTAGATGAATCATTTCATTCTCGCTCTTTCCATTCTTCAATGGTCGAACATAGTCGATGCAGCCATCATGATCTGAATAGCCTGTCAATCACCATTAACAACAACGTAAACACTCAGGTCGAGACTAATAATATCTAGCTTGAAACGACGTATAACCCTAATGTTATAAATGGCCCTCACTCTGATTAGACGACGTAACTTGGATGTAGTAATTAAACAGGTAATAATGACGACAGTAATAACAATGCTAACAGTCGACATCTATTTCAAAAATGGAGCTTTGGCAGACAGGTAAGAAGTCAAGGTTATGATACTGATGATATAATAGATAGGTCACACGATATAACTATCTATTCAACTACATCATGTCCGACACCTTTGGTATTCCTTCTTATAATAGATACAGGTGGTATAATCATCGTATTACTTTAATGCGGTGCGATTTGAAAACTCGGAGGCGGCAAGTACGTAAGTTGGGTTTGCATGGAATGATATTGATGATAGGACTAACTACAGTGTTTGATGATTAGTTATGACGGATCAAGGACGACATCACGAACACACAAGGCGGGGATGGAACCAGAATATGTCTTCATACAATATATAGTAGTTACTTAGCTTCTCGAATAGTAAAATCTTTGATAATAAAAAAACAATATAATGGAATGATTTACAAAGGGGGGTGTAGTAGAATTGCCAATGATGACAGGCGACTGTGCACCAGTGATGGGTACAGGATCAAATGTGGAAACTAAAAGATGATACCTGAAACAATTAAATTCTTTTGCTACACACAGACTCGCCTCTCTCTCTCTGTATTTTTTTTTTTTATGGTTTGGTTTCCTTTCTTCCATTAATGACAAAAAAGTCGATCATGAAGCACTTGATGCCTAGACGCGATCGGGATATGAAAGTAACTTGATTTTCTATTTTTAAAGCGGTGTTTTCATTGATGAGTTCATTGATCTTCAATTTAGTGCTCTTACAATCAGTCTAATCATCGTCATTGTCCCGATAGTGATGTGCATGAACTGATTGTCGAGCTAGCAGTGCGGGCCTTGTGGCGGGGTTCAAAATTAATGCATTTTGGTCTTTTACATCACATGCCTTTGACTCGAATGGACATTTTTACGCCAAACACTTGATTGTATGTATGCGTGTGAATATATTAATATATTGATCACAAGAAAAAAATAGAGCCCCATATCTCATATTTTACCAGAATCAAAAAGCATTGATTTGTTAACAAAAGAAAAAAGATAGAGGACTCGCATCTTTTGTTCTCTACCAAAAAGAAACTACATCTATTTTTGCAAAGTTCAAGAAGATACCAAATAGAGTCAAGTGTTTTTTTTTTTTTTTTTTTTGTTTTCTCATGTAACCCGGTCTTCCAGGTCTCTGACGATTATCAACCTGAGGCTATTTCGTGCAAGATCCAAATACAATCCTATTCAAATCCCGACCTATTTCGACCTATTTTATAAAGTGGATGGTGCGATTTTTTCTTTTTACAACCTTCCTCTTTCGCTTCTTTAACACACTCTCACTTGATTTTTATTTTACAATATGACCACTATTAACGACAATGTACACAACTCTATTCCTCACACTACTGAGGATTCCTCTGCTAATGATAAGACTAGTAATGTGGAATCTTCTCACACTGAATCCTCTCAATCACAAGAACTGCCTGCCGTCGCGTCTGCAGCTGCCGGTATGCCTGCTCCTCACCATGTGGTCAACGCTATGAAGGAAAACAACAACAAGCAACAAGAACAAGAACAAAAACAAGACACTTCTGGTTCTGGATCTACTGCCATTGGTATACCTAATCCCTCTGCTGTGGATAATGCTGTTCAAGATGCTGGTGAAAAACAACGACAAGTAAAACAAGATTCGGTGCCTTCTTCCACTGGTTCTTCTTCTGATACTGCCAAGGAAAATGAAAACAAGGAAACTACTACCAAGGATAAACGCAAGCACCGTAAAGGATCGAAACGTGAATCTCTCAAAAAGGCTGTTGACACCGTGGCTCATGCACCTGCTACTGCCGCCCATAAAGTGATCAAGAAGGTCGCACCATCCAAGGCGTCTGGCTCTTCCACCTCTTCTGGCTCGAACTCTTCTGGCTCTGATTCTGATTCTGATTTCGATTCTGACTTGCAACAACAACAACAATCTGAACCTAATGGGGATAAACAAGTTGGGGAACCACAACAAAAGGATACTGCGGTGATGCCCAAGGAAGCTGTTCATGCGGCTATTGCTTCTACTGCTGATAATGGTGCTATCGATGTTACTGCTTGCTTGCCTGTCTCTTCTGAATGTAGCCAATCTGTGGATGGATCTCAACCTGTGGTGGAACAACTTGCTGCTCCTGTCCAGACCGAACCTGAGATGGAAACTGCTCTTGTTGAAAAGCCCTCTCTTTGTCCTACATCAGCTGACGTCAAGACCACACCTGATTTGGAAGCCCTTGCTATATCGGAAGAACCCGCTCCTGCCGACCAAAGGTCTACTGGTCAACAACTCAAGACGGAACAAGCTTCTCCTTTGGCCCTAACTGAAAGTCCTGCCTCAACAACTCAAAATGCTTTGATGCCCAACACTGTGACAAGAGAACATACAGCGGAAAAACCAGTGACGGCTCATGATATCAAGACTAGTGGAAATTCGACTACTGTGGAACCAATCAAGAACGAAGGAGCGGTGGATCAAATCTCTATGCCTGTTAGCGATAATGATGTCAAGACTGGATCTGTACAACAGCAACTGCCAAGCGAAGAGATCAAGACTGCGTCTAAGGGTCAAGAACATACTAGTGACAAGTTGGACGATCAATTGGCCCCTAATCCTGCTCCTTCTAGTACTTCAATTGGTGATAACAAGATGGATGATCAATTGGCTCCTACTCATAATAATACTTCAATGGGTGACAACAAGGTAGATGGTCAATTGGCTCCTACTTCTGCTCCTAATGCTTCAACTGGTGATAACAAGGTGAATGATCAATCGGTTGCTACTACTGTGAATAACAACAAGGTTGAAGATAAATCGGCTCGAGTACCTCAACAACCATCAACTCAAGCACCATCCGAACACAAATCAAGAGGAATCAACTCGACAGAACACCATCCGTCTGCCGCCGCCGCCGAATCAAAGGCACTCCCTCAACCTTCATCTGGATTGGATCAAGCACCCAAAGATACTACCGGCTCCAAGAATCCTTCTTGTACCTTAATGTGAATAACCAAATAGTCAATAGTATCTTGTGATTAGTTAGTATATATCATATTGTGAATAGTCTCTTTTATCTTTTTTTTTTTTTTTTTTTTTTTTTTTTACCTTTATTATGTCTTACACCTATTCTATATCTTTAAATAAAACTACAATTATCATTTTATTCTATTGGATATTATTTGTTGCCATACTATATGTCTTTGTCTTTTTAGGGTACAGGTGGCACCCTCAATTGTTTTCTCTCTCTCTCTCTCTCTTTTTTTTTTTTTTTTTTTTTTTTTTTTTTTTTTTTTCAAGTTGGCATGACCAAGAGTGTGCCACTTTGGTACTACTTGCATTTATTCACTTGTATCACATATGACCACCTCTCCATGCCAAGTGTTTCATTGAATGATTGACATAAACCTATCGGCGGTGGCGTAGTTTTCAACTAGTATAAATAGCTCGTATTTTTCTCATTTCCCAACTATGCCCGTCGAAATAAAAACACATTTCCAAACTTTTTTTTAATCATGACGAACTCATCAGAATCTAAAACATACGTCGGGAATACTCGATACATCTGGTTAAGACCCTTGCATGGTTATCCCAAGGTAAGTCAAAATACAAAATCATGCAGATTGAAATCCCGCTCTTACCCCCCTTTTTTTCTTCTTGCATAGAAGAAGCAATCCCCACCACCACCTCCTCCTGCTCCTGCTCCCATAGAGTGTGCGCATTGTGCTTATTATAATTATTACTACCATTATTACACTTGCTGCCATCAATGAAGCAACCACCCCTTTTATATTGTTCGACAGTAGTAGTTGTGTCGTTTGTACATTAACCAATCATCATCACCAAATATATTCACCATTACATATATATATATATATTGTAAAAATCAAAATACATATTTATTGAATAATAGGGTAACAATAACTAATTTAAGTCTATAAAGGGGTCTATGTAAAAGTATGTGAGGATATGTATGTATCAAGTAGAAGGAGAAGGCTGGGGAAGGGCTGAATATTCGTCCTCGTGTGAGATAATCGGATTGTTGTTCTGGCGATCATGTTGCCGTTTGTAACTTTGGAATAGAATAAAGGTACCAATTGCACAAAGAGAGAGGGACCACCAAATGATATAAGGGCGCAGTATGTCTGGGATGATCGTTCCGGTAATAGACCTAATATATATATATATATAAAGTAGAATAAAGTGTGAGTGTAGTACAATGTCATCCCATTCGTCACTTACCATGACCATATCAGACCACAGACCACAGGTCCCAGGGCACGTGTTAAAGCAGCCACGCCTATATTAGAGAGAAACATTGATCATATGAGTCTTTTGATTCACAAACGAGTGGTCAATGCACTTACACATGGAGAATCCATTAATTGTACCAAGGGAATCAAACGTAGGCGCCGCATCGTTAGTAAGCATCACCGAACTGGTCATAAGAATGGTTTGACACACCGTTTTGACGACTGTTGTCATCATTGCCACCGACCATACAATCCATACAATCACACCACCAGTGGATGCCCGGTCGATCTCTGTATTTTCAATGGGTAGATAATATATCAACCGAGTGAATCCTTGGACGAAAAAAACAATGATGCTGATGATCAGTGTCCAGTGATATAGTGTCAGTGTGCCAAAGTGGTGGACAAGTCGATGGAAGAAGATCAATTGTGTCACCAAAGTCACTATGCCGGAGATGGTTAGAATCAATGCAGTTTGGAAGAATTCCAGGCCAATACCACCTTGGTCAATGTCGGAAGGAGACCAAATGACAAATAGGGCTATTAATATAAATATATATAAAGAGATTTTGTTAGTGACATGTCAAGACATAATCCACAAGTTACTTACTATCATAAAATGTATTTTGGAATGCCACCATGCCATAGGTTAAGCATATGTAGACAACAGGACCAGTAAGAGACTTTTTCAATTTAGACAGAATAGCAATGGAGGATACATGTTGAGAATGGGAATCATCGGATCTGTGTTGACCAGGAAGGCTTGAGTATGATGTGCTTGTAGTCGGTGGTGGTTGATATTGTTGAGTGGTTGTGGGTATCAATAGTGGTGTAGTTTCGTCTTGTTCTTCATCCAAAGCAGGTGAGGATGAGACCATCAATGTTTCTTTGAGGAACAAGGCACCCAAAAGCCATCCAATGGACGAGATCAAGGCAGAAGCAAGGCAAGGCAAAAAAGCAGGATGATCCATCAGAAACTGTTTCAACAGATCATGGTGCTCAAATAGACCCGGAAACATTCCGACTGGATTATATAAAGACCCTTAAGTTGTTAAAAACAAAACAAAATAAAAAAGGTGAGTATTCGCATTCGTTACTAGTCTTTTTCACTTACCACCAATAAAAACACCTACAGTTGTACCGAGGCCAAAGGTTATTTGTAAAAAAGAAAACGCTCTTGCACGTTGTTCTTGAGTACAATTGATAGTAATTTCTTGAATCATGCTTTTTAGTATACCGATGTTTCCATCCTATTAAGAAAGATTACAGTTAGTAAAATCAAGAGATTAAAAATAACCTATATCAACTTACCATTAATCCAGATACAAATTTAACAGTCAGTGCAAAGGCATAGGATGGTGATAATCCAAAGAGTAACATGGAGATAGTGGTGCTTGAAAGACCAATCATGACAATAGGTTTACGCCCAAACCGATCTGACAGTAGACCCCAAGGAATAGCTACAAGTATAAACACACATCAAATTAGTTTAACCTTGTTTTTCAGTTTAACAAAAAATTATACTTTACCTGACATGAATTGAGCAGCACTAAAGACCGAAGTTAATAACCCTACATAATATCCCACTTGTGATTCTTGATCGGCAACTTGAAGATCCCGTACCATCTAAAGGAAGATAACAATTCATCAAAGATAAGAGACAAGTTGATTAGTCAATTATAGTATAGATAGTTTATTACTACTGTTTGCTTTACAAAGTATATAAATGGTAGATGCACAGTAAAGCTAACAGGTTCCTACAAAAAAAAAAGCGAGAGAGAGAGTTGTGAGTCAGTCAATTAGCCAGCCAAACTATATCAACAATCAGGTTAATCCTTTTACTTTTTCACTTACTGCAAAACGACATATGTATACAATAGCAAGCTGCCATTTGGGGAAGCAGGAAGAATCAGTCATGAAGAGAAGAAGAAGAAAAGGAAGAGAGAAAAAAAGGTTAATAAAGGCAGATTGAGATTAATTTAATCACCGCCATCACCCGCTTTCTTTGCCATCCAGCGAAAGGAGGGGGGATTTCCAAAAAAAGAAGCTGGGTACCACACTACCATTCATGCTACATGCTAATAGTCGACCCTTTTGTAGTTGTTCCCAACCAACTACTTGAGAATAAAAATGTAAAAACACTTTTCGAGCAGTGCTACTCAGGTATCGTAGGCGTAGACATCCTTTTCAGTAAGTAAGAGCTACACTCTTTCACATTAAAAATCTTTAGTATTATATTACGCTTTCCGCATAAAAGTCCCCAAAGATAAACCGTAAAGAGGGAAGAATGGATGTCTTTACGAACATGATGTTTGGGGATACTAAAGATAACCTGAAAAGGGATCAAGCTTGACCTGGAGCGGGGATTCAAATATTCAATCTGATCTTCAACTTTTTTTTTTTTTTTTGAAGGGAGGTTAGGGTGGTCCTTCTCTTCTCTCTTCTCCTCTCTAAACAATCTCTGTCATGAACATTCAAGGATTTTGGGGTAAGCTAACTAATAAGATATGAACAATACACTAAAAACCTCACTCATGCTATTATTATCTCGGCTAGGTCTTCAGGTCCTGCCTGGAAAACAGTATACTCAGAACGTCACCGTACCCTTCATTATTACAATGGTACTGATCCAAAAAAAAAAAAAAAAGATAACTCACTTTTCACAATACAACTAATGAATCAACTAACAATATATCTTACTTTTGAATGGTGTATTGGTACTCACTAATAGGCTTCTTTGACTGACAAGATCCAATCCAACACGCGGTGCTCTTTAATCATAAAGGTGGACGAGGAAGAGTTTGTCGTTTGCTCCTTGATCCCAGAAAAGGTAACTGACAATTGGTTTGTGGTGATTGACAAGTGTACTTTACTCATATGTTTTTACTTGTCCTGTCTAGTTGGAACAGCAAATATTAGGACTGACTCTTATGGAAGGTGAACAAGTGACCTTCTCGGTGAAAGGGGACAAGTAAGCGAACAAATGAATAAAATAGGGTAATATGGTAAATGAATACTAACTAACTGTATTGCTTATAGTGCGGTACATTTGACAGGAAATTATGTATTTGATGATGACACTGCAAAAGAAGATAAACGATTTACCAATGAATGTAGTCAACAAAGGCAAGTCAATGGAGAGGGGGAGGGGGATATGATAAACATGTAATAATTTGGTCTAATGTAGTCCAGATACTGTTGATGGAACTGAAACCAGTGATTCTTCTTCCACTCACAAGGAACAAGATACGTCGTCTCCCACCGAACCAAGTCAAACGAAACGATTGATGAATTCATCTCCGTCCCCACTACCAAAGAGGCAAAAACCAGCGTCGGTGGATCAACAATCTCTATCTGCTTGTGAAGATATGCAGCAACAAATTCAGAGTATATTGAAAACCATGGGCCAAACAATACAAAAGATACAACAACAACAGCAACAACAACAACAGCCTGAATCTTCATCGTCATCTCCACAAACAGCAAACGAACGTAAACCACCACTTGATGTAAAACCTCCACAAAAGGCAAACGAACGTAAACCATCACTTGATGTAAAACCTCCACAAAAAGCAAACGAACGTAAACCATCACTCGATGTAAAACCAACTGGATCGAAAATCAGACGCTTACCTAATGGATTAGTGGTGGAAGACAAGAAAGTGGGTCAAGGCGTGGCGGCAAAATCAGGTGATCAGGTAAAACAAACTCAAAGGGGAATAAAAGATGATCAAAAAAGAAACTCACTTTATTTTATAAAAAAGGTGGCACTTCGTTATGTAGGGAAACTAGTGAATGGTAAAAAGTTTGACTCTAATGTTGCTGGTCCTCCCTTCCGCTTTACTTTGGGCAAGGGAAAAGTCATTCGTGGGTGGGACATTGGTGTGGCCGGTATGAAAGTAGGGGGAGAACGAAAATTAACTATACCTTCAGCTCTGGCCTATCGACAACGTGGTATGCCTCCTGATATTCCCCCAAATGCAACATTGGTATTCGATGTAAGTCTTTTTTTAACAGATAATGTAAGAACAGTGGGTTAATATACTAACATATACCTCTATGTAGATCAAATTGGTAGAATTAAATTAGCAATAGTCATAGTTTAATGTAAATCACTATTTTAAATAAAGACGGGTGCATGAACCTGCCTGCCTGCCTAACATCGGGCTTTAAAGTTTTTTTTTTTTTTTTTTTTTTTTTTTTTTTTTTTTTTTTGCTATAGAGGTGCCCTTGGTGCGCCACACCCCTGACGATGAATCACGGACTCTCCCACATGTATTCATGTTAAACAAATGTAAAAAAAAAAAAAGTTAATCATTGACCCTTGATATCATCTTGATCAAGTTGGGGATTCATGATCTCTCTTGTTCTCTTTGTCTTTTTCGGGATTTGAAATATCATAGGTGCTAAAATCAAAAATAAAAAGTCGCAATTTTCCACGCCCTCTCTTTGTTTCTCTTTTAATTACAACAATCATGAAAGATATTGGGACCAACACTAATCCTCACCTTCCCAAAGTCGAATTCTACACGGATCTCGCTGAACAAATTAAGGCCATCACTGAAGATCAAACCTTCTGGGTAGGTGCGTTGAAAAAAAAAAGAGTAGTTGATTAGTCATGTCACCTTTACTCACCTCTTTTCTTCTCGTGTGGATCAGGTAACCAATCTGTCGAATGCCTCAGCAGTGATCTTTCATGAATTAAACAGTCTGGCACACTTTCAAGAAAAACCTATCAATTGGGCTGGTTTCTACATTACGGATCCCAACAACGATCAGCGTTTGATTCTTGGTCCTTTCCAAGGCAAGGTAAACAAACCAAAGAAAAAAAAAAAATACTTGATACTCATACATGACACTCTATGATTATTATGGTAGGTTGCTTGTACGGAAATCCCATTTGGTAAAGGTGTCTGTGGGGCGGCAGCAAGTACAATGGAAACTCAACTGGTACGTGATGTGCACGAATTCCCCGGTCATATTGCGTGCGACTCGGCGTCCAATTCTGAAATTGTAGTGCCATTAGTGGTAAACGGAGTAAGTGGATAATAAAAAGGAGGAGGGAGGAGGAGGATGGATGGATTATAGAAGACTGAAATGCCTTTTTATGATTATGATAATAGAAACTTATTGGTGTATTGGATATTGACTGTCAAGAAAAGGACGGATTTGGTGAAGAAGACAAGACTGGATTGGAAACTATTGCAAAGATTATTATCAACAATTGTGTATGGACAAACTAATGTATTGGATCAACATTTATACGACAACATTTATCAACCAATAAAAAACCTATTATGTATTATGTACGATTATGCTGTGTATGCTTTTTGGAAGGAGGTCTCCTCTCCTCCTTTCATGTCCCTTTATCTTCCTAACCCCCTCCCCTCTCTCTCTCTCTCATCCACTTCTTTATATAAATCCTCTTCTTTTACTTTATCTTCTTTCTCTTCTTCTTCTTCTTCTTCTTCTTCTTCCCCTGTTTCTTTATTCTTACACACTCTTTTTTTATACCTTCCTTCCTTTTTATTATTACTTTTATTGCCCATGTCATTGTTTGATACTTTGCCAACTCCACCTTTGTTAACTCATTCACCGGAACTAACCACATCAACAAACAATCAAGCCAACAAAAAGGTAAGATAGTAGCCATTCTTATCATATGTGATAATGGTTGGGGAGGGGGAAAAATAAAGAAAGAACCAGGAATGTATTACTTATTATTTTGATCATTCTTTGTAACTTGTATAAAATATCGGCATTTACCACAATCATCCAGGACCTCTCTCTTCTCACTTTGGATAGTCATGATCAAAACGCATTAATGACAACTGCGTCAACAGAAGAATCATTGGGTGTAAAACAACAACAATCAGAACAAGGAAACGATACTCTTAATCAACAACAACAGCATCATCATCATCACCATCATCATTATTATCACCACCACCATCATCATATACAAGCATCCTCATCAAAATCAGCGGTCAGTCATCGCGACAACACCTCCTTAATAGTAGCAACCAATCAAGCATCGGATTGTGTCGCCGCATACACATATACTCCTATCACCACACCGTCCTCTTCTCCTTTAATAACACCAACTGACCCGACGGACATGTCAGATGATATCATTACCACCACCACTCATACCTGGGCAGCAACAAATACAGGTGTCGATAAAGAAGATGGTAATATTGCATTGATGGAGTCCAAAAAGAAATCAATCAAATCAAGGTTTAAGGAAGTCCTGAAAAAGTCAAACCTTAGCTCCAAAACGGGTGCTGGTGGCGTCCTCCCTTCTTCTTCCTCTCCTATTCCAAATAACAGTCAACACCACATTCACCGGCGACAACCACAACAACCATTTGACGATATTGGAAAGCGTCATTCGACTTCTTCTGCTTTACTTAAAAAGGCTCACCATCATTTACAACATAAACACGACAGTAAAGCACGATCTTGGCATCCACCACCAGCACCGACTTGTTTCTCGACTTCTTCTCCTATTCTATCAAAAGGATCTCAACAACAATGGGCTCCAACTACAAACTCGAACGACTCTCTTCATCTTTATCACCATTATCATATTCACCACCTTGATTCTACAACACCTCAGTCTCCTTCATCGAATGCCACAATCTCACCTCTGTTTTTGGCATCACCTCTGGTTGGAAAGGATGGCGATGAAGACGATTGCTCACCATCTTCTTCGTCTTCTTCTTTGACAACATCTTCACCTCTTACACCTAATGCACCATTCAATCATCAACTCAAAGTTACTACAGTATCGGATGGCTCCACAGGAACAACAACAATGAAAGTAGGAACTTTATCTGACAATGGCATGCAACTGCCTTCCTCTCCTTCATTATCACCTACACCTTTTACTGCAGAGACCATGTTCACCACTACTTCGTCAATGCCACCTTCTCGATTCCTGACGGCGTTTCAAAAACTTCGACAACAAAAACCAACTTTGGATCCAACAACAATAACAACAACAACACAAGCACCAACTGGATCGATGACTTCACCTATTGCACCTTCATATATAGCACCAAGATCATCATTTGATGCTATTTCAATAACACCATCACCATCAGTTGCCGCCACTGTTACCTCCAAAAGCACATCTTTTGCCGAGAAGATCAAGACAAGGTTCCAATCCAACACAAACAACAACAACAACAACAACAACAACAAGCTTGATCAAAGGCCATCATCACGACTACCTACACCAGTATCATCGAAATCTGTAGCAACAAAAGCGACCAAGAAGAAATCAACAACGTCTACTTATCGTCCTAGAGGATCGCCACCACCACCACAGAAACAACAACAACATTTATCGACATCATCTGCTTCACCTATGGCTCAATCTTGGTCTCATTTCTCTCGATCTTTTGTACCCTCATGCTCTGTGCAACATGCTTCTTCTCGTTACTCACCAAAGAAATCGAAACAAGATAAGGTAGTGGCTTCTAGTCCTCAACAGAACCGAGCTGATATGGGGAAAGGTAAAAAGAAAAAGAAAAAAACTAGTATGGAATAGATAGAGGCTAACTAACTTGGTTAACATTAGTTCAAAGAACGACTACAACACCACCTGATAGATCGTCTTCTCCATCTCTTAATGCCACGAACAAAAAGCTGACTTATCGAAAACAACAACAACAGCAACAAGGGGTAAAGACGACGGTGGCTACAACCAAGCAACAGGAAATGGAACGCATTACCAAATCAACTATCAAATCATCACAGCCACCATGTAAAACTCAAGATGATACTTTGATGACAAACACCACAAGCACGACTTTAGTATATGGTCATTCTTTCGATGCTGATACTCGAGTGATTCAAGGGAATATGATTATATCTCCAACATGCTCGACATCATCTCATCATTCATCCAGCACCACATTATCTGTCACTGTCTCGACCTCTTCCTTATCTGAATCACCAGAACCTTTGGATTCAAGCGTCAACCAATCAGTATTGTCACTTTCAGCATCATCCACCGCCTCATTCTCATCCAACTTGACTTTTGCTTCAGCTCAATCCTCTATCGAATCATCACCACCATCATCTTGCTCTCTGGCACCTGTCATCTTGTCCTCACCTACACCCACTGCCACCAAGACCAACACATCCACCAATCCATCTGCTGTCCTGACTTCCAATCCTCGATTGACTCTGAAATCACCAAAACGAAGTATCACCGAACCAATCATCAAGAACAACAACAACAACAACAAACCAGCATTGAAAGCGGCGGCACCAATAAAGACCAAAGCAACAGATAACCAGGCAAAGAAGAAAAAGAAGAAATTGCATGTACGATTTATCTCAACCGCCAAAGTCCAGGACACCTTCTCAAAACATGATTACGATCGTGCTTCGGATCCTTATGCGGTTTGCACCCATCTCACGGCTCACTTGGCACAACAAATCAAAGATGAACTGAATGCGTATAAACTGGATGAAATGTTGGTCCATCATCTCTCTCGTGGAAACACCCAATTCTTCGTGTAGTCTAGTTATCATTAATTTAGCCCCCCTCCATTTAGTTTTTTTTAGTTAGTTATTTTTTATTTATCTAATCATATCCATAATAAAATAAACCGGGGTGTGTATGTACCTTCTACCTTATAAACTAAGGAGACACATTTGTGCATGAATAAAGTGTCTCGGTCTCGTCTCTTTTTTTATTTTGACAGGATTAAAAGTCTGTACGACCTAAACAAGCATGCACGAATCATGCAACCTGGTTTTTTTTTTTAACAATCAATTCAAACATATGATCACAAAGTCAAGTATAAGTCAAGTCAAGTCAAGTTAAAAGATATATTTTATTGTGGTTTAAACATAATAAGGTTACTTTCAGATGAATATATAAAAGTGAAAAGGTTGTATCTACAGTTCCAAGTGTAAAAAAAAAAAAATCAAATAAGGGGGGAGAGGTATACATAAAATAAGTCAAGGTACAAAAGAGTACAACATAATAGAGTGATCATAAACATAAAGTGGGGAAAGTTTTGCAGTATAACACACATACATACAAGATATAAAGGGGGGAGGGAGGAAGTATAATACACACAAAAGGGGGGAGGGGAAGATATATATAAATATGTATAAAAGTGTATATAGTAAAGGAATGGATAACTAGTAAGAACACACACTTCTAGCCATCGTCCATAAACTATATACAAAATAAGAGAGAGAGAGAGAGAGAGAGGGTAAAACACACAAAAGGGGAATCAACTATCAGAGTGAAGGATTCGGAAGGGGGAAAGAATGGAATTGGGGTTCAGGGTGAAATACCTATTTTCCTAAGTAAAGTTTTTTTTTTACGTTTCCATTACAAAGTGCGTTTTTTCTTGTTCCATCGGCCAATCCAAAAAAAGGAAAATAGTTTACCCTGGTAATCCAAAAAGTAAAAAATTGAAGTGACAGGCACACTTGAAGGAGAGATGATTTGATTATGTATAGGTGTCCACCAACAAGGGGAGTATACCTAATCCAGGAGACGAATCATACAGATAACCACCAGACGGAGCTTCTTGAGTAAAACAATGCATCGCTATTGAATCAAATAAAAAGTTAGTATCTTGATTTGTAAGATGGAATGTGTCATGCACTTACATTGACGATGGAAGCCAGCTGTTTGGAACCTTATATAGTCTTGAAGAGTAAAGCCATCATTGGTTTCTGCAAAAAGATCGATCAATGCAACATTCGGACCCCGATCGTTTTTGGAATGCCAATTTTTAAATCCCGAGTTTGATGTCAGGTCTAGAAAGAAAAAAAGGATTAGTATACTATAGACAAAAAGCCAATCTTTTTTTTTTTTTTCCTCCTTACCATTAAAGTAAAACAAATCTTGACCCGGATCATTGAGATAAGACATGAATGTGCCACCACTAAGTATCGTGGCCAATTGAAGTAGCGAAGCATGATCGCCATGAGATGTATCGACCCCATGCTGCCAAAGGACTTGATGCACAGTAGATATATCACCATGATGGATGGCTTTCGACAGTACCGCCAATGGATGTTTCCCAGGATCATCAACGCAAGTCAGCTTTAAAGAATCATCCACAGGAGAGTCATCATCTTGACAAGAGTCCAAAGAAGCATCACCCACTTGAGAAGAACCCAAAGAAGAATCACCGCCTTGAGAAGAATTCACCAGAGGAAAAGAATCACCATCATCTTGACAAGAATCCAGAGAAGAATCACCATCATCTTGACAAGAATCCAGAGAAGAATCACCATCATCTTGACAAGAATCCAAAGGAGAATCACAAGCATCAGTGCCATGATCTATTACCAGATCACCCAACAAGCCCAGATTGGTCGTATCAGATTTGTACACCAGAGATATTCCCAATGGATTCAAAACAAGAGGTAAAGAAAGAATATCATGATTTAATTCATCATCTTCGCCATGACCATAGTTCGGAAATGGATCATCCAGAGGTAACAAAGGAGGAGACCAACATATATCTTGATACTTCATGCCATAGTCATCATCATCATCATCATCATCGTCGTCGTCGTCTTCAAGATCAAAGGCAGGTAAGACAAAGTCGACAAGAGGAGGAGCCAGCGCATGTTTCTGACCAGACGAATAAGTGGTTGAAGAATCCAAAAAGACAGAACCATCCATAGGATCCAGAGAATGTACCTGAACAGGATGATGATCAGACCAAGCAGCAACTGGAGGGGGAGAGACCACCACGGGATCGTTCATACCAAGAGGAGGAGAGGAAGACTTGTTAATCTTCTTATCGTCCCCTTTCGACTTGATTCGTTTCACCATGATCTTGTTCACATTAGCAGGTTCCTTTGCACCACCAGTATTAGCATCAAGAGGAGATACCACAGCTACGCCTGTCGAAGGAGAAGGAGACGAAGTATCCACCGACAATTTCTTGCCATTCTTGATCAAAAGAGCTTGTTCAATCAAAGTACGACAATCCAAATAAGAAGCATCACCATCCACACAACAGTCCAAAGGAGTCTTGAGTTTCCCATTCGTAGCATCAGGCAGGACCCCCATCTCGAGCAAGAGTTGCACCACACGCGGCATACCCAAGAAACAGGCCAAATGAAGAGAACCATTTCGAGCACCCCACAGATGATTCACAAACATGGTTCGATCCTTTTCTGGAGCATGTTGTCGGATCAGTTGCAAAAGATAACACGCAATACCTTCTTGATGATGAAAGAGAGCCAATTGAAGAGCATTCAGATCAGTGGCAGTTTTCCCAAACAGAGCATTCACCTTGGCACGATACAGAAGAGGAGAGCAAGAAGGGTCGGTTGATTTGAGTTGAAGCACCCTATGCTTGTTAGATGCAGGGTACAAGGAAGCATCATTGGTCAATCGAGAGGTCAATAGCACACGAAGCACATGCGTTGCCTTGTTTGGATCTTGACAGAGTTGGATGAGATCTTGTTTGTTGTTTTCCCCAATGAATTGTTGAATAGATCGCCAGAGACGAGAAGGAGAGCAACAGGTGGCAGAAGTGCATTTCTGTTTGGCATGATGATGGCCAGGGTTGTTGTTGTTGTTGTTGTTGTTGTTGGTGCCCTGAGGATGATGGTGCCCAGTATCAGGTAAAAGAGTAAGAGTAGCCATTCAGAATAAAATCAATGTGTGTATACAGATAAAGTGTGTGTATGTTTGTTTTTTTTGTTTGTTTTTGTTATTGTTGAGGTTGGTATAGTAAAAAAGAAGAAGAATGTGGGAAGTGTACAATAAAAAAGGTTTGAGAATATAAAAATGTACAAGGTTAATAAAATAACAAAAACAAACAGAAAAAATGGGGTATAGAAAAAGATTTCTTGATAAAAAAGAAAAACTTGAGCGAAAGAAAGAGAAATGAATGACGAGGCGCGGTATCGAATTATTTATACCTATAGTCGGGATTTTAAAAATTCGGGGGGGGATGTGATTTCTTTCTATTTCCCTTTTCAATGATATGCATGAAAACAGATCAGTTGGAATATCAAGAGGTCCCTTTTTCAGATAGACGCCCATGACAATTCTGTTTTACATGTTACATATTTTAACACCCAGTCTTTATATTGATGTTGGTTTTTAATTTGGTCATACCGAGTGATGGGTTGTTTGTTTGTTGTCTCTTTTCAACCTCGCCTCCCTCCCCCCCCCCAAAAAAAAACCAACTAACAGATTTTCAGGAGAATCATCTTGATGAGAGATAGACCAAGTGTTATCTTTCAAAAAGACTAAATGTTCAATTTGGCGTAAAACAAAAAACCCAATGGAGTTTGATCATTGTAAAAAGACGACCATGAAATGATAAAAGAAAAAACACAAGGTTTAAATTCTTCATGTAGATGAAAGTAAGATAAGATGAATTAGTACGCTATATCCTTTATGGCTAAATAAATCAGAGGGAGAGAGTGAACGAGTGAGAAAAAAAAAATAAAAATAAAAAGACAAATATTAATCTATCTGATTGGGTATTCAAACCCGAAGAGAGCATCTGCGTATATCAACCAACCAACTCTATTTGTTTGTTTGTTTGGTACACCATCTTTATAATATATGGAGAAACAAAAAACACATGATGCTTATAAAAAAAAGAAAGTTGTTCATGGGGATCTCAGTTCCAATCATCGTCGGAGTGGTAAATTATGTTTATGCAAACTTTTTGATTACCCCTGACTGGTGATTTTGATTGTTCTTTTGATATTTCCTTCTTTTATTCATCGACCTTCTTTAACGTTCCTAATGTTTCCAACTGTGCACCATAGTATATGAATTGGCACGGTGGAGAGTATTTTTTGAGGGAGGAGGAGGGAGGAAGGTAGTCTGGGTTTGAAATTTAGCGTCTGTTCTTTTTTTTTTTTTTTTTTTTCCTGACTTTGAAATCTCCCTTCTCTCTCCCTTCTCCTTTTTACTTTATTGTCAACTGAAATCAACATATGATAAAGATCGAATAAAAAAACCTCATACTCATACACACCTCTAATACATTTCTTATTTACAGATGAACAAGGTAACTTGCTCACAATTACACTTTCCTCAGGAATGCTACATACAACTATTAATCTTACAACTCTTTCTTCATAGACTGTATAGTTTATGGCTACTCAATGGTGGACTTACTTTTACTCAACCAATATCCAGTCTTCTCTTCACTTTGTGGATCTTGGTAAGTGTCAAAAGAAAAAAACCCCTCCCCCGTGACAGATAACACATACACACTAAACAACGATTACTGATACTAATGATTTCATTATCTGTCAGGTATATACCATGTCTTCACCATGTGCCCCTTTGCATCTTAAAAAAGCAAACGAAACAATCAGTGGACTGGCTTAACAAGTCACGACGTAGGATGATCATTGGATAAGCTCTGGCTTGTATATATCTCTAATGGTAAAAAAGAAATATTCCCACCCCTCAACTAACATTTTCTTCCTCCCATTCTTTTTTAGTATGGATAGAAACAAGGTACAATACGCTTCTCCGATAGTATACGATCCGATTCACTGCAGGTACCTGAACTATAGATATATTTGTTATTGTTTTTATTAGGGGGGGGGAGGAGGGAAATACCGACTGTTTATGCGGGTAAATAGAAATGAAACGATTTACCAATCTATCGTACTTACTGAACATTTTTACTTTTTTGTCATGTTAGGTACATTCATACAAAGCCAATCAAGGGAAATGAAAATGGGGTCGGGGTCGTGCAACAACTTACATGTGGCGTTTAACTCCCTCCCCCTCTTCTTCATTCAAGCTACTTCGATCGATGAAAAAAAGGAACTTGGTATACTGGGAAACGACTTTTCCCATGGTCATGTCAAATGTCCTTCTATTTGGATTCATGCTTAGCTTTTTGGGAAATGACATCGTAAGTTTATAAAGGTAAAGTACCATATATAGATGATCCTACCACTAACTATTATCTATTCTTAGGTCTAGTTACTATACTACAACAGCCACATGGATTTCAAGAAGGTGTAAACTATCATCATCATCATCTGGTCAAGCACTTACGTTGGACTCTTTTGGTTAGCATACCCTTCTATAATACATAGTATAGCTTTTATCCATCATATGTTCGTATTCTCTAATAAACCAAACTATCTTTTGTCTTCTTCAAATTCTATTATGATTGATTTGAAATGATGTAACCATTCTTGATATGATTTGATATCTTGTGCGCTGTTTTATCATGTCAGCCTATTACCACAATCGTACGAAAGGATCTTCAAAGACTGTGCTGTCGGGAATTCAATTCCAGTTTTCTTGTTTTCTTGGCACAGACACAAGCTCAGCCAGATATCTAAATGACTTTGGGAATATGGTAAAAGCATACAAAATTATTGATACCAAGATGATTGTGTCAAGTATTGTCACATTGTCCTTTGAAAACCAATAAAGAAAAAAAAAGGAGGATCTTATAGACGTGATACACAAGTAAACATTATATTGAGTGAGGAGGTTCTTCTGCCAATCAAAACATGAGCTCACTCACCAAGTGCAGCATATATTCAACGACCATCCCATTCTTCAGGGCACTTTATGACAGAGATCAGCAAATGAAAATTTTAAACCCCGATTGGTCTAAAGAGAAAAAGTTCTTCCTGGTTTCTCTTTTTCCCTTTTTTCTTTTTTTCTTCTGTGTTTTTTTTTTTTTTTTTGATCTAGTTTGAATTGCTTGTGCCGACGACTTACTAATCACTACTACAGACTGATTCAATAAACTACATCTCAACAACATATTCAACAGTAGGGTGTAATTGAAAAGCTAAATGAAGGATTCTTTATTCAAGCTCTTCAGCTCAGTACGACTGGTGCAAGAAGTGTCTCGATCTACTACATCACCTTCATCTTCTGGTCAACGCTCTACATCAATCGAATCAACATTGCCCTCCAACTTTATCGATCACCATTCACGACAACTACAGACACCCTTATCATCAACGTCTCAACCCATCCAATCACATTTTACAACCGCTACTCATGACCACAACCATCAGGATAGCAGTACCGACCTTACTTTTGCATTACCAGTAACGGGCATCAACTCGACAACAAAGTCGGCGGATACACATTCTTCTGGTACCAGCTCCTCATCTTCCTCATCACCACCCAATGGCTACCGTGGTCGTCAATCAAAATACAGCACAGTCCGGCAGCATCGATTTCCAACATCACCTTTGATATCTCATACTTTACCCCTCAACACAAACGATGACCATGTCAACTCGAATCACTACTCTACTCCTAATGTCAACATACAAGGTATGAACTGGCGTCCCTCTACTCCATTAATCTCATCATCATCGTCATCATCGTCATCGCAGGTCAGGCAACAAGAACAACAACAACAAAAACAACAACAACAGGGAATGAAATCGAAATCACACAAGTTGCTATGTCTGTGGCCACTTCCTGCTATGACTCGGTATACCATTCTCATCTCTGCCTTGATCTCCACTCTCAATGCCTGTCAGGTGATCCAATTGACTTGCTCTTCACCAAAATATGTCATCTTTCGATACGAAATCATCAACCTCTTATTATCACCCTTCTTATTCGACTTTACCTTGCACAGTTTGGTCTTGTTTGGTTGGAATGTTTTGATCTTGGGTCTCTTTGAAGAATCATTGTCTCAATCTCTTGGTGGTACTCGACGCTTCTTCCGGATTGTATCCTCGATCGTATTAGTGGTGTGCACGATTCGACAGGGCGTGGGCTACTTGTTTTCAAGATCAACAGGATGGGCTTTACCGACTTTGTTCTTCAGTGATTCCATACATGAATGTAATCAAGGTAACAAATAAATCATGTTGGGGACGATGATGATGATCTAACTAGCATCTGTCTCTCTCTCTCTTTCTCTTTAATAGGATTGGTGCCTTTTTTATTTGCTCTGCTTATCATCCAATCAGTTAGCATTGACGATAAATACATCTTGATATTCGGTAATGACGAGGACTCCAACTACAAATTAACGATCCGGAAGGTGTCCCTACAATTGGCCATGCTCTTGGTGAATTATACGGTAAAGAACATTCTATGGTGGTCCTTGACGGGTTTATTGACTGGGTACATGGCGACTTTATTGATACAAACTACTTGTTTGGCACGTGAAGAGGATGGACACTATTATCTGACACACCCTACAGACGATCAAGAACAACAGACGGCAGGATCACTTGATGGTGGTAGTATGATGGATGAAAAACAAGCCATGGCATCCAGTTGGAATGGGCTGTTAGAGCCATACCGACGAACTCCTCTTTGGCGACTACTTTGGTCGGCGGTGAAAAGGGGCACTCTGGTGATGATGATTACTCTACCACTCTTGTTGATCTGCAATGCGTATTATACCCGGGAACACTTTGTCGACGAATTGACTTTGAACGAATTACTCAACAAGGATCCTTACCTCTTCTCTTTTGTCATCATGACCGCACCTCGTCGTGGCGATCCACCCTTCTTGACACAAACTCTACAAAGCTATCTCGATCAATGGCCTCTTTTACCTCCTTCTGATGACACCACTTTTGCCATTAGGCCGTCCTTGTATGATCGTATTCAAGTGTTTGTCTATACACACTTCTCCAATCATGCTGGATACGATCGTGCTTTTGAACAATTCGCTCAAGATCCTAAAGGGCAGCGCTATATTAAATGGATACGTGAACCGGGTGATGTGTGGAATCATCGACTGCATATATCAAGCGCTTTACAACATGCGACAGCGAATGACTCAAGTGCTTATGTAGCCTTGTTGGAAGACGATTTCCCCATCTGTGGTCGGCATGCTTGGCGGGAAATCGAAAATGTGATTTATGAAGCTAATATCCAGGTACCTGGTCATTGTGGTGTGTTTGTTGGTACTGGTGGAAGGTAAGTCTTGAAAAAAAAAGGGGGGGTACTGAAGTATTAACTTGATATTATTATTACATAGTGGACTATTCTTGAAACCTGACATTGCTACATTGGTATCCCGACTTTTACTACAATACACCGACATACCACCTGACATTGTGATTCAAAAGTGCCTGCTGGGTGAATTGGATGAATGCCGTGCCTGTAGTCAAACATTGGTTGCCAGTAAAACTCTGTTGATGCATCATATTGGTTTCAATGCCTCCACTAGCGAAGATCGGAAATACAAAAAGAATGAATTTCAGTGCGGCTGGCGCCATCCCTTTGTAAGTATAAATAATACATGATACAATAACAATCTGACTCTTTATGTTTTTATTTAGAATGGTGATCCGGATGTGATAACTCTTTGAAGAAGGAATTGACTCGAACTCTCCTAGAACTCCCCCCATTTAATTACTTTATTACTCTATACATAATCTATTATTCGTCTTTGTTTTGTTTTGTTATGACAATAAATAAAAATGTACAGTATTGTTTTTTTTATAGATCAAATCAACTGCAACTGACTTTTAGACTTGACTTGAAAAATATTTAAAATCCGCCATTAATGCAAAGTGGCTGATTTGAAATCCCGCTTTTCTCTGCCCATGGACGGTTTTTATGATCCATGTATAATTATCAGTCGACTTGCACGTATCTTTCGCTTTAAAACAGGGGATTATATGCATGGTTGACTCATTTCCCTTGGATTCCCAGTGTGTATATTTGATAGTAAAATCCATTTCAAATGACATGTACTGTATTCAGATCCATTGGGTAGATGTTTGTTTTTCATGGCAATGTGATGCACAGATCGTGCGGTATTTAAAACCATTAATGTCAGACCGTCTGTAGATCCCAGATTCCCACCTATCATTTAGTCATACCAAAAGTCAGCAAGAAGGCATCAGGTATTTGAAGAAGATAAAGTAAAGTCGTTTTTTATTGGTAAAAGAGGGATACATGGGATAATTAAAAAAGAATAATAAACTAAAACTGTACAAAAGTAAGGATAATAAAGAAGGGTCCATTAATGATTTTCAGGACCAATGACCTAAATCTATATACTAGTTATTACTGTTAAAAAAAAAAAAAAAAAAAAAAAAAAAAAAAAAAAAAAAAAAGATAAGAGAGATAGAGAGAGGATATTGTTCACCATCAAGATTCACAGAGTCCAATGAGTTCCTTGATAAACTTTGCGATTTCATAAGATTCCTTGGCCAAATCACGTTTAGCAGTCGAGGAGGCGGTTTCAGGTGAGCGAGCAAAGGATGTATTTCGGATATGGATCAACTTATCCCGGCATGCTTGAAGATCAGACAAGATGACATCCCCTTGTTGACGATATCGAAGTCCGGCGGCATTCGTTGAGAAGGTGTCTTTTGATGCATCCGTCACTGTAGTCACCACATCGGCGATAGTCGTAATGATTCCATAGACATCACCAATCTTTTGTGTCGATCTTAAAGCACTAAGAAGGCTTTGTATACTTGTCACGATTTGATCGGTTTCCTTTTTCAGATAATCCTATCCACACCCAAAAAAAAAAAAAAAAAAAAAAAAAAAAAAAAGGTCAGTGTTCTGTTTATCCTCGCCCTCCACTATGATATTACTTACTGCCAATTGAGTTGGAGTCCTGGATGTAGATGTTGTATTCATCATCGTATTAGGACCAGTACCATTTGACTTCTTTACAGAGATAGATGAGCCAGAAGAATCTTGACGTCGGAGATCCCGAGAAGTAGATGTTGTGGGAGGTTGTTGAGGGGATCCCGTGCGATAATCAGTATTCCTGTCGTCGGAAGTCAAAGATACCATGCCCACCAATTGGACCAGATCCACCACTGCGCTTGTCAGGTTGCTGGCCGCCACGTCCAAAAGTCCTACCGGGCTGATTCCCATACTGTTCACATGCGACTTGGCAGCTGTCACCAAATGTGCCAATTCATTCGAGAAGGGTCCTTTTAATGATTGAAGTTTAGTCTGTTTGTCGAGGGTCAAGGCGCCTTTGGATTCGTATCGTTCGACGTCTTCAGTGATTGATTTACAGGTCATTACAATGGTTTTCATTGAAGCCAGGACATCCGATGGTGTTTTGGATCTATTGAGTCATGTTAGATTAGTTCAAACTTGTAATGTATTTATCGTTTTTCGTCTTTTACCTTGCTTTTTGCAATAGATCTTCCACAGCTGCTTGGTAGCTAATAATAGAATCATAGGAGATAATACCCGATCGAGTAGGTTGCAAAAAGTTGTTCTTGATGATAACTTGACTAGGATATGCGTTCTCCTCATCCGTAGAGCCTATAACAAAAAAAAAACAAAAACAATTTGTTAGTCATGTTTCGCAGTACCTTTATCATTATCCTACCTTTAGTATTCCGTAGTTCCATTCGAAGTTTCTGGTATTTGGTTTGCCATTCTTGAATCTAATGATAAAAACAGTTACTAGTAAGTTTATCTTGTTTTGTAAAAGGGGTGCATACTTTACCTCTTGAGCAAGCTGGCGATTCTGGGTGTCAGATTGGTCCTTCTCCTTCCTTAGCTTGTCGTTTTCATTTGATAGTTTTTCCAATTCATCCATTAATTGCGAGGTTTCTTGTTTGACATTACGAACAATCTATTAAATGAATCATAGAGTGAGTATCAGTGATGTGATGTAATCATCCTTGTTTATTCTTACCTCTTGTTGGTCACGATGGTTTCGTTCTAATGTCCTAAATTGTTCATCCAGTCTTTGGTATTCGTCTTGTAACTATATCATATTATAGCGGGGAGGAGAATGTTAATGATAAAGGTTATAATACATTTGTATACATACATACATACCTTGGCCATTTGGTCCATACTACCATTTTCTGTACCATCACGAGATTGATTTCTTGCCAGCAAGTTCTATAAAAGTATATCATCGTTAATAAAGTGTTCTTAAAAAGGATAGTTTCTTTCCTTTTTTTCTTTTCCCTTTACCTGATTTTCTTTTTCCAGCATTTGGATCCGTTTTGTCAGTGAAGCAATACGATGATCATCATCCGATCGTTTATCGACGTTCCCGTTAGTCCTCTATCATAAAAAAAAAAAAAAAAAAAAAAGGAAAAGTTGTCAATGAGTTTCTATTTTTGTGCCTGTACCCTTATTGATATTTATTCTTCATTTTCTTTAATTGCTGTGTTACCATATTATAAGCCGTGTTGCTGTTGTCACTTTCTTGAGATCGACTAAGCACCATATTACCGAGATCTGCCATTAGACTATCCAAAGATTCACCTTCGGCTTTACCATTTCCTTTCTGTTGATAATAAGAAGGAGCTGAAGATGAGGTTGTTGATTGGGGTGTAAGAGATTGTTTGCGCTGGTAACCATTAGATTCGTTGGTGGAAGTGATAGTAGTAGCATTGTCTGTGTGTCTATCCCGTTGGTACGGTTGTTGATGAGTCGACGGAGTGTATTTTCCAACAGGGCTGTTTTCACTATATTGGGTATGTCCATCTTCATCCTCTTCATCCGATGAATCCTTACTTGAGACAGGTTCTACATTGATGGTGCCTTTCATTGGTACGATAGTGGTTGATTGACTTGCTGGTGGTTTTTGTTGTCCATTAGCCATAGGATGTCTAGGTAAGCTTGATGAAGTGGAGGTGGCTGGTATAGGCGGCATGGGTGGTCGATTGGTATCCTATCAAAGCAGATCAAAACATCCGTTATACATAGTTTGATCGACCAGGGATAATAGGTCACTTACATTTGCATCCATAATATGAGGATATCGTCTTGTTAGTTCATAGTAAACATCACTAGCCAAATCCATAAATCGAGGGTCGGGTAATGTTGCTAGTTTTTGTCGAGCCTGATTTCGTTTTGGATGGAATTCTTCGCGTACAGCCAAAAAGGGTACTAAGTGTTAAAAGAAAGAAAAAAAGTAAAGAAGATGAGTATTGTCAAACTTTTTCACGTGTATATGTTTCTACTTTACCAAACTTGTCGTTGAGATTCCTTCGCATAAGTTCATCATAGACATCCATGGCCAGTTCATGAAACTGCAAGTTACTGAGTCTTGATAGTTTCTGACGAGCTGATGCCCGTTGTGGATGAACACCTTCAGCAGCCTCTAAATGTGTGGTAATACAAAGTTAGTTTGAGTGGTTTTATTTAATTATACTATGTTGTAATGGTGTACCTTTTGCCAAGAAGCCTTTTAAATACTTTCGTAGTTCAACATAGTAAGTTCGAGCCGAGGATTCATAGTTCACATTGTTGTAAGGTCGACTTGAGGAGGAAGCCATGGAAGCAGATCTTGAGTTGTAGTTGGTGGAGCGGGATGATGAAGTTGAGAAGGTCTTGGACTTTATACTCTGTGATTTCCAGTCGTCAGGAGATTGAGGTGGAGACCTTGGGTAAGACATGTAGTAGCCTTGATACTATGAATGAGTAAATGAGGGGAAGGTAAAAACAGCAACTACTACTACTACTACGACGACAACAACAACAACAATTGGAAAGTAATAAAGAGAAGGAAGGGAAGAACAAAATGAAAGACTTTATTTTTTATTTAAAACAATCCCAAAATTGGTGTCACCATTTGGTATCACTGTGTGGAGTTGACCAATCAGAGTAGTTTATTTTCTAGTAAGGTTTTCTATTGTGAAGTAAAAAGTTATGGATGAATGGAAGAGAGTGGGGAAAGAATATGTGCATGTCTGTGTATTGTTAAAAAGGAGAATGGTATGTACATACAAATGACAAGAATAAATAAAATATATGAATGAGATAGTAATGACTATAAAAAAAAGAGGGGGGGGGGAGTGAAATGTGATCTATTGAGCCAATTTGAGTGAATGCATGTTTTGATGAGGTTGTTCTTCCAGACCATTAGCATATTGGAAGTCGCCACTATATAACAAAAAGAATGATCAAATCAGTTCAAATGTTTCTATTAATCCTATTGTTATTTACCTTGTTTCGTATTCATACATATCCAATGCAACTACACAGCTTTCACGGACAACACGTTCGCTATCTTCTTTATACTTGCTGAGGATTTCCCATACTTCAGGGGTAGCAATTGATCCTAAAGCTTCGGCAGCTTCATGACGCACCATACCTTGTTCCTTGTCATTCATCAATGCTTCAGTCAATGCAGGCACAGAAGCAGGGTGTTGTAATTGACCAAATACATAAGCAACTAATAAACAACAATAAAAAGGTAAATTAGTAAATATCATTCTATTGTCTGTCCCCCTCTTTTTTTTTTTTTCATCCCTTACTTTCATGACGGAAGAGTGCACTAGATGCCTTGAGACCTTTAGCCAATGCTTCCACAGCTTCAGTGTTCCCAATTTCACGTAAAGCAAACATAGCCCGATATCTTTCGAATAAAGACAAGTTGGTGTCGATCAGTTGGACACCCAATTCTTCCACAGATTTCTTGTTGGCAGATGGAGGCGCAGGATCGACAGAGCTGTACATACTTTTGTTCTGTTCACGTTCTTCCTTCGTCTTGGGATCATTATCGTATCGGATCTTGTCGATGGCCAATTCACAGGTTTCAGATACAGCTTCGCTAGGATCGTTTAGGTACTTTTCAAGATAGGCAATACTATCCACTGATCCAATAGCAGCCAACGCTTCGGCAGCCTATACAAGTAAAGAGGAATGATTTTTTTTTTAATTTATATATACATAAGTATTCTATTGCTACTTACTTCATGTCGCACCATTTCGTGTTCTTCGCCATTTTCCAAAACGTCAATCAAGGCCTTGTCGGCATAAGGGTTTTTGATTTGACCAAGACAGTAAGTGAGCTCATGCTTCAAAAGAGCCGATTCATCGGACAAGGCTATCAACAACAAGATATAGAGAGGTGAGTTTAAGTCGCAAATAGGTTTAGGAGGACTTACCTTTAGAGATGATATCAATGGACTTTTCATCGGCGACGTTTTTCAAGGTAAACAAAGCTCTGAATCGTTCAGCCAAAGGGGTAGTTCCCGAAGTGTTACAAAGAACATCTTCAAGGTGTTGATAGTTGACATTTAAACCAGAGGTTACCATAATGAGTGTTGAGTAAGAGAAGGAAGAGAGATAAGAAAAGAAAGAAAAGAAAGAAAAAAGTTTTCAATTGGGTTTTCAAGCCACGCCGGGAACGGAAGAATGAAAAAAAAAAAAAAAAAAAAAAAAAAAAAAAACGTGGTTTTGATGGGCGGATATTGAATTTCTCTGCAATAAAGCATATTGATAAATTATGGGGCCTGGTCAATTTCTTTTTTCATTCATTCTCTTTCCTTTTTATATACCTCTTTTGACTACCCTCCTCCTTCTTCTTCTTCTTCTCTCTCTTTTTTACCTGACCCTATCTCCTTTGTTTGTTTTACTCTCTCTTTTGTAGAATAACATACCCATCTACTCACTTTATACCTCATCGTATCTGGTGCATTCATTCATCCATCCATCCATCCATCCATCCGTTTACATGTCAGCTAGTATCACAAAAGGACCTGCCTTTGAAATACGTTTTTGTGAAGGAAATGTAAGTATTGTTTATACCCCTCTTTTTGCTTGTACGATACTAATCTTTTTCTTTATTCTTTTTTAGAAAGTACAGGTATTCGACCTCTCAAAAAAGGGCGATCAAAGTGGTAATCAACTTTTACCCAATGGTAAGTCCTAATTAATAAAATGTCAATGCATATTATATACATCTATACATTCCATTAATCATCCCCTTGTTATATAAATAGAATACCTAGAAGACGATGTGGTGAATGGACGATTACGATACTCCAAACTTGGTAATCAATGGTTATCTGACGACGCGGGTACACATCAACAAACATTAGCAGCAATACCTGATGATCAACAAAAACGTACCAATATTCAAAAAAAGACTGATGACAATTTGGATATCATACCTGTGGTGGCTAAACGCAAAGCAATTGAAGACGCCAAGGAACTCGAAAGTATACGACAAGGGGAAGAAGCAATGCGAAAAGCCATGGAGCGGAAAAAGAAGATTGAAATGGTTAGGCGTGCTCGAGAACAAGCAGCAGCAGCAAAAGAAGAAGGAACAACAGCAATAACAGAATCATCAATGACAGCAACAGTAGCAACAACAAACCAGAATAATGATACTCAAGAAGGTCCTACTGCTAAAAACAAAGGTATTGTATCAACTCACTTATGTCCCACATTCACCCAGTTTTACTTGCATTAAACTAATCATCACCCTTCTTTTATAGATTACAGGGACACGAACATGGAATCGAAAAATGAACAAGATCCTCAATATCAATTTGAACATGAAAAGGTATAAATACTCTGAAATGATAACTGGTTTAAGAACAAATACTAACAATTCACATCAACTTTAGGACCTTACTTTTGCAACTGAAATGAACAGCAATGGTAGAATAGCGAAAACAAATCAGGCAAGTTATCATGGGATCCATCGTCTACCTGCCTATTTGTTTGAAATTAATCTCTATTTACTTTAGAATTCAGCACTCATTCTTGACAATAACCACTTGCCTGCTTCACCAATACCTAATCGACTACCCAGGACTGATAGTGCTAGTATACGTGATAGCGGCAATAGTGTCAATACGGATAACAGTAATAGGAAAGATCGTCCTTCTCCGGTACAAAAGGTGCCATCATTCACCTCTTACATGACCACGACGACACCAGTACCACCACGGACAACATCTTCATCACCAATAGAACATCCTGCCCCTGCACATACTCAGAAACAACCTATTTCTCAGCACTATTATCCTCAACAACAACATCCGAAGCATCATGAATATACCATACCACAGAATCAACCAAGCTATGAATTACCTTTGGAGGATTCCTTCTTCCACCCGGATAACTCTAGTGACAAGAACAAGCCAGCCTCCTCTTCCTCCTGTTGCTGTATTATCTCTTAACTATCTATCCCCTTATATTCTCCCTTTAACATCTAACATTTACTATTATTATTTACTTTTACCTTTGTACAAGACATATACCTTTAGTCATTCCTTTCACCCCCTTTTTGATTGATCACATTCTTTGTCCTTTTAACCCAACTTGCTAATAAAAACATACTTTACTTTGAAACATCATTGTTTAGTGTCTTACTCCTTAAATAATAAAAGCAATCAGTTGGTGTAATCGTCTCCCAACTTTACTTTTTTAAATCTCGGTTTTTATTGTGGTTACTGTTGGTTTTTAGTCCTCCTCTTTAAAATAAAATGCTTGTGCAAAATTAATAACGGACTCGTTATAAATAGACTGATTCAAATAGTGTTACAACTATTTTTATGCCATCGAAACAAGGATGTTTGTCAACCGGATTTTCAAATTCCGACATTCATGCAAAAGTGTTGCTGTCAACTTTTTTTTAATTGTCACTCCAATGATAGTAAAACTCAGGTGTGCATATTCAGCTTACCACAGGCTGGATTATTGAAGCTGTGCGTTTTTGGAGTTGTCTAGTCGTTGAAGTTGAGATGACACAAAACAAATCGATCAAAATGATCAAGATCGTATCTCATCAACTATGGTTATGCACCTGCCATCAAACATGTGGGTAAGAAAGAGATAGGTTACAGAGAAGTCCATAATGTCGTAATTTTAAATACCGATTCATGCAGGACAGCTGGCCCGACATTCACGTCCCGATCGAACCCACCCTCCGCCCAGTTTATACAATAACATTTGAATGAGTCTTTATTACCATCGTGATTTATCTACATTTATACTGTTACTACACTACTAAATGGATAAATACAGTCTCGTCCCAGAAGATCTTGGACACAAGTCATTGACACCGGCAAAGTTTACCAGCAAAGTATCGAATGTTTATTATAAAAACGACGTGATATGAGAAGGAGGGGGTGTGGAGTATATGTAAAAAGGCAAAGGGCAGGCTAGAATAGTATATATGAAGGATAGAAGGGGGGAGGGTGATAAAAAGAGATAAACAAGTAACATATAGATAATGATAAGTAGGAAGTAGAAGGAATATAATGCTAATGGAGTTTGGGGAGGACTAATTAGAGGAAGTAATCCGGTGTTCTTCGGGTGACTTCAGGTTCCCCACGTCTAGGAGCCGGATCAAATTGGAGGCTACCAAAAACAAAACAAAAAAAGAGTTAATACAACAATCATCCTATTATATGCCAATCCCAATCTAATACTTACAATGTATATTTTAAGTGTTCATCAATTTCCATGATGGCAGCTTGATTACCACAGCGATAACAATAATTAGGTGCACTAAAAATGGTCACCACGTTTCGATCATGAGACCAATTGTAGCCCTATATACAATAGCAAAAAAAAAAAAAAAAAAAAGCGAGTTGAAAGATTGCTTTTTTCCTGGTTTTATCCCGTCTTACCTCCATCACCAGCTGATGTGCTCTTGCCACCAAAGTAAGACCATTATTGTGATTGAATGTCTCTGCTATATCTTGTCCAAAGGTGTAACCTGCACCACGAGGTGAAATGCCCCAGCCACATCGATCATCAGGATCAGACCACAATAAATCACACATAGGACCTTCATGAGGTACTTCTTGGAATCGATCAAGGGCACGGATCTGGTCGAGAGAGTCAATAGAAGGAGATAAACCACCATGGAGACAGAAGATCTAATCAAAATAATGATATTTGTCAAGTATACCTGTTGTATGACCTCCTCCCCTGATTTTTTTATAAAAGTACCTGATCTTCGATGATGGCAGTCAAGGGCAAGTAATCAAACAAGTCGGTAAACATTTTCCATACAGAAGCATTCCCATACTTTCGTAGACATTCATCATAAAAACCATAGACTTGAGTGATTTGACGAGATTCATGATTGCCACGTAGAATAGTGATACGATCCTTGTAACGCACCTTGAGAGCCACCAATAGTGTTACTGTTTCCACCGAATAATATCCTCGATCTACATAGTCGCCCATAAATAGATAGTTGGTATCTGGAGAGTTACCGCCAATACGGAATAGCTCTTGCAAGTCGTGGAACTGACCATGAATATCACCTAAGGTTAATAAAATGAGTGTCTTTGTTTCGTTTCAGTGATACGTTTTAACTTACCACAGACTGTTACAGGACAACGGACAGGCTGGACATTGGATTCGTTGATGAGAATTTCACGGGCCTAAATTTAAATAAAGAAGTTGAGTATCATCATCCAAGGGGACAACCATTACCTCGCCCCCCCCCCCGGTTTTTTCCTTTATCCTGTCGCCTGGTCTTTACCTTGTCACAGAGTCGTTTGATATCAGCTTCTGATAGTTGTTTACATTCAGATAGTTGATCAAGCCAACCATCCACATCAGCAACAGAAGACATGTGTAAAAGTTGGGTATTGACTTGTTATAAAGAGAGAGAGAGGTCCACCGAGCAAGTGCTACTAGATAAAATAAACCAAAGGAAGTAATATAGAAAAAAGTGTTGAATTAGCATCCATATAAAAGTGGGTATCAGGATGAGATTGGCTAACTACTTTGTCGATTGTATACATGTTTCTGCAGTTACACCATGAGGTATTATTATCGTTACTGCTGTGCTTTACCTGGAGGAGGGGGGGGGATGACAGAAGGGAAAGAGAAGAAAAAAAGAGAAAAGGAAACTGGCGAATTGAAAAGGGCGGATTTGAAACCCCGAAATGGCCGGCCATTGTCTGGTAAAACTAACCTGGTAGCCCTAAATTAAGGTGCTCAGTATAATAGCTATCCATCATATCGTATAGAATATGGTATAAATTTCACAAGATATAAAACATACTCCATGATGGTACTTGTCCCTTGTTACTTGACAAGCAATAGACATGAAAGGTCAAATGATTTCAATCGCCGCCCCGTGCTGACGTTGATCAAAAATTACAAAACAAAAAAAAAAAAAAATCCCCGTTTCTCCCTTTTCTTTTTCTTGTCTCTCACACTATCTATTCTCACTCTATATCTACCTTCCGCGGGACTTCATTTTTTCCCTCTTCCTATTTAATCGTTGTAAAGCGCGCACATTTCCTCACTCCCACCCCTCCCTCTATCCTCATTCAGTCTTCTCACAATATTCACTTTTGCTCTTGTAGATCCTTTATCTGGTCCTTTCCCTTTTATCCATCCAACAAACAATCCTATGAACGAAGCACCGGAAAACTTCAACAAACATACTTTAAATAGTATGATGCAGGTAAGAAGATCAAAGGAATCAACGGAATCCGTTATATGATAACTAACTTTGATCTCTCTTAGCGGGCCAAGGAACTACAGCAACAAGGCGCGAAAGAAGTTTCTAATCAAGAACTGGCTCACATTATGAACTTTTTACGAAATCTTCAGTACTCAAGACAGACAACTTCTTCCATATCCCTAAACAAGACAACGCCCTTAAACAACCACAATGGTAACACTGATGGTAAGATTGGACACTTGTATCAATAAGCAAGCAATAGACAACTTGATACTAATGGATACTCCTTTTTATTTCAATAGATTCTATTTCCAGGGCCTCTTTTACAAAGTCTCAACTCACCACTTTACGACATCAGATCCTCGCCTTCAAACTCATCTCCAAGAACATGCCTTTACCAGCTCATTTGCAACAAGCGATACTGGCTCCCAAATCTCAAGATACATCAACGGCAACTGTAGCACTGACACCTAATGATAATGATCGACCAGACACCATGGACATCGATACAGACAAACCTGATACAACAGAAAACTCGACGTCAAAAAAGGTGGATTTCAATGCTTATGCATCACCATATACTCTTATTCATCGATCAGCACACACCGCACCCAATCAATTACAACCTCATCATAAACGATTATTAGTCCCTAGCATCTCACCACTCGGAATGGATACTTACTCGATTATTACTGAACGGGATCGTCGGGTACAAGCACGGATTAGGTACCGTATGGATGAATTGGAAAAGCTACCTGGTAACCTTGTCAATCATACTGGTGCCTCTCAGCAAAACCCCTGGTCTGTACAACACTCTCACCCTGATCAAAGTAGTGCCAAACTTCGTGCTGTCATCGAACTCAAATCTCTGCGACTGCTGTCAAAGCAACGAAAGGTAACAAGTTTATGCCCATCCATAGAAGAAGAAAAAGGACATTCTGACAACCAACTTTAATTTTTATTTTTTTGTATCTTGTACTATACTAGCTTCGTGAACAAGTCATTCATGCTATTGATCGATCCACCACACTCTCCACTTCTGCTGATCGACTTGCTTACCGACGAATGAAGAAGCAATCCTTACGTGAAGCTCGCATGACGGAAAAGATCGAACGACAACAACGACTTAATCGGGAACACCGGGAGAAACAGAAACACATGGACTATTTACAATCGATTTGCGATCATGGGCGTACTTTGGTGACGGGACATTATGAACACAAGGCAAAACAACAGAAATTGGGCCGGACTGTCTTGCAATATCATGTCTATATCGAAAAGGAGGAACTCAAGAAGGTCGAACGCATTTCCAAGGAACGTATCCAAGCACTCAAGAATGACGATGAAGAAGCTTACATGAAATTGATTGACGAAGCCAAGGATACACGTCTGACACAATTATTGAAACAAACAGGTGAATTCTTGGGCTCTCTTACTTTGGCGGTGAAGGATCAACAAAACGATCCTGTGCATGCTCGATACCTTGAAGATGATATGGACCATGATACTATGGTAAGAATCAAATAAAAAAAGGAAACATACTAATCAAGAATCTATTAACTGACATGTCTTTTTTTTTGGGGGGGGTGATGTGTAGGGTGTGGATGCCAAGGATGACTATTACCAAGTAACTCATCGAGTCAAGGAGGCTGTGACTCAGTCATCCTTACTCATTGGTGGCAAATTAAAAGAATACCAGGTAAGAGGTGGAAAAAAGGCATTCAAACAGATACACCAGAAACAAAATTAACTGTTTTATGTTATTAGATAAAAGGGTTGCAATGGATGGTATCACTTTACAACAATCATTTGAATGGAATCCTTGCTGACGAAATGGGTTTGGGCAAAACAATTCAGACACTCAGCCTGATCACTTACCTAATTGAACACAAACGTCAAATGGGACCCTTCTTGATCATTGTACCACTATCGTAAGTTACCCTTATTTTACGGACTACCATTATAGGTATATGGAATCTAACGTCGTCCTTTTTACATATACATATATATATATTTATCTATCAGGACTCTCCCAAATTGGGTATTGGAATTCGAAAAATGGGCACCAGCTATCACAAAGATCGTATACAAAGGAAACCCACAATCTCGGCGTCCTCTACAAGCTAGTATCAGACAAGGTGGATTCCAGGTACTTTTGACAACATTTGATTACATCATCAAAGATCGCCCTGTGCTTTGCAAAGTGAAATGGACTTATCTAATTATCGACGAAGGACATCGTATGAAGAATGCCAACTCAAAACTGACCACTGTGCTTCGCCAATACTATACAACAAGATACCGCCTGATCCTCACTGGTACTCCGTTACAAGTAAATATAACAACGCCCTAAATCCATTCCAGCAGCTTACTAATCATGTTTGGCTTTTTCTTCTTCTTAGAACAACTTGCCAGAATTATGGGCTCTCCTCAACTTTATTCTCCCCAAGATCTTCAAAAGTGTCAAGAGTTTTGAAGAATGGTTTAATACTCCCTTTACTAATCAAGGTGTACAAGACCGGGTGGGTCTAAATGAAGAAGAACAACTTTTGATCATCAAGCGACTCCACAAGGTACTTCGTCCCTTTTTACTCCGACGATTGAAACGGGATGTGGAATCCGAACTGCCCGACAAGGTGGAACGGGTCATCAAATGCAAACTCTCTCCTCTTCAATCCAAAGTATACAATCAAATGAAAAAGCATGGTATTCTATTTACTGGTGATACTGAAAAAGGGTAAGACAAGTGTAAAAACGGGATATTGTACTCACATACTCCTTTTGATTTGGTTAATTTTAGAAGCAAAAAGGGTGTCAAGGGTCTTAACAATACCCTTATGCAACTTCGGAAGATTTGTAATCACCCATTTGTGTTTGAATTGGTGGAAAACGCTGTCAACCCTCTACGACGGTCCAATGAACTACTCTTCCGGGTATCTGGCAAGTTTGAACTATTGGATAGAATGCTTCCCAAGTTAGAACGGACTGGTCACAGAGTAAGTACATGGTGAGAATAGGGTAAAACATACATTCTTCATGCCTTGATACTAATTTGTCCTTTTTTATTGTATATTATCATGTAGGTCCTCATCTTCTTCCAAATGACACAAATTATGAGCATTATGGAAGACTTCCTTGCTTATCGAGGATTCAATTACCTTCGCTTGGACGGCTCTACAAAGGTAAGTTGAAGAATATTTGATAAAAATGGACTGCTGACGATAATTTATATTTGGAAATGCTTAGGCGGATGATCGGTCACTTATGCTCAAACAATTTAACGCACCGAATTCTCCTTACTCAGTCTTTTTACTCAGCACTCGGGCTGGTGGATTAGGGCTGAATTTGCAAACTGCAGATACTGTGATCATCTTTGACTCTGATTGGAATCCTCATCAAGATTTACAAGCTCAAGATCGTGCACATCGTATTGGTCAAACAAAGGAAGTCCGAATCTTTAGATTGGTCTCTGCAAACACTGTTGAAGAAAACATTTTGGCGCGGGCAAACTACAAACTGGATATCGATGGCAAGGTGATTCAGGCGGGTAAATTCGACAACCGAAGTACTGAAGAAGACCGGGAGGCGTTTTTGGTAAGTAAAATTAAAAAAAAAAAAAAAAAAAAAAAAAAAAAAAAGACACAGCACACTTCAATTTTTTGTTAACCCCTTTGATGTTGTAGCGATCCCTTTTGGAGGACAAGAACGACGAATCATCCGATGATGAAGACGATGTAGTCGATGATGAAGAACTAAATCAAATCTTGCTCCGAAACGATGGTGATTTGGAGGTGTTTGCTCAAGTGGATGCGGAAAAAGCTAAAGAAGACATGGAATGGTGGGCACGCATAGGTGGCCGTGGCACAAAGGTGGAACGACTTATTCAAATATCCGAACTACCTGATATATACCAACGAGACGACTATGTGCCGGCCAACTCGGATGATGAAAATGAATATGGTCGTGGTCAACGTATACGGGAAGAAATCCGCTATGACTATGGTGGAACAGATGATGAATTATCTGACGTAAGTCATTAAAGGGTTGAGGGGGGGGGACTGATTAAAATGATCTAACCTATGTGTTATTATTTAGTTACTAATGACTGATGACGAACTGGATGATGCTTCTCAGAAAAACAATGAAAGAAGACAACGATCGGCAACTAAATCTAAAGAAAACGGTGCCAATGGTCGAATCGGTGGTAGACGTAGACGTGAAGAACTGGATGATCCGGATGGACTCAGAAAGAAACAAAAGCCATTGGAGGCAGTAAGTTTGTTTGGATAAATGATATGCAATGGACCAACTAATTTAATTATCACCCATCTTAGGCGAAACGAGGACGTCGATCTACCCACAACGGCATTGATAGACCCGATACAGTATCACCCAGTGTCCGGAAACAAATGACGAACATCTTTGAACAAGTATATAAAGCAGCATTAGAAGCCCGCGAAGACGAAGAAGAGTAAGTGTGGCAAAACACTCGATGTTTTATAATTTTGTCTTACTGACTTCTTCTCCTTATTTAGCACCTACCGGGAACTCAGTGAACTATTTATGACATTGGTCAGCAAACAAGACTATCCGACATATTATAAAATGATCAAGGAGCCGATATCTATGGAAATGATCCTCAAACGAATCCGATCACCGTACTATCGCACCATCCAACAATTCCGTGATGACTTCCGCCTCATGTATGACAATGCAAGATTATTCAATGAAGAAGGATCGTTTGTATTTGAAGATGCAAACACGTTACAGGTAAAAAGATGATGACCCTCACTCCCGATTAAAAAAAAAAAAAAAAAAAAAAAAAGTTTTACTAAACTCCGCTTTATAAATCTGACACTAGGCTATTGTTGAAGCGAAACTGGATGAACTCTGTCCTGGTGGTGTTATGCCCCCTGCTTATGCAGTTAGTCGTCATACCTAATAGAAAATTTAGTTATAGTATTAAATTTTAAAATAGCTATTTGACTTTATATTATGTATATAGATTAGCACTTTTTAAACCACTCAAACAATAAAAAGTCAAACCAATCAACTGTTTTTTGTCGATCCGAAGATCTTTTTATTTTAATTCACACAGTGGAAATTGTGCACTCCGATTGGCTAAAGCAGGATTTTTTTTGGGGGACCAATGATTGAAAAAAGATTCTTTTTCTTTTACTTTACTTTCTTCTTCTTCTTCTTTTACATTGCCAACAAACTCACGTCCCTTGATGATGTCAACATTACCAAGTCCACCAATATCACCCACCGACACTTCTTATACCGACCCGTCAATACTAATGACATTACCGACTGTCCATCATCGATCAAGGCAGCGAAAGGAATACCAACGACATCCACCAAGACGAGAAAACACTTTTGAACTAGTACAAGCACTTGTGAAGGAACACCAACGATTGGAACAACAAGAATACGACAAGGAAGTACGTGAAGCACCGACCTTGCTTTGTACCAGTCATACACCCAAGGGTATTCTTATGACTCCAACCCATGACACTTGTCCTACGGCGGCCCAAGGTCGATCATTTGCCACCACACTATCCTCTTCACAGTCTTCTTCACCATCATCACCACCTCGATCGCCTGCTTTGGTTCGATTTGCGGCGGGACCACCCAAAGTTTATAGATACCCCAAGTTACCCATCCATCACCAAGAACCCTGACCACATAGTATATAGACACATTACAACCCTAATTCATTTTCATAGTACATAGTTATCATACACATCTTATTCCCCCAACCTTGTTTGCCTTTATTATATGTTATTCAGATAAAATAAAAACCTGTATATCTAACTATGTGTGTGGGGGGCGGGGATTCTAGTCTATATCTATGTATCGTGTAATATCATGTGTGTTGGACCCATGTTTGTCACCATTTGTCGATTGTCGTGCCACCTTGTCCTACTCACCGTATATCCAATGGTTGTAAAGAAGCGAGTTGCTATTTCAAATCGTTTGCCAGGTCACCTACATTTGATCATCATACATCTAAAGAGTCCATTTCAATGGCGATAAATCACTTGTCGTTACCTATACTTAATCCAAAAATCAGCGTTATCAGTAAAAGAAACGAACTGTCTCATCCGTTTTTTTTTTTTTTTTTTTTTTTTTTTTTTGCTTACCATAGAGTGTCCCCGATCGATTTCTAAAAGATGATATTGAGATTATTATGTTGCCAGTGTCAAGTCGTCAGCTACTACTACTACTAAAAAAGAAAAAAAAAAAAAAAAAGAAAGTGCCAGCAAGGTGAATTCTGTCAATTATGCAACTGACTCGACATCACATCTGGGGATATAACTGCTGCCGCTTTGCTTCTATTTCCAATAATGCATATGATTGAGATGAGACACTGTAATTTGTTCAAGGTGTCTTTGGCGATAGATATGGTATGAGATTGCTGATAGATCGTTTTGAGTCAATCGTATTCGTTGGTGCAATCTATAAGGATGGGGATTACGGCCACTATTCCAATCGGTAACATTTTCTATAAAACAAAACAAAAAACTTTATGATAAGTGAGCTTGTCTAGTGAGAGTATGTCATAATTACCTTTGTACTTTGAGTTGAAGAAAGGAGAAGAAGAGGAGAGCAAAAGTGAAATTGAAATTCCGCTCACCGGGCGATTTAGTGGCAACGTCATTTTTTAAAAAAGAGACGCGAAACCCCATTTCCTCTTTACTCTTTCTCTATCTCTCATTCCCCTTTTCTTCCACCCCTCCACATTATAAATTAAACATGGTAAGTCGTAAAACATGAATAATGATAAACGACACACTTTGTAACAAGGGGATCTGCTGTCTACTTCTTCAAAGGATCTAATGGTGTACCTATTGTTTGATGACTGAAGTACTTATTCTTTCTTTTTGTATAATCACATGTTTAGTCGATTATGCAATACAATGGTGGCTCTGTAGTGGCCATGGTTGGAAAAGATTGTGTGGCCATTGCTGCTGATAAACGGTTGGGTCAACAATTTATGACGGTATCTACTGAATTCCAAAAGATCTTTCAAGCTTCAGAAAAAAGCTTCATTGGTCTACCTGGTTTGGCAACAGATGTCTTGACTTTGTAAGTGAAAATCCCACCAATAGATAAATGAAACTAACAAGTATCAAACTTTTTTGTGAACTGAATAGAGCCGATCGATTTCGATTCAAGGTGAACATGTACAAGATGCGCGAAGAAAGGGATATCGAACCAAAGACACTAGCACACTTGGTATCATCAACATTATATGAACGAAGGTAAAAGAAGGGATAAAAAGTGCAGTTACTCGGATAACACAAGACCGAACCTATTAAAACATGGTTTACTTTGTATAGATTTGGTCCTTACTTTGTTGAACCTGTTGTAGCCGGTTTAGGCAAAGACGGTAAACCTTTTATCTGCTCAATGGATTTGATAGGGTGTATCAACTTTGCCAAGGATTTCGTCGTCAGTGGTACTGCTGGCCCTAATCTCTATGGTATGTGCGAATCTCTATGGGAACCTGATCTCGAACCTGAAGACCTGTTTGAAACCATCTCTCAAGCACTCCTTAATGCTCAAGATAGAGATGCTCTCTCTGGATGGGGGGCTGTTGTCCATATCATGTAAGTTGATACAATCATGGCTAACAATAACATGGCACTCACACTTTATATAGCACACCCACCGAAATTATCACCAAGACATTGAAATCTCGTCAAGACTAGTCAGATACACTTTAGTTTTAAAATGCTTTTAAATACTTATACATATATCGCTCCATTTTATTTTTGATTAAAGATTATTATTGACTCCATTACTATATTCATGGTCGAACATCTCCTTCGTTCGATGCATTATTTATTTTACATACTAGATAACGCTTCATTTCTTTATTGACAGTTAATTATGATACTGCTTCAAATGACAAGGACGCTTATGATCCTGTGATGACGAAAAGATACTATTGAAATTGGAAATAGACATGGTTGGGACAGTGTCGAATAGTTTGAGGTGGTGAAGTTGCGTTAGGTTGCGGTTAGTTTAGTTCGAGATTAGAAAAAATTATAGGTGATAAATGTTTTTGTCTTTCTACTCCCCTCTTCGTACACGTAGTTTAGTCTCCCTTTTAACATTACTCCCTCCATCTCATCATAATATAGACATACATTAAAATAGAAATACTTTTTATCTTAACTGGAAGTAATAAAAAATCATATGTAACATTTTATACATAGGACTTTGTGATAAACGGAAAAGTATTATGTAGTACTCTTACCAAATCTTAGCAGAGGCAGGCGGGATCTGAAAACGAAATCTCGCTCCTCTTCGTACTATTTTTTTTTTCTTAGAAAGGTCAGGTAAAAGTCATCGCAAGTCTGAACATACCGACACAAGGGTCTTGGGGCTTGGCTTTTGTGGTGACTTATGTTGGAAATATGCTGTTGTGTTCATATCGCCACTTTAATCATTAGCATCCGTTGACAATGGAGCGAGTAGAGCCCTTTCCAAATCTTGGTAGAAGCAAGCGGGATCTGAAAGTGAAGTCTGGTTCCTCTTCGTACTTTTTCTTTGTTTCTTACAAATGACAGATAAAAGTCATCGCAAGTCTGAACATACCGACACAAGGGTCTTGGAGCTTGGCTTTTGCGGTGACTTATGTTGGAAATATGCCGTAGTGTCCACATCACCACTTTAATCATTAGCACCAGTTGACAATTGAGCAAGTAGTGCTCTTCCCAAAATCCCGTGCACACTTTCCGTGCACCTAGCAATTCCCCGATAGAGATCAAATTATGTCTAGGGTCAAAAGAAAAGAAATATCAGAATGAAAGTTTGAGACCCCGAAGACGATTTCACTTTTTTATTGTTTTTCCATGTGGATCGTTTCAGCAAAGATTAGACTCAAGTGGAAGGAAATTTGTGTGAAAAGTTAGGCGTAGAAATCAGGCCAGCTCAGGCGAAAAGATTTTGGGGGGAGGAGTTGGAGCCTTCACCCTACATGTTTTTTTCACAAAAGACAGGTAAAAACAATCGCAAGGCTGTACAGCTTGATACATGGGTCTTGATACTTCAATTATTATGTACAGTTTGCTGGAAATAGGCTATAGAGTGCTCATGATCACTTTGGTCATGAACATCCGTCGTCCATTGAGACAGTAGAGCTCTGCTAAGGAATCAAGGGTGACCGGGGTTTGAACACTAGGTTTGCTTCTGTCTGCCTACATTTTCCTCAATCAGATTAGAAACCGTGAATGGCAGTATTTTAAAAAGCGCAAATCCAGCACACTGGACCAAGAATTAAGTACATGACATGATTTATCCTATCATTTCTAAACTAGTAAAAGTGTGAGAAACGTAGCAACACAATGAAATAGATGTTTTCTCCATTTTTGACATGTTCCGTGTAAGACAAACAGACATCTAGCGCCAACAGAGTGGTATGCATGATCACTAGTATTTACACCCCGCCCCGACCAACACAATGGATAGAAGATCAAGCTAAATACAAAAAGGGCAAATGAAGAAAATAATCAAACCATTTTCCGTACAAACTAGTATTACACTGCATCTAGAAGAGGGATCGCCCATGACTGATTACCCATTAGGGATTAGCTCTCTGGCAACAAAAACTTGAGAATCCTGGACTTGATTCATGAGCATCATTCAAACTCGAATGTTGACCAACCATAGAAAGAAAACTTCATTGAATGAGAGCAGCAAGCACTATCTATCTTTCCAACAAGGATCGACAATAAATAGGGACACTAAAAAAAGAATTACCCCTGAAATTCTCCGGCATACCAAATTAAATCCCCGCCTGAGGAACTCATCCATGGGAAGAGTCCATGAAATCCCAAATCTCTTGTTTTGGAAAATAATCTAGAAAATGGAAAGGACTCTGAGATTATGTTTTGGTTTAAATAGGGATTGCGGTACGATGATGTACGATACACGTAGATAATAACATTTCATTAATTAAAGAATAAATCGATGATGAATGATGATTGATCCACACAGATTCAATTCATTGTGTACAAAAAAAATCTCTTCAAGTCTGTAAATGCTAGCGACAAAGTTTCAATTGAGTCGTCAATGTATGTATCACGTTTTAGTGTTGACATTCCTTTGGTACATTTGTGTCACCACAAGAAATTAAGTGGGATTACATTTTATTGTTTCATACTTTTTCAAAAAGGAGATTTATTTTTTAGTTTGATCCAGTATGATATGATAATAATAAGAGCAGTAGAATGATGAGTGTAAGACAATATATGCATGTAAAATGAACTAAATGAAGGAATGACTATATGTGAATGAGTGACAATGAATAAAGATAGAGATGTTTATGATATTGAAAGGAATGTTGTGAAGGGAAAGCACTTTTTAAGGAAATGGAGAGGAATATAAAAATAAGTCAAACTTTTTGCTCAGCTTATTTCTGAGTGGCGGAGTTTTATGGATCGGGGTTAAAATGCATAAATTTTGAAAGAATGCAGAGATCAGCATACAAAAAAAAAAAAAAAAAAAAAAAGTCAACAAGTTGATACTATTGATTATGCTGATGTTGATGATGATAAGTTGGGTAAAGGTGATGGTCGATGATGGTGGTCTTGTTGATGTCTTTGTTCCAAATTGCTACCCCATTGATCTCGTTTCGTGGATTGACGTTTGTTCTGAAACCAGATCTGCACAGCACGGGGTTCCATACCTAATTTCTCTCCTAGTTCTTCCCTCAAGCCAGTTGAGGGGAAAGCGGTATGACCAAAAACGTGTTCCAGAATCATGATTTGTGTCGGGCTTGCACGCTTACGCTTTGCTTTGACAGACGAGTGATTATGAATGGGCAAATAGTGAGCACAGATCAAATCACTGTTGATGGTGATATAGTTGCCGCGTACTGGTGGTATCTTGTAAGGATGATGCCGATGGTCCTCTTTATGCATGAGCGAATGGGTGAAATGACAATAAGATGGTTGTTGTTGTTGCTGCTGCTGGTAATCAGAGGGTACAAATTTAGATCCATTATCTTGGAAAATAGGATACGCCATTCTAAAAGTGGTAGTAGGGGGCGTCCGTGGTGATAGCATTGACACATTCGAGCTGCTACTTTCTGATTGGCTGGATGGTGACCTGGTATATCGGTCATCGAGAGGCTCGGTATCGCATAGCAGATTCTGAATTAAAAGTGCTGGATTGGTTTCCTATATGTTATAAAACAGATGTCGTTAGTCTACATGATCGAAACTTGATCTATAAATGATATTTACAGGCATTGATGTCGGGATTTGAATTATATGAAAAATATGAAAAAACAGTAAAGATGAAAAAGAAAAGAGAGAAAGAGAAAAAGACACGATTCTTTTATAGTATCGATCAATTGGGATCAAGTGGGAAAACATGATGATGTGACACACAAACAGAGAGAAAGTAAAATAAATGACAATTTCATATGCTGCAACCAATAAAGTTATTTTGGCACTCAGCTCTTCGCAATCATCATCAATGGTACGTTGTCTGTTTCCTAAATCTTCCTTTTTGGACTTTGATTTCATTTTCTTATTGGCAGCCTTTTATGCAGAGTAGCGGAAGCGAATAGGAGAAACTTAACCGAAGATATCATGGCAACGGTAATGTCTTAATTCCGACCAATCACAGCACCAAGTTTGTATGTAAAAATAGATCATGATGTGGCGTTCCTTTTTACTACTTGCTTGATTTGTTGGCCCGTATGGTTTTATTGATCATCCGTCCATGGCTGAATACGCTAGCGGGGTATCATCATCCGAAATATGCACTAGATAGAGCATAGATATTTTTTCAAATTCCAATTTTCAAATTCCGCTTTCAAAAAAAAAGGCAAACTTCTCCATTTTTGTTTTCCCTTTCTTTCTCCACTATTTTTCCCTTTTCCATTATTATAATGGCTAATACCTTTTTATGATATCAGCGTTTATTAATATACTTGATGGCAGCATATTTTACAACGTTGGAACGACACCTACATCCTTATGGTTTACTTTGTCACCTTCTCTACACCTGAAAATGACACCACTTGCAATCGGACAACTACAACCTTTTGATCCACCTTCTTTATCACCACACGAATTCTTTAAGCATTATTATAATGGCACCACTTGCTAGCTGCAATGACTCTTTATATCATGGTAAGCTAAAATATGCACCTGTTATATGATTATACCCCCTCCCCTTATTATATTTGAAACTGACGCCACCATTTATTCTTTCTTTCTTCTTCTCCCCTTTTTTATTTTTATACCTATTTCTTCCTTTATACCACACAATCTAGAATCTAGCCAAGTCTTTTTGGATCCACCACCACCAACAGGAACGACAACGCGATCATATCAAGAATTATTGTCACCAAACTCGATCAATGGAAACCAATAGAAATAGCTTGTCTAGTGATCCATCACCACCACTTGCAGCCACCATTACACCAGTAGCAACGTCTCGACAAACTCCGGATCAATACTACAATCAAGTAGATAACAGTAACATCAGGAACACCATAAAACGGGATCATCATCGACAATCTATGGAATCTGAAGAAGGATCTATATCAAGTAATGATGGAATTGAACTTGTATGTAAACGCAAGTTCTCGAAAATGGTGCAGACGACTTATCAATTACAAATGAAACCTGACATGACGACAACAATACAAGCATTATTCGATGGTGATTACATCCACATTATCCGTTTGACTCTTCCTAATGGCCGTATCTTGGATTATCCTTTTACTGGGTAAATATAATGATTGCAAAAGGAGGAAGAAGGGGTGTGCATATATATTCAACTCAGCTTGTTTTACTTACATATTCTTTCTTGGAAAAAAACCAACAACAACAACAACAACAACAACAACATGTTTATAGGAATTCTCAATACATACCACCAGAAGTATATCTGCATGCTTGCTGTAGTCATGGATTATCGGATGTATGGGTATTGGGGATCTCTCTTTATCAAATGTTGGTTGGGAATTATCCATTCAAGGCTAAGGACGATCGGAAATTGGTCAAGAAAATGTTGCATGCGGATTTCAGTATACCTGACCACTTATCAGAAGGTAACACAGATGTATTTATATACATACAAAAAAGACATATGCACTTGGAAGAAAAAAAAAAAGCGTTATTAACATGTTTGTGCATTTTTATATTAGATGTCAAGGATTTACTCCGTAGGATGTTGGCACCGGAACAGACGCGCGCTTCCTTGGATCTTGTCATGTTTCACCCCTGGATGAAACCTTACCGCATGTTATTATCGACCACCTCACTACAATCCCTTGTACCCACTTGCTCAAGAATATCTCTACGAATCAACAAGAAGGCTCGAAAATCGAAATGGTGGCGCCTGATTAATAAAACCTGTCGATTCTTGTTTCTCGGTCCATACTCACCTCCTTCGAAACCTTACCGAGAGCTGGCTCATCTCGGGAAATAAAAAGATTCCTTCCTTATCTACTTTTGATAACATAGTTATTTTTTTTTTTTTAGTATACCCGTTTAAATATATCTTTTATTTTTATTTTATTTTAATAAAAATCATCATTTGGTCTGTCACAAGCCTGTCTTTTATTTATTATATATATATGTATGTCTTATTTGGTCCACATATCATTCCAATGCGCTTATTCCGCATTGTCCTAGGAACCCATTCATACTACCTAATGTGATGTGTCTCATTATGTCTTTGCCCTTGTCAAACAATTTACTATTACTCAATTTATCTTTAATTAAGAATCTCTTTCATTCACTCGTCATCTTGATGGATGGTTTCAGTTGCACAAGGAAGACATTGGTCATTGGCATTTTCATGAAAGACTCATTTGGTTTCGGTCACACAAATCTGGAACAGATCGATGCCGTTTAAAGTAACATTCTTTACAGGTATCGAATCTATTATCTACCTTTTACTGGTTGGTGAGAGTAAAAGATTCCGTGGTCTTCATGCAAAAACAAAGTAAATCTCAGTTTCACATCCCGCCTTTTCAAATCCCACCCGATCATTAGCCTTTTAGACAACGACTGTAATATAGGGGGTATAAATATAGAATGCTTTATTATATTAATGTTGATCTATTTAGTAACTATTTTAATAATGTAATCAATTATCCAAGTTTAAAAAATGAAGGTGGAAGAATCAGAGGGCAGCGTAATAAAGTGTGACAAAAGGTACCTGTGACATCCATGTATCGCTATAAAGACCAAAAGAAATAAAATCATGTTAGTATGGTAAAAGACAAACCCCGTTCACAATTTTCCAATCTAGTTAATACTTACTTGTTCGACCATGCCTTCACCTTGTTCTTCTTCTTCCCATTTAACCATTACTTTTAGGAATCCAATACACATGTTTCGAAAGTCAGATAGTTTCGTTGAGACAAAGGTTGGATTGTCATCTCCAGTGATTGTTGAGTTGGCATTTTTGGACAGCAATGATAGGAGGGTCGGATCAATATAGAAGAAAGAATCACTTTCACTATTCATATTATAAACACATACAAAAAAAAAAAAAAAAAAAAAAAGAAGCATTGAGTTTACAGGCCTGGTAAAGTTTGTAAATCGTATACCAGCATATTTACCTTGATTTGACGCATGTTCTTGACGCATGTTCAAGGATCAGCGCACTAACCTTGAAATCTTCCATTACCACAATCAATGCATTATCTTGGTCGTCGACCATAGATTGAGAAGCAATATCATAACGAGAGGCGAGTACGCGGAAGTTGCTGGCACAAGTGTTCATCTAAAACATCACAAAAAAAGGGAGAAGAAGAGAGGATTAGCACAACCACACTTTGTATATTACATCCTATTACCATTTTCAAGATCCGATAATCGTTCAAGTCACCATTTCGAATTGTTTCTATTGTAGCCAACATATGCTGCATTGTATGAATCATTTCCATCCTCAGGCGAACAAACCAGGTCTGGAATCGTGACCGTCCCGTAATTGCATTGAAAGCCTATCGAAATATTAAGTATATTCAAAGATCAGTATGTTTTATAATATCCAGTGTGGTATAGTTACCTTCAACTTGGTGAGCGCGGCGACATGTAAATCCAAAGGATTCGGTGTCGGGGTGCTAGCTTGTTGTGTCGCTGACCATTCTGCCAAACCGAGCAGAGAGAGTGTCGATAGCCAATAAAGACAAGAATTCGATTCCACCTAAACAGAAACAATCCAGAGTCAATATATGATCAAGTAATCTCTTCCAACATACCATTGATTGAAGGTCGTTCATTACACGATGCATCACAAAGTACCATCCACATACGCCAGCTTCTTTGCCGATTATATATAAATACCATCCATTTGACCGATATCTTGTTGCAGTTTCATCCCATTCACCAAAAAGTCGAAGTAACAGGAGAATATCATCACCAATCGCCTTGTCTGTTTGTACAGTTCGAAACAATAGGCGCAAAGTATTGATCTATTAAGAATGTACAAGATCAGTATTGAGGATGATAGATGGTTCGTTTTTTAACTTACAAATGCCACAGGTGTATGGACCTGCTTTTCAAGAGTGTCTAGAGCGAGAGGAGGGAGCCAAGAGGAGAGATCATCACAAGTTTTGGCAATGGATGAGCAGTATTGGAGGAAAATGGATCCTACTTCTTTTTCTATATATATATATATATAAGTTAGTAAATGATTATTTCTACTTGAGCACATATATTTTGACTTACGAGGGTGATTAATCATCATGTTGTAGCCTTCTATGAATGCATCCTTCCCATCTTGACTGTTTAGTAGTAGAAGCAGTTTTGATTTGATGGCCAGTAGATTTTTAAGCTAATCATTGATGACAATGAAAGAAAAAGGTAAGTAATCACATGTTACCATGTATGTATCAAAGCCTACCCACCCTTCGACAAGAAGCTTGGTCACCATTGAAGAGCCGGTTGATTTGGATTTGCGAGAGTTGACTGACAATGTGTTGTAAAAGAGCTCGGCTATCATTCAAGAGGTGTTCGCCATCGTATGAATCCCCAATCATTGGATCGTCCTGTTCTTCTATTGTTGCGGTTGATGTTGAGATTTCCGCTATAGCCATCAGTAGCTGAGCACATCCGATAGCCAAATTGTATTGATGTTGTTGTATTGAGTTGTCGAGAGTGGTTCGACATGTGTCGAGGGTCCGAATAATAGTTTGCCGCTCCGTTGATATTGAGGGTTGTCGTAAAATATGGTAAATAAGCGTACGATGTGATCGGATCAATGTTTCGGCACATTTATAAGCACTATGTTGAAGGCGAGGAGATTTGACGGTTGATGCTGCAATACCACTTAGTAGCGTCTACGACAAAAGAAGAAGAAGAAGATCAGTTGGGTTCTATTATTTGACATGTCTGATTCTTACCGTAATATGAGTGGCATCAAACATGATATCATTATGACTCAGGTGTTGAAGATCCTGCAGCACGCTTTGTTGTACTAATAAGCGTCCATCGTGTAGCAAGTAGTAGAGCAGCCGATTAATCTATTAACAGACACAAACACATACAAAGGGGGATGAGTTAGTTCCTATCCGCATCTATTATATAACCCATATCAAGTTAATGCTTACCTGTTCGCGTTGATCAATAAGTGCCACCGAGAGTAACTTTGTTAATGTTCGTAGCACCACAATAACAAGTCTTTCATTATCACCATTTTCAGTCAGCAAGTGTAGACACAGTTGTTTAGCCTAATCATTAATCCAATCCAATCAGTTAGTCAAAGGAATAACAAGTAGTAAATTTTCTGTTCTCCCCCCCCCCTCTTACCTGTCTTGCCATAGCAATATCATTATGCATATGCCGTAATATCTTGATAAGTTTGAGCTGGATATCAAATGAAGTGGTTGGATCTAATAAAATATAAAGGGCAGGGTGAGTATAATGATAAACAAGTAAAGTAGTAATATAATTTTTACCAGTAAGTCTAGATTGTATACGTATAAACATAACAGACAGAAACGAGGTGGACCGCAAACAGAATTGATCACTAGCCCAGACAGCTGCTTCAGTTTCAAACCGATCGGTGGACTTGTGGACCCTTTCTAAAAGCCTATTAAACAAAGGATAAACACAAATTATGTTAATCTACAAGGTCACACCCAAACAATTGTTCTTTCTCCATGTTACCCATGTTGCACATCAAGATTATCCTTGAAGACGATCGCCATACAGCCGAAAACCCTACAATTGACAAAAAAAAAAAAATTAATGAATCGTGTATTATTGCTCATTGCAGTATTCTGTTGCTTACCGTAGTGTGAGTGCTCTTGCTGTAGGATCATTGCTGCCTAATACTGGTAAGATACGTCGCATAGTTTCATCCACGTTTATGATCTTGGTAAGGTGATCTTTGGACACGCCATCCAGGACCTTGTAAATGTGCATTCTAACCACGTTGTTCCTACAGAATAAACAAGAAGATTATTAGATAGTGAGTAGTCAATGTTTTATTTTTACTTCTTACCCATGGTGGAACCAATCAGCCAGTTTGAGGATAGCCGCGTTGAGAATGACAGGAGATGGATACGTTTGGAAGAAGGAAGGGAATTGAGCGAGAGCACGTATTTGAGATCCTTGAATGCTGAGTACCGCCGTCCGTGGTTTAGCATTAAATTCAGTTTCAAGTAATAAGAGTGCTTTATGACCTTCTGCTTGTTGTCGTGCCAAAAGATCAGAGTCGTTCATTTAAGTTACTGATGATTTTGCGGGAAAGAAAAGGGGAAAAATGGATAAAAGTGCATTCACAGCTTTTTGAGTTCAAAACTGTCGGCGTTTAAAATAAATCCCTGCTTGATCAAGTTAGCATTTTGTTTCATGCGATTACTATGCTGATCACTTTAACCATCATGGTTTCGTTTTCCTTTGCCTTTTTATCTTGATTCATTTTTTTTTTTTTTTCCAAAATTGAAGATCCGGAATAGCTTTCTAAAAAGTACCTTGACATTATTAGGTTCTAACACTGAAACCTTGGTTGATAGGTATTTCCATTCTACACACTTGAGTCTACTGGCTCATTTAAAGATCCAAGGCAAATGCTTTGTATAAGATTTAAATGATGGAACATGCATGTAACTAACTATGTAGAACAGTTTAATATAAAGTGTCTGTGGACGATCTACATATTACCAATCACTCATAAAGAAATTTCCAATCCCGACAGGTTCATTTGATGACGACGAAAAAAAAAAAAAAGACAAGGTAGACTGGACCAAGTGGGCGGGGGTCAATAGCTGGGAGAGAAATAAAAAACTTTTTTTTTTTTTTTCTTTCTTCCCTTCCTTCTTTGAATCCTTTCCGTACTCCCCACTCTTCAACATTACATCATGGCTTCTTTGTCACGATCTATTGCGTCCACCATCAGCAACCGCTCTTACAACAGTGTGCCCGCTTCTGCATCAGCTTTGAAACATATCTTCCATGTTTCTTCCACCAAGGACGATGAACACCAATCTTCTCATGCTGTCCCTTCCAACATTCCTGTCAAGCAACGATCCATCGGCGGTTTGATCAACAACTCCTATGTAAATGGTAAACTACAACAAAATAGAAAGATAGAATATAACTAGAGTTACTGGAAACTTGTTATTAACCCCCCATTGGATACTGTTTATCATAGCTGCTCCTACTCAAGCCATTAGCTTGCGTCGTCAACACACCACCAACGTTCCCGACTTTTCAAAGTACAAAAAGACTGGTGTCAGTGGTGATGCCAGCCGATCCTTTGCTTACATGATGGTTGGTACTACTGCTTTGGTCTCCGCTGCTGGTGCTCAAGCTACTGTCAGTGACTTTTTGGCCAACATGTCTGCCTCTGCTGATGTTTTGGCTTTGGCTAAGGCTGAAGTTGATTTGGCCTCTATCCCTGAAGGCAAGAATGTGACCATCAAGTGGCGTGGTAAGCCCGTCTTCATTCGTCACCGTACTCAAGATGAAATCTCTGAAGCCAATACTGTCAACGTACAAGAACTTCGTGATCCTCAACAAGATGCTGAACGGGTCAAGAAGCCTGAATGGTTGGTCATGCTTGGTGTCTGTACTCACTTGTAAGTAGTAATAGTAATATATTAATTGGTATTGGGGGTTTTATACATCCCTGTTTTGGGTGATGAACTTTGTATTAATGCTTTTTTTTTTTTTTATTCTTCTTTTTTAGGGGTTGTGTGCCTATTGGTGAAGCTGGTGACTATGGAGGTTGGTATTGTCCTTGCCACGGTTCCCATTACGATATCTCTGGTCGTATCCGTAAGGGTCCTGCTCCCCTTAATCTTGAAATCCCCGGTAAGTTATTGATGAACTATTGCTTCTATTTGCTTACTAACTATTCTCTCTCTCTCTCTTCTTCTTCTTCTTCTCATATAGAATACAACTTCCAAGACGACAAACTTATTATTGGTTAGATTATCCTTTGTTACAAATAAAAAATTATACATGTTTTTTGATTTACCTGACTCACTGTTTAATGATGCCAGAACTGCGGGGTTTAAAACTATTTGGTTAAATGGGCTTTCCCTTTTTTTTCTTTTTACAATTCCATATCTTCTTTGTCTTCCTATCACCACTTTTTTTTTATATTAAAGTAGACCAATTTCATGTTTTTAGTTTAGTATATTGTATATCCCATCTTTTCAAGATTGCTTACCCTCTTTTTACCCTATCCTTCTGTTTTATACATATACGCCTTTACACAACTTACAAATAATGGATGATACCTCACCTGCTGGTCACGACTTTCCCTCAAATGCACCCATTCGATATACCATCACCATTATACATCTCTTCACCATATCTACAGCTACCTTCGGTTTTTATCCCTATGCTATTATTCAACGCATGTCAAGAACCTGTCAAATTCAACAACGCCTAGTATTCCTCGGTCTTGGCTGGATCTTTGTATTGGTTGGCTTTGTCACTGGTTGGTTCATACCCTACTCTTCCTCAACATCCGACTCTGTCTTTGCCTTCCACATTGGCTTGTTCTTCTGTATTCTTTTAATCACTTCTCTCGACTTGGGCCTACACTATCTACACTCTGGTTTATCAGGGCACCAACGTCACCTTGATCATAATAATCTTACCACTTTTCAAGAACGCGAAAACGAACATGAACAACAGTCGACGCCAGTTGCTTGGCATTCTACTCTGGTATATAAAGTACCTGAAATGGCTAATTGGGTTTTACCCTGGATTGCTATATACTTTGGCTGCCTTTACCTGATATCTTGTGTTTTGGTTTTTACCTCAAGTTGTAGCTCACTTGGTCAATGCTGGTTGCCACTTTCCACTGGGACCGGATTCCTTTTTTATGGCTCGCTGGCATTCATGCATCTGGGCGGTCTTCTCTCTTTGCCTCAGTCTTCTTCTCCTGAATACTATGAAGCTCTTGGTCTCTTGCTCTGGGGTTTGGTGTCATTCATATGGTGGGGTAAAGTACTTAAAAGATGGGCAACATGATGAATAGGGCTTGATGATAGCTAACCTCTTTTTTTATATATATTGCTTACAGATTCACTATTGGTGGGATCGTCCTGGAAAGTCATCAACCTAAGTCTTTTATGGTCTACTGGTGGTTTATTGTCTTTGGCTGTGACGTATCAAGAATGGATACCCTTCTTAAAAAAAAGGAATATTGTCAATTCTATCGTTCTTTGTCTTACTGGGAAAGGTAAATATCATGATATTGTGGAACATTAATAATGGCGTGTACTGACATTCTGATTTTTTTTTTTCTTTTGCCTCTAGGCATTCTCGCTGGACAGGTAGTGGATGACCCTTATGCGATGCAACTTCAATCGATGCTCGGCTATATACTTATGACTGGTGGTACGGCACGATTTATCCAGATCATATTCCGAAAATCACCCACTGAAGACCTACCTCGATTATACTCAAGGGCCTCGGGTGGCAATTGTGACGACAGTATCGAAGGTGATCCTATAAATGACCTTGATCTTGGACAACAACGTGCTGCTGAATACGAATCGACTTATCGGCAACTTACTGGAATGGACTCTTCATCGAAATGCAAACACCAAATTGTTTATGCTTCAATCACAATGGTATGTGGTCTGCTCTTTTGTTATACGGCGATATCAGGAGGTCTTCTTTTTATTGGTACAATTGTCGACTGGGTGGAATCAATGCGTTATTACATCAGCGATCCTACTATTTATGTGAATGTGCTATTAGCCATATCATTCTTATGGACTGTTTATTTGGTAATCATGTGCACTTTATACATGCTCTGTGCGAAACAAAGTGACAAGTACGATTATATGAATTTGGCTTCTGGCGACTATGGCGATCAATTTGCCCCGACTGTATCAAGAACACTCAGTACCCACCTTGTCAACAACACTGTAATGACCACCACAATGGCGGCACCGACGTGCTCCACATCGACAAAGTACGGCCCGACTTCACAACATCAACAACAGAAATTTACATCAGTCCCTTTAGTTCCACTGACATCGACAGCGTCTTTATCGTCTTTAAAAAGTACTGGAACACCCACATCACCAGTATCAGCATCACCACCCCTCATGCGACCAAGTCAATACAGAGCGAAACGGCGATCACTGTTGATTTCTACCAGCATGCACAACAATAGCCAAGATAATAACAAAAGTGGAAGGGGTCCACGCACACTCTCATCGTCAAGCTATTCCGGTGTTGGAGGTGTCTTACCTGATGCCGTACCTCTTTATATGGATGATCAGCCTACTCTTTCCCCTCTACCATCCACATCACCCACCATGATAAATGACACTTTACAACAATCGGGCACATCATCACCATGTGGGACGTTCTCAACTATGACCAATACCTCGATCACTACTATTGGGGCGGCACAATGCGATCATTGGCTATCACAAGAAGATGATATTCTGGAAGACAGGATGGTACACAAGACAGAAAGTGGTAAACGAAAAGATCGGCAATGGATGAAATCAAAACGACGACGTGCCACAGTTACTGGTGTAAACGGATATACCTTCAACACCAATGACGACGGATTCTCCTCTTCAAACAATGGACATGAACGACTGGCGTATTATTCTAGTGAACGAAACAATAGTGATAGTCATGTACCTTAGTAATATGTACTGTTTTAACTAAATAAAAACCTATTGATGTATTCTACTTTTTTTGGGGGGGACTGTCTTTGGTTGCCTACTGTCTCGTGCTAAAAAAGGGATAGATTGATGCTAAAAAAAGATCGCCGATCACCCAACCCGTTTTTTCTATATTTGCCTCCCACCCAAAAGATCCGAAGACATTGTTACACCGCAGCACCCCGACTCTTTCAATCGATTTTTTTAGGCCCCCTTTTTATTTCCCTTCTTCTTAAATAGAGGATCGACCGGCGTGAGTAAAAAAGTAACATGGGATGATCCTCTTGGAACTATTTCATTAAAAAAAGATCAGCCTGCATATTGGTTTTTTATTTCAGGCTCCAGAGCCTCGGTCCTATAATTCCCCGTAAGGGGGAACATGCTAAATGATCATCCTTGATTGGCCGATTTATCGAATCACACTATGGATTCAAATTCCGATAGGCGATGTGTGTGTTTTTTTCTGAGCGGCAGGCTGATCTTCCTTTCTCTCCTTTTCCTTACACTTTTTTTTTTTTTTTTTTTTTTCTCATATTCTTTTATTTTATTTTTTTACATTCTCCATTCCTTATTCACACATCTTTTAAACGTCTTTCCTTCTTTTTATATCCTTCTTCCATGTCGTCTGAAAATCCCACCTTACCTACCTTACCATCTATCCAACTCATGCTTGAAGGAGCAGGGATTCCATCCTTGCCTCATAAACAACATCGACGAAACGCTTCAGATGTAGTGGGTCATTTTAAAAGTCTATCTTTAACAGCACCTACACCCATGGAACCTAGTGCTTCACCAAATCCATCCACTGCTCCTTCTTCCACCACATGGCCGATTCCTTTTCGACCTACACCATTATACCAACACTCTTATCAAACTCATCCTCGATCGGCTCGTAATTTACACTCTCGATCGTATTCAGACTATACGCATCCTTATGCCACCTCGCCACCCAATGGATTACTGGCACCTCAACAACAACAACAACAACAACAACAACATCGTCGGGCGGTATCAACCAGCACAGTGGAATTGATGAAAACTGCTGCCTTATCACCACCTGCACTGTATCCTTCTCATTCGACCTCGACCGTACCTTCCAGTCCTACTCTCTCTACAAGTGTGGATGAAGAAGAACATGATCTCAAACAAACTGCTACCACCACCACCAACAAATACCAATGTGAATATTGTCAAAAAGGCTTCTCTCGACCTTCTTCTTTACGGATCCACACCTACTCACATACTGGCGAAAAACCTTTTACATGCCCTGAACCAAATTGCGACAGGTCCTTTAGTGTACAAAGTAATATGCGGCGTCATATCAGGGTCCACAAGTTGAATGGTAAACATTTGAAAATGCGCAGGTCTCCTCCTCCTATCAAACCATTGGCTGCTAAACCTTCCTGGATGCAAGGTTCCCAAGATATAACAACAACTTCATTGATCTGAAGGTCCTCTAGTTATATATATATATATATATATATATATATATATATTCCCCTCCAACTCCCACCTCCTCTAGCTTTAGTTTAGTTTAGTTTAGTTTTTTACACCACAATTCTTCTTTGCCCATCTACCCCTGTAATACAATATTTTATACAACATATTTAATAAACAACTTTATTATAAACTAAAAAAGACCATGGCTTGATGGACTTGATATATATCGTATCACGCCTTTATTATTAAATTTAAACTATTTTAAATAATCCATCGATAGGATCGTAGGCACCATTTCCAGGATTCCACCAAAATTACTTGAACGAAACAACAGGCGAGGATCATGACCCAGGAAATTGCATCCACAAATGTTAACTGCAACCATGAAGAGATACCTATATAAGAATTTGTGAGTAACATCATTCGTTAGAAGGAACGTGATCTTATTCTATTCCCCGATTTCTTTATCATGAACTTACCTGGTGAGTATATTCCCAAGATCATCAAGCTGAAGGACATACCAAAGGCCAAAATCAGCCATTGGTTAGTTAGAATCCCATGCCGCCAGATCGATTGTGTGATGCTTTTCGATAAAAAGGAGTGAAGGAGTTGTAAAGTTGTCAATGTCGTAAACGCCTGAGTTCAAAAAAAAAAAAAAGTTTGGTGAGACAAACCCATTGGATGATCTTCTTTTATTCACTTACCGCAGACTGGGATTGGGCAAGAGGGTGATGCAAGACATGGATGGAAACAAGGTATACAGTCAGTGTAAGGCAGGAGATGGTGAGTGCTTGGAGGCCAATAGTTAACCAAGATGTCCAGGTCAGTACATCAAGATTAGGTTGTCTCGGAGATCGATCCATCAAACCAATTTCTTTTGGCTCCACGCCCAAAGCCATAGCAGGTGGAATATCAGCTGGGGGGGGAGAGGGTTAAATAAAAATAAGTCAAGGTGAGCATGATAGTCATCCACACCTCACCATTTACTTTACCTATTATATTAGCCCACAGGATCATCATGGTCGTCAGAGGCATTTCCATATTCAAAACAACGCAAATAAGCATTAGGATGATTTCTGCTCCATTGCAGCTGAGGAGGTATACCGTGAATTTGAGGATATTGGTAAACACATGCCGTCCTTCTTCAATTGCTGAAATAATCGTTAAAAAGTCATTGTCGAGTAGTATCATATCTGCTGCCTGTTTGGTGATCTCTGTTCCTGATCCCATCGCAATACCAATATCTGCCTGTCGGATGGCGGTCGCATCTACAATAACAACAATAGCTTGGTCAGTATTCTATCATTTCCTTTTTCCTTCTTTTGTAGTTACCATTGACACCATCACCGATCATAGCCACTACTTCTCCACGTTGTTGTAGGGCATGGATAATTTTTAACTTGTTGTCGTGACTGACCCGTCCAAAGACACAAGGGAAAGGATCAAGGCTGGCCAATTCATCAATAGAGAGTTCATCCAACTCTTTCCCCGTTAAAGACTGTGTTTTTTTTAAAAAAAAAAAGGGGGGGGAGGGAGGTTAAGTAAAGAATACATGCTTGTTTTAAGATGCGTCTCACCTTCAATGATCCATCAGAGTCAATACCTAGTTGAGTAGCAACTGCTGTAGCTGTAGCGGCTTGATCCCCAGTAATCATAATGACTTGAATACCAGCCTTTCGAGCAATCCGGATGGCTTCTTTGGCACCTTGTTTCGGAGGATCCACCAAACCAATAAGGCCAACAAAGATCATTCCTTCTTCCAAAAAGACATCAGTATGAGGAGCTTTTGGGAGATCATGGTGTCGAGGTATAAACTTGATCGCCAGTCCAATGACCCTCTGACCTTTTGATGCTAGTCGAGTGTTTTGAGCCATCACCATATGTATCACCTTGTCGTTTATGGTGGTAACAACCTCGGGCGAAGAAAAGTAATGAGTACACCGTTGGAGGATATCTTCGGGAGCCCCTTTGCTGACCATGGTGTAGGTCGGAGAGTGTGTTGATGAAGATAGTGGGCTGCCTTGAGAACTTCCATTGGGTGATGTTGTTTCCAAAGACGATAATGGTAATGGTAGGGGCAGCTGTAATGGTGATGTTGCATAGATAATAGTCATGAGTTTACGAGTGCTGTCAAAGGCGTGTTCAAGGTGCTTGTCAAAGTGTAGATGTCGCCGCTTCCAAAAGTTAGGACCTAGTTGAAGATGTTGCACCATTGAGAGAAGTGCCAGGTCGGTAGGATCACCTGTAGATTTCCATTCATGCAATTCAGGATCAAAGTATATGGTCGCATTGTTACAAAGGGCACAGATCATCATCGAGTAATCTAACGGTGTCAGTCCTGCATCTTCTTTTGGTGCCCATGGTGTTCCAGTATTATCGTCGTTGGCTGAGAATGTCGATGAAGATAAGGAATCGCCCTTGATGCTTGAGGTGATGATCGTTTTGTCTGATTCATCTTCCGCCCGTGTGGTATGTCCTTGAGATGGGTGATGTAAAATCAGGTCTTTTGTGTCGTATAACTTGTTGTCCGCTGTCCACAATTTGGTGGTTTTCATAATACCTTCAGTCAGTGTACCTGTCTATTGATCATAGAGTAAAACATGGTTAGTAATCACTGTGTGTATATATTCCAAAATGATGATTGTTACCTTGTCAGTACATATTGCGGTGACACTACCCAGTGTTTCAACAGCCGGTAAGGTGCGCATAATACATTGTCTAAGTATCAAATAACAGAGATTAGTAAGACATTCTTATAAGTCTACTTTGGTTGGGTTTACCTTTTCATCATCCGTTGGACACCTAATGCCATTGAAACAGTGGTAACAGCAACAAGACCTTCTGGAATCACCGAGACAGCCAGACTATAATAATAACAATACAAATTAAAATTACCATATATAAAATCCACCTTGTGTTTCCATTAATGTGTTACCTGAGACCCACGTTGATCATTTTTTCGGTATCCCTTTTCCAAATGATACCAATCACCACCACTAGAGAGCATAATAAGATTGACAATCCCACAAGACACTTTCCAAGTGAGTCCAGCTTGAGTTGAATGCGTGTCTTGACCTTGCGAGTCGATGTATTACGAAGTTTAGTATTGATTTTGCCAATCTTTAATAAAAAGCAGCTGTGAGTACACGTACCTGTTTTGTTTTCCACTTACTTCTGTATGTGTTCCTGTCCGAACAACTACACCTTTACCATGCCCATGAGTAACAATTGTTGACATGAATGCGTTGCCATAACATTCTGTTAAAGGAATATGTCTAGTCTTGAATAACAGAAACAAAGAAAAGAGGTAAAATTGGTTTGTATTTTACATTTTATCATGCTATAAAACAAAGTAAATACCTTTGAGTAGATAGGATACACTTGTTTTTGCACCGGATTACTTTCACCAGAAAGAATACTTTCCACGATTTCAAGTTGATGAGTTTCAATCAAACGAAGATCGGCAGGCACCAAATCACCAGTTGTCAATAGCACCAAATCACCAGGCACGAGTTGATGGGACGGGATAATAGATGGGTTACCATCCCTAATCACTTTAGCCTATATTCAATAACAAACATCATCAATGACTTGTTCATCTTTTTTTTTTTTTTTTTTTTTTTTTGTTATTACTTTACCTTGGGCTCCGAGTCATCCATCATTGCAAATAGCGTTTGACAGGCTTTCCATTCTTGAGTGCATCCAAAGACCGTATTGAGCACCACCACGGCCAACAAGATAGCCATACTATCAAAATCCGATTGAGCACCTTCAACAATAGAGGCGACTAGTAATATCAAGACCATCAAGTCGGTGAGTTGATGATAAAGAAGAGTCCAGGCACGAGGTTTGGTGATCCTGGGCAAAGTGTTGGGACCGTAGTGTTGTTGGAGACTGGTTAATAGGTGGCTGGATATACCATGCTTGTCATTGGTGTAATTAATCAAGTCGAAGAGAATAGTAAGGTCACAGTCGAAATACAAGGACGGAGACGGCAATAAAAGAGTACTATTCGGTGACTGGAGGAGTTGTGAGCCAAAAGAGTTGCTGGTGTGATACAAGGTGCCAGGAATCCAAGTCTTCAATGTATAGATGACCTTTCCAAGAGTAGGACGCCAACTACCTGTGTAAGTCTTTGGTTGTTGTAATTGTTGGTCGCTAATGTTAAAAGTCCCACGCTTTTCGATTTCCAAAATGTAATTTCTTTGTCGTTCCAAGTGTTGCGAGATGATTGCTTTGGCGTGGTCATGACTAGCTTGATTGTCTGGTGCATAAGATTCGATGTGAGTTTGTAAACAACGGTCGAGTTGTTGAATTGATACATCTGGATTTTTTTAAAAGAAAGACGTTAAAAATTGAAAAAAAATCAAATCCAGGAGCGGGGACTCAAACCTTGAACCAGGAACTCGGCAAGCAAGATAAAAGACACCACTTGGATGGAATTCATGCAGAATGTGAACTGGTTTTCGGAAGACGGTAAGGCCAATGATATCAACTGATTACAAATATATTTCATAAAATCATTATTTAAAGGCTTCTTATCACTTGGTTTCTCTGTCCTGGAATAGAAAACCATTATAGAGTGGAGTCCATGAAGAACCTCGAGTGTATGCTCAGAGTCAGCCATCAAATCATTTGCTGTCATGCCGATCCATTAAAAGAGTGAAACCAAAGGTTAATTTAAAAAAAGACACTAGTTTCTATGATATTTAGTTACCATGAATCTGAAGCTGATGATCAATATAAGATCGTCTATTAACTGCAGGAACAAGACCCAAATCAGTCATCAGAGGAACATTGAGAAAGAGAGGAAGCTCGGTACAAAGTAAATATGACTATTTATATTTAAAGAGTAGTAGACAAAGTGATATGAAACAAAGCCATCAAAATTCGACTAATGATCGATTTTCGAATCATCCAGTTGAGAGTAATATTGTGTATTTCAAATAACAACGTCGTCAACTTTCTTTCTTTATTAATGTGTGACGACTACATGACAACCATAAAGGTGTAAAAAATAGGAGGTGGGATCTAGGGAGAGAGGGATTAAAAACATGACATGTTTAGTTTAGTAAAGTGTATATATAAATGGAATGAGTAGGGGATGAATGAATGATAACTAAAGTAATGATAATGATAATGAAGATGATGATTATAATGTATTCTACTTGTATATAAAAACCCAAACCAGAGAGAGAGAGATCAAGAGAGAGCAAGAGATCAAGAAAGACCAAGAGATCAAGAGAGATCAAGAGGAAGGTTTCAAAGCTGTACTGGTTTCTGAGCCAAACGAATGACCAAGACCAAACCATCAGTGGATCCAGACACAACGCTATCCACCGGTTGTAGCTTTTCTTTTTCTTCGACCACCAACCAATCAAACCTGATACGACATGTTACATAATGAGATTTGGCGGAATTACATTGAGCTTCGACCACCGCCCGATCATTGGGATGGACCACTTGATACACAGATTTACCCAGGACATCAGCCGGTCGGATCCCCAAGAGTTCAGTCACCATTTCGCTAACATAGGTAATAGTTAACAATTCAGAGTATCGGTTGAGAAGAATAAAGAATCTTGGTTCCTGTTGATGTGTGATTCGATCCATGTTCCAGCTCGTAGACACCATAAGACTATGTTTCATACTGTCCTTTAAATCCTTGGGTCGCCAAGGGAAGGAGCCGGTGGAGACTAGTTGTAGTTCGCCGTCTTCGTTGATTTCGAATGCTTCGTCCACGCTGTTCATTCGTTGTTTGTGACCAAGTGAGTTGGGATCATAAAGAAAGTTGACGGTCACCAAATCGCTGTAACAATAGTGGACTACGGTTTGGATTTTACAAAAGTGACCACTCTTATGCAGATATCGGTAGCTGGTCATGGAGCAGAGTTTTTCGTTCATTACATTAGATGTATGGATTTGGTGTAGAGCAGGTATTTCTTTAGAGTCGAAGAGAGAGAAGACAGGTTTTCCAATAAGTTCCATAGGTTCCCACCCAAGAACGTCCACCACACTATCAGTGATAAATTTGACTTTACATGTTGAAGTATTATCGTAGATGATGATAAAACTTGAGTTGTCAAGCATTCCAAGTTGGTTGGATGGATAAAGCAATGAGGTTTACTTGTAGATGGTAATAAGTAATATTGTGTGTAAAAGATAAATAAAGGATGTTGTAATAAAAGAGATGGAGAGAGAGAGAGAGAGAGAGAGAGAGAGAGAGAGAGAGAGAGAGAGAGAGAGAGAGAGAGAGAGAGAGAGAGAGAGAAAGGGCAAGATGGAGAGGGTTTAAAAAAAAAAAAAAAAAAAAAAAAAAAAAAAAAAAAAAAAAAAGAAAGGGGAAGAGAAGAGAAAAAAATTGGATCGCTTATAACTTATAACAGCGCGCTGGGCATTTAAAATCCCCCCCCCCACACCGACACAAAAAAGGATGCGGGCTTTGAATATTTTTTATTTTAAGGGATATGTCAAAGAACGAACCATTCAGCAACGAATGTTTCAGATCGAACGGTTTAATAGAAGACATCGTTTATGGTGGATTAAAAAAGATAGTGCCTTGGCATAAATTACTATCGGTTTGATTAAGCTATATCTTGCCGCAGAAGGTATAATCTTTTTCATTTGCTTTCATTTTTTATATGGTTAGCGCCGTTTACACATGGTGTCAGTGCTCTGCCAATCGGTAAACCGGATGAGCCGGAAGAAGCCCAAGTTTTTTGATGCAGCGAAACTACGAGAAAAAAAAGAACAAATCATGTTTCTTACTAAACAAACAATATCTTGGCTCCACCATCCATCATCACCTTCAACCCACAAGGAACTTATGCCTTGTCTTTATTACACACTTTTTTATTTTACGTTTTTCGGACCCGTTCGTTTGTGTCATCGGCATTTCAACAAATGCTGAAAAAGGAAAAGAATCGAATGGAATGGCCCAGAGTCATATTGAGTGGGACGAATAAAAAAAGAGGCCGGGGGTTTACTTTAACGAACGAGGGATGGGTCAAAAAGAAATCCTTGGTGCCGATGTCGGGATTTGAATTTTCCAGGTAGGCCGGTTTCTTCATATGGGTAGTTGGTGTCACTATTTTCTATTCTTTTTCTTTTCTCTTATCATCTTTTTTTTTTTTTTTTTTTTTTGAATCATCATCATTTACCTCATTATATCGACATGACTCAAAATATGCTCTCTTACACTGGTGGTGTGGTCGGATTCTTGGTGTTAATTCTCGACCTGATTGTTATCTTCGAAGTTATCAACTCAAACCGAGCTGTAAGTGGCAAATTGGGCTGGGCCTTGTTGATCTTCTTCTTCCCCATTGTTGGTCTTATCTTTTACTTGTAAGTCCATTTATTGTAAAAACTTGGCAAACATGACACTAATTGCTTCATTTTATTTAGCTTGTTTGGCAAACGCGAACTACACAACTCCCCAGCTTACAGTCCTATTGGTGCATGATGAACTCTACTCTCAATTAGTTAGTATACTTGATTCCCTTTCCCCCCCCCTCTTTTTTTATAGCACTATTGGTATTCAATAAAAAAACTTGTTGTATTATCTTGATGAGTTTTATAACAGGGACAAAAGACTTGAAAACATAACACACAAAGACGATCATTATTGTTTTTAGATAGGAATAGATAGTTGATTTTATTATTTAAAAAATAAAGTAAATGGTAAATACAAAAAGGTGATGTAATGTGATATGATATGATAAAATGGTAGTAACATACAAGGGATATGATATAGATTAAGAGTAACGGGGTAATATACAAAGGAGGGTTTGTGTGTGTGTGTAATGGGGGACTAGGCCTAATTGTGTTTCGATTGTAATACACTAGTGATCCACCCCGTGACCAGTTTGTAGACCTTTGGAGATCCAGATGTTTTCGTAAACTGTAAAGCCAATAGCCGAGCATTTCCCTTTTGCTTGGATGGGACAAAATAAACCTGGATGGAGAATACAACGGTGCCTTCTGTTGATGGAGTCAGGGGTGCTTCTTTGGTTTGTTCATGGTTGTTATCTGTTGTTGTTGTCGGATTTCCATTCTTGTCTTGTCTACGTTGGAAAAAGTTATCAAAAGAAGCTTTACCACGTAATACAAATCGCCCAGGAGCCGGTGACCGAAGAAGCTGAGCACTTGATGAATGCCGTAAAGTATGTTGTTGTTGTTGTTGCTGCTGCAAAAGATTGGAGTGAGGTAAAGAGAGTCTTTGGAGTTGCTGAAGCCACCATTCTTTTGATTCCGAATGATTACTATTGAGATCGTTGGCTGAGTTTAACGGATCGACGGTATTTTTCGAATGGAGAGCATTGTTGGTAAAGCTCTTCTTTTTCAATAGATTTGGTGATGATCCTGCTGTTGTCGTGTTGAAGAGCTGTTTCAAAGATGGTTTTCGAGATATCTGTCTGTTGGTGGGTGATGATGGCGGTTCAATCTTGTAATCGCACAATGTAAACATGCAGCTGAGCTGAGATCTGGATTCATGCAAGTAGGTTACGCCAAGAAGTTCACATACAGATCGTACCAAAAGCACTAGTTCCATTTCATCTTGAGCAATGTCCGATCTAATTGGCGCAGGCTGATTATCCAAGCTAGAGTGTTCGGGGTTTGATGGAGGCTGAGTGTTTCCTTGTATGGTAAAGTAGTGGGTCTTGTCCTTAGTCCTTTGGTAAAGTTGAGATAGGTTGAGTGTTGACGATTTCTTCAAGAGTCGTGAGCCGGTAGAAGAAGAAGAAGACTTGGTTTGTTGTGCCAAAGGTGTATCGATGTCGGTGGACACGGATGATGATAGTAAAGTCGCAGTTGTATTGGTGCCGTGTTGTTCTTGATATTCACAAGTAGTGATGTGGTGTGAGTTTACATGAGGATCCGGTCGCTTCCATTTTCGAAGCAATTGATTCATAGGTGACCTAAAGCTAGCAAAGTGTACCGAGTGGACTGAGCATAAAGATATTTGATTCAAGACCGAGAGAATTTCTTTATAGAGGACAGCCCGAGCAGGTTCCAACAGAGATCGTTCTTCACGTCGACCATGTCCAGTATAGTAAAATGAGGTGTTGTAAGCATGATGAATAATAGTTTTCCGTACTCTGTAACCCATTTGTTTTTCTTGTTCCATATCTCTTAAGTATTGCTGTTGTTGCTGTTCACGTTCTTGTTGCCGAGCTTCCAAGGAGATGGTATCATGAGACATGCTTGATGGTAATGCGAATTGATACATGGCTGCGTGGTAGTTTTGACCATCTGAGAATAAATCGTCAAAGCGGCCATAATCGTTTAACCATGGATCACCTTGGAGAGCATTACCCAGACTTGATCGCCTTCGTCTATCTGTTGTAAGACACTTTTGTATTGTTCGCTTGAGACCTTCGCTAAAGTGTGATGGCATAGGATAGTTTCGATTGAGAATGTCTTTTCGTAGTTCACCAACAGCTAAACGATATAATGTAATTAGGTTAGTAAATACCCCTTTCTTCCCCACTTTTTCTTTACTTTTTATACTTACTTTTTGCATGAACAAACGCTTCAAACCCAGCAACCATACGGAATAGACAGATACCAAGACACCAACAATCCACTTCAGGTCCAATATACTTCTTCCCATTGATAATTTCAGGACTGTAATACAACATAGATCCTACATAATAATAATAATAAAAGTGAGTAAGCCTTGTCAATGATAATGAAGATCAAATTAATTTACCACAAATAGTTCGTAATCGTTGATGCCCAAACCTGTTACTGAGACCGAAATCCACCAGGTGTACTTGATTGTCTTTTGTTAAAATGATGTTTGGTGCCTAAACAAGAGTATGACAGGTAAAGAGAGAGAGAGAAAAAAAAACTTGTTAGTCTCCTTTCTGTCCATCCCGCCTTTTTTTTTTTTCTGTTCCTTGCCCCTTCTCCAGTCGCCCCTCCCCTCCCCTAATTTTTTTTTCCTACTTGTTACTTTACCTTTAAATCCCGATGAACCACCCATTTCTGATGGCAATAATCCACCGCCGCCACCACTTGACGAAAGATCAATCGTGCGTCATTTTCAGTCAAGCTACCACCCATTGTTTTCAAATGTTCTTCCAAGTTAATCCCAGGAATGTATTCCATCACCAGATAAAGAGTACTTGTTGTTTCAAAAGTTTCATACAATCTGGCAATATTTGAATGATTCAAGGCTTCCATTACCCCGATTTCCCGTACCAGTCTTGACATAACACGATCATCAAATACCCTTTTGTCAATCATCTATATCATATAAATAAAGGAGAAGAGGAAGAAGAAGAAGCTTGTTTTGTGAGTATCATTATCAAATCCGACGTTCCACCCCTTTCTGTATCAAACTTGTTTTTTTTACAAATATCTTTTTCTGTACCTTGATAGCAAATTTGTCGCCAGTCAGATAATGCCGAGCCAGCATTACTTTGCTGAATTTACCTTCACCAAGTTGTGAGACAAATTGATATTCGCCAATACCAAACACCAAAGTATCAGGATTAGGACCAAGATCAATAGTAGTTGGTGTTGATTGTGTTGATGGTTTCTTGGTTGCCGGTGTAGGGTCAGGTTGCTGAGCATCCAAAGTCGGTTCTTGTTTTGACTCTTGATTATCTTTAAATGGTGTTGTAATTTGTTGCTGACCTTGTTGCTCCTGTTTTATGGTGGATAACATTGGTTCTGATCTACGTCGCCATTTGTTGCGGACTTGTTCAGAGAGGGGCATGATATGTACGTACTCCAAGGGTATATGTGGTATAAAGAAGTAAAATAAGATTAATAGGGGGGGGAGAAGGAGATAGAGAATAAAAATAAAAAAAAGAGAGAGAGAGAGAGAGAGCGGAAGAAGAGACGAATTAATTGAGATTGCTTGTTTACACATTTTGTATTGTCATTTCCATATATGGGGTTGTTTTCACTGACCTATGTTTACACCCCGACACCATCAAACCCGATATCACGTATGGCGTTTTGTTTGCATTAATAAAGTCCCGCTGTCCCAAATAAGATTTATTTGTAGCCTGATTTATATAAAAAGAATGAGAATGGGTGACCAAGTATTATAATAAGGAGCAGCGTAAGAAAAAAGTAAAATGGAGGTATAAACCAAGGTAAAAAGGTGAGAGGGAAGGGTGATTAGGCGACAAGTAAACAAGTAGTGTATAATAAAAAGACTAGTATGTATGTAAAGAAGTAAATAAAGGTAAAGATCAAAAGTCACCATCCATGATGCCAAAAAATCCATTTCTCGTTAATGTCGATTCCAAGTGCACAGGGACTTCTCTCGCCATTTCTTCTTCACGCCGTTTTTCCATTTTCTTTGCAGACATAGCACCTAGTCCTTTCAGATAGTCCACCAATCGACGATGTCCACCTGCTCTGGCCAGATCCAATGGAGTTCCCACCTTGCGAGGGACATACGCATTACAGTCGCACCCACATCGTTCAACGAGTAAAGTCACCACCTCCAAACGCCCATGTCTTGCCGCCCAATGTAAAGGTAGTTCACCACGATGGTCTTCTTTGTCGACAGGTAGTTCACAAGATCTTGCCAGGAAAGATACCAGATCAGTATGCCCAGAAGCACACGCATAATGTAATACAGTTGCACCTACAATATATAAATGTAATCATCATCAGGAAGTTAATGATATAAACAAACAAGTGGTTGAATCGAAAATAATTTTACCTAAACTATCGACTTCCAAATTAAGTCGACCTTCAGTAGCTTCCACAATATATTCCACCACAGCTGCATGACAATGCTCGGCGGCAACATGTAAGACAGTCTTGTTTTTTGCACCACCACCTCTAGACGAGATTAAATCACCGCCTGCTTGGACCAATTTTTGAAGTCCCGGCAACCATCCGACACTTGCTGCCATGTAACACGGTGTGACCTATGATAAAGTTAAAAAGAGTTGGTTTAGATGCCAAGGCACATCATTTTTTTTTTTTATATATATATTCATTTACCTTATCTTCATCTAGTTGACCAAGTGAATACGCATTAGGATTGGCACCTTGTTGTAAAAGTAGATCCAAAGACCCAGGAGCCTTGGTGACAATGAGTGCATGAATCATTCCAAAACCATATTTGACAGCATTGGTAGTTGGTGACTGTTTGGCAGTATTAGGAGATCCACCACGTCTGAGGAAGTTGCTAATGATAAAGAAGAGAGAGAGAGAGAGAGAGATTAGTATGTTATCTCCTTTTCTTTCCAAGTGATGATATATCTACACGACCCTATTCCATCTCCCTCCCCTTTCCCATTGTCCCTCCTCTTTTTTTTTTTTTTTTTCTCCATCACACCTATATGTTTCTCCTTTTCTTTGCTTCTTTCCTTACCTAATAATTTTTTCCGCGGTGATATCATTTCCTTTTGATTTGCTAATGGTATCCCAAAGACCATCCGAGCCGCCAAAGATAAGAGGATCCACACGCCGTTGTTGAATGAGAGAAGTACCAGTGTAACCATTAGTCGCTGTACTTGATCGAACAGGTGTCATAGGCACCGAAGACATGAATGTCGGAGGTGTGGTTCCCGCCGGTTGATGTACAGCTCCCCTACCGACTAAAGAGGTGTTGTTCAGCGTGATTAGGTTTTCTTCTTTGGGAGAATATGAGACTGGTGTTGGTGTGATTGGTGAAGATGCTGAAGCCAATCCTGGTGAATTAGGTGTTGATGGGTGTAAGAGTTGCCATGATTGTTTCCTTGATGATTTGTCTTTGGTACTAGTATTATTTTTGTTGTTGCTGCTGTTGTTACTTGTCATGTTGTTGATGTTATTGTTGGACCCAGAGTTGTAAGATGAGTTATCTGTGTTGGATGAATGAGAACTGTGTACTGAAGCGGATGTTGAATTTTGCCGGAGACGTGGTGTCACATTATCAATGGTAGTGGATGAGGCAATCTGCTGTGGTTGTGTTGTAGAAGTAGAAGATGACCTTGAAGGTAAAGTAGACTTTTGTCGTTGAGGTATTGATGATGACGACGGTGAAGAGGAGTCGTCGGTTGTCAAATCGTAGTTGCCAAATATAGAGAGATCGCTTGGTAGAGCAGAAGGTTGTGGACTTGTTGGTGTGAGAGGATAACTTTGTATATATACCCCATTTCCTTTATGATGCATTGGTGATGGTTGATTTGATAATGGGTGTCGATTTGGGCCTTCACCGGATGAACCAGATTCAATAGACAAGCTGCGTGGTCGATAATCAAGTGGATGTTGAGGAGGTGGATGTTGAGGTGTAATAGTCGAAGTAACGTACTGTTTGTGCATATCCTTGACACCTTCATACTTTAGACGAAAAAACTGCATTTCACGGACAGCTTTTTCATAACGTAGTTGGTGATTGTTGGCCAAAGTCTTGTAGTCCCGGTTTTCTTGCTCCAATGCTTCAGACCTTGATTGTAACATGGTTAATAAACGATCGTGGTTGGAAAAGATACGTTTTATTTCCTTCTTGATTTGTTGTTTGAGTCCCTCTTGTTCAATCGATTCCACCAGGGCCAGTAAGAGTTCCTTCGTACTTTGGTTTGTTGGAGTAGAATGATCATTCTTGTCATGACCAGAAGTATCCAATTCATCCATGCTATTAAAGGAATGTGAAGGTGACAGTGAAGAGGGCATTAGTATAACTTATTATACTTTATAAAGTAAATAAAAAAATGTAAAAAAGGAATAGTAATGTAAAGAGCAAAGAGGGGAAAAAGTAAAAAAAAAATAGGGGAGGTGGTTTTGCATTTTGAAATACCGCTGTCTTTTTTTTTTCTGTGCCTGAAGACGGAGTTTACATTGTATGCTAGATATGGGTCCAAACACCTTTTGGTACCCCTAATTTCCACAAATGATTCTTTTACTGTAATCAAGACATGATGATATATCATAAAAGACTATTGGATTAACTGCATACAAAATCCATTCACACTAGATTCCTTTATTTCGAACCTACTATATCATAACAAGAATCTCTCATCGTTCAATGCATAAACCGTAGTTTTGCTCGACATAGTAGAACCCTTTGGACAAACCCATATTTTTTGTGCAGCACATATAGTAAAAACAGGGTTTGATTTTCTCCTTTTGAATTTCACACACTCTCCATGAAAGCTAACCCCCCTCCTCGTAAATCAGAAAGTATGACCTGTTCTTTCCATCTAAATGAAAGGCCATACTTTCATTCTCCTTTTGTGTATGAAAACGGCTGAGATGGAATCAAGGGAGATGAAAGTAAATCATAAGGAGGAATAATAATAAAAATCATGCAAACACATACACACGCTGGAGTTTCCCCTCTGCATATGTATGCTATTTATGATCACAGTATAGAATCATTTTCACATCCCGCCCATGGTACCTGAAACAAAAAAAAAAAAAAAAAATCGACCACACCCCCTTATACCATTATGAAGTTACTGTGAGGTACGAGAATAAGTTGGATCCCCCCCTTGGAGATTGAATGTTCCATTTTGTCGGAACTGGGTGAATACTCACATTGTTGCAATGTGTCTGTACAATATAGGTTGTTACACTAAGTATCCTAATCGCGAGATGTTAGTATCGATGATGGTCGAAAAAAGAACATGATTTTGATGTTGAAAAAGTTCCATCATGCAAAAGGGAGACCGGGATTTAAAAACGTGCCCGCATTGAAAGCCCAAAAAACCAAATTGGTAAATATCGGGTATTCTATGAGGTGGGTAAGGAAACTATATCTAGAGAGTAAAGAGTTTATTAGGGTATATAATAGTAGTTCAATATAACAAAAGACATTGTCGATGGAAGCTTATTGTAACCTATTTGACATGTTTAGACAACCCTAATCCACTGATCCTTTTTTGTTTTACAAAGCCATATGAAATGTTACATATAGGTTTTTATTGCATACAGTTCCAAACATCCATTATTTCTATACTTTGTTTATACTATATTTTAATAAAGAGAAGGGGGTAAGAGTATATGATAAAGAAAAGGACTACACTATATATGTGGTAAGTGGTTCATCATCCAATCCACCGAGATACCCGATTATCTTTCTTGTTGTAGACCACCTAATTATCAGACAAAGAGTGATGAAGATCGGGAGTTAATATGTATCATTTCATTTTCATAAGCTTGCTCTTACCTTGGTACAATATCGTATAAGATTCAAGTATAGCAATTGATCATCGCCCTACCAATTGCTGCTTGAAGAAACAGCAAGGGAGACCAAGAATATGTGAGATTCGGTAGTCAATCTGTTGGGAATGTTCTTTATTGTTGCTACGATAAAGAGAATAAAAGTATATTAGTATAATTTTATCAATGAATGGGAATGCAAATCAGTTCCCTTCTGACGACTCTTACCTTTGTAATGTTGACTAGGTTACTTGTAAATGGGTGGTAATAAGTGACCTTGTGCATCGTTTCGTGACAGATATCTACATGGGAGTAGATAAAGTGTATTTTAAGTTGAACTATGTGCATCAAGTGGTTATATACAATGTTTCACTTACTAGTTTTATTCTTACCATTTCCATAAAGAGTTGCCTTCATCCTTATTGTTCCAGCTTTCACTGTTGCTATTCAATCCTGTTGGAATGTTGGTTGTAGTTGTTTGTTGTTCAGCAGCCGTTAACGTAGTGAGTGTTTATTACATCCATTGGTAGATATGGGAGACGTGGGAATGAGCGAAAGTGGAAAGAAAGGAAAAGAGGGAAAGAAGACGGGGCGGCCAAGTATGTTTCCCCGTGGGTGAATGGGCGGGATATAAATATTAATTTTAGTTCCAGAAACTTGGTTCATCTTTTTCTTTTCCTTTTTCTTTTCCACACTTGAATCTGACACGGAATCAATCAACTTCTTTTTACTTACCTACATAAGTTCTCGAAAACATATTTAGGTACCCTTATCATATAATCACTGATACTAGCTTTTACTCTAGAAAACTATGCAATCTGAAAAGGTGAAGACTTCTTTTTCTGGATTCCTATATGGAACAAAGGTAATAAGGACTTGATCTCTCAAATAGGTTTATTCTTGTCAGGCACTTACTTAGGTCTCTATTAGCCTGGCAAACGACCGTCAACTTGAATGCCCTACTATAAACACCTCTTTGTGATGGCAAGTTTGTGGCATACGGAAACGATACGACCGAAAGATGGTAAGGGGAAGATCAGGCTTCATCAAGGACTGGTTGATGATTCACTCGCATTGAATAATAGTAATAATAAAAAATAGCTAACATTCAACATTTGTCTATATCTTTAATCTTGAATAGGTATTAATCTTATGTGGATTGAACACCAGTTTATGTCGGGATAACGTTTCCCCTTTATGGAAATCCTACACTCATCTTCTTACTGGTAATTCTCTTTACGAAGGCTGATACTCCCAAAGTAAATAGATATAATGATGGTCATTTATAAACTATAGATTAAAAGTACTCTCTGTCTTTTTTTTTTAAGGGTTGGTATCTCTGTTTATTGGATGGGATGTGTGATCGTCACGGTGGTGCCGATTCTCTCAAGATCAATGGGACCCAGGTTATTCATTAGATCGTAGTTTTTTAATGTAACCACGAACACTTCTATATTCCAATTCTATTTTTATACGTATATGAATAAACATCAATCTTTATCCGATCCTTAATTTAAAACTATACTCGATTGTTGTCCTTTTGTGGTTACACCTGTATACTTAGGTAATATTTTACTCACTTGGGATAATCAGGGGTGCCAATGCTTTTTCATACAATTCAAATCCCGATATATCTGTATTAATGCGGAGTGGACTTTTGACGTTTTGTAACACAACCATCGTGACAAAAGTTGGGTCTTTTAGGATTCAAGATGATACTGCGTGGCGTGGACACAAATGGGCAATTATAAAGGGTAGAAATACTAAAGTAGTATGGTTGTACATGGTAATATTTATCATGGGTCCGCGTATATGTACGATGATAGGGTGAAAAGAAAGCCGAGACAACTGGGCCATAGTCTTACTTGTGATGGTTATGTGTCCGAACGCGAGGAGTGAAGAAAAAGCAGCAGGGGTTGCCGAGGGATCACAGAACTGGGATCATATTATATCAAAAGCGCGTGGCATTACAGAAATCGACCGATAAAGATATGCATTTGATGCCAAACTGACGAAAATTACTTTGCAGGCTTAACGACTGCTTATGAAGATCGTTTGTAAGCATTATTTCATGACGCACGTTGATGGAAAAAGAAGACCAGGTTTTGTGAACGTTAAAAAAAAAAAAAAAGCAATGTCGGACCGATAATAAAATCGATTTGTACAAGCCAGCACGTGGAAAAGATACCGTTCAAGTATTCAGTTTGCTCCACTTTTGTAAACTCAGCCAAAGTGCCATCCGGAAGTTTGTTTTATGAAGCATATCGTTCAGGGAACTCGAAGTTATGGATACTATATCACCATCGAAAAATGACAATATGGCTACTTTCATATTGTTAGGATCCTTTTTTTTTTTCTTTTTCGGAAAAAGTAGAGGAGAGATCTTCCGTCAAAAGTATCGTGTAACACATTTTCAATCACCGCCTGAAGTACCTAAAAAAGTTGTCTGGACTTTCTTTTTTTTTTTTTTTTTTTTTTTTTTTTTTTTTTTTTTTTTTTTTTTTTTTTTCCCTTTTCTTCCTCTGCCTCCGCACATTATCTTCTTTAATCCATTATCTCTTTTATTACTTTATTACTTGAACAATCTATTACAAGTTTTAGTGAAATACAAAACCAGCTGTATTCACTTTGCTTCTCCCATATCCTTATATCGAAACAACTCGTCTCACCATTTTGTGGAGGTGAACAATGTCCACTGTGCCTATCTTATGTCGTGTACGTGCTCTCTACTCTTTTAAATCAAATGACGATTCTTCTCTTCAGTTTGAACAAGGTGATCATATTGAAGTCTTGAATCAACTAAAGTCGGGTTGGTGGGACGGATGGTAAGAACTTTGTCATGCATAAAATATATATGAAAACTAACTTTTTCTTCCTTTTATTTGTAGGTGCAACGGATCAAGGGGCTGGTTTCCCAGTAACTATGTACAAGTCATTGAAGAATACACAAATACTAATGTGGTGGAGTCATCAACGATTATCGATAACACAAACCAACATGGCGTTTACGGGGTAAAGAAAAAAAAAAAAGACAGAATTCAGAAAGAATGACTAACACTACTTTTGTATTTCAGAACTTGGCTCCGCGTTCAGCACTTCCACTACCTCGAGTCCCAAAAAGCAACACATTCCTTCAACAAACCCAAGATAGCCGCCTTAGCTTCTCTTATCATTCTGCACTTGATATCAATTTACAGCAACAACCTTTATTACCTGCTAACTGGATTATGGAAAAGATAAAAGGCAGCACTGATTGTTACTACTACAACAAGCTTACTGGGGAAATGCGAACATCACCACCTATTGTATCAAGCTCAAAATCCAACTCATCATTATACAACAATAACAACGACAGTGGATTTATCAAGGATATCAATAATACATACACTTTTGACGATGACAATGATAATAGCGACAATATTTCCAACAATATCTATAGCAATAATGATGGCTATTACAGCAATCAAGAAAGCCTTGATGACGATAGATATGACTTTTATTCTGTTACTAGTCGACTTGATGGGAATATATCGTCAAATGCAACAGAATCAAACAACACATTATTATACGATGCAGAAGTATCAACTATGGTAAGTTGAAATGATTTACACTTTCTCGGGGGGGGGGTTTATATATTCATCTAACTTTTTGTCATATATACATAGCTTCCTTCCGATTGGGTTCAACGAACAAATCATCAAGGTCGTACTTACTACTGTAACCTCCAAACTCAAGAAACCACATGGGACATCAACACCATTGATCATCTTACTGGAATGCTCGTAAGTGGGATTAATCGAGGCATGATAAGGAATAGATAAAATGATATTAACTGTGTTTATTTGATTTGATTTGAATAGCTTACTGATCACCCCTCGACGAATTCAACTCGAAACAGTAACCACAGCAAGAAGGACTTGTCGTCATCAAATACAGCAGTCAATACTATCAGCAGAAAAATTATCACAAACGAACCTTTGACGTGGCATATTATATCAACACATATCACTACGGTAATCAACGACCTGAACCAAGCAACAAAACACAGGGAAAAATCAAGATTTTCTAAACTCACAAATGTGGTTATTGATTCTATACGATATATGCTACTTGCCTCGGGAACCATCGATAAAGACTCAAGATTTATGCGCTCCAATACAACTCTTCGTGGTCATCATAGGGCTATGATGGCGGCAATGTCAAAGTTTATGTTTACTTCCTTTTTGGTATCCGATGATGATTTTGGTGACTTGAACAGATTGGTGGCTGAAACAAATGATCTACTAGTGACCGTGCGAAACTTTGTGGGAACATGTCAAGATCTATCTGTACCTGTGGAACACCCCGATCCCAAGCTGGTGCAACATGGTGATCAAGACGAATCCAAGCAACCTCTCCATCAACAAAAACCAGAACGAACAAAATATGCTCTTCAACAAGACTTAGCTGACAATTTGGACATTTATGGCACCAATATGCATGAATCTGTAGACATTATACTCTTCAGCATCAGGAGTACTCGACATGATCAACGTAAACCAATGACTAGGACTCTACGCTTCCAATTTGGCAACACCATGTTTACTCAATTCCGAAATCTCTCTAGTCAAACAGGTCAATTCTTGGGACTTGTGGACGACATTGATTTTGGTGCGGTGGAAGACTCTCCTTTGATGTATGATTTGCTGCTAAATAAACAAGCTCTCTCAGATGGATTGGGTCAAATCTTTTGTCACTTACAACAACTCACAAATCAACATTTACCATTGAATCAAGTGCTCTTGAACGTGGAACATGCAGCGGAATCAATTCATAATCCTATTCGCAACATATGTGAACTCATCAGTGTCATGGTCCACGGTATTGACATAACAGCACGGCCATCTCTGGATACTACTAATGGCGACACTGTCATCTCCACTCGACGATTGTCAGATTCGAATCCAGGGATACAATCAAAACCATTCACCAATCTTGATTACAACTGTCACAATGACCATGTTGAAGATGTTTACTATGACGATTACGGTAAAAGAGCAGACGACGACGACGACGACGACATTAATGATGATGACGATGATGATCATACTGCATATATGCGGGATAGCATATTCAGTGGCGGCAACTTTACACACACTGGGACAGAATTGACAGCACCTTCCACTGTAGCATCTTCGAACACTATTGGTAGTAAATACTTTGATCGGCATTCATCATCAGCATATTTAAAAACAACCCCTTATGGTAATCAAGCACCAAGCGATTCGCTGGCGAACGCAACATCACTGCAATCAACAACATCCACGACTGATACCATTATAGAAGCAACATCTCACCAAGAAAAACAACAAGGGGAATCAAACGACGAATTGGATCCTATCAATGGAACACCAGATTCAAGACCACCTCTAGCATCATTACAAGACATGGATGGATCTAAATCATCGCATAAACTCAAAAAATTCTTTGGTGATGATGTCCTTCCTTCTGATATTGTCACAACAAAAACAGCAACATCTGATCGACCCAAGTATCTTTCTTATGACTATGATACGAACGATATCTCATTCAACATGGAAGGCAACGTTAAAGGCGGAACTTTAGCGGCTCTGGTGGAACGACTCACCTTACATGACTACCTTGATATGAACTTTAACAACACTTTTTTGCTCACCTACCGATCCTTCTGCACATCCACTGAACTCTTGGATTTATTGGAAGCTCGATACAACTTGACACCGCCTTGCGATATATCAGACAACGATATGGAAATCTGGCGACAAAAGAAACTCAAGTTGGTCCGACTCCGTGTCTTTAATGTGCTCAAGAATTGGCTCGAGGTGTATTACAATGAAGAAGATCAAATCATATTGGATCGCCTGATGAAATTCACTGACAACAATATCCGAACTACTCTCAGCTTCTCAACCGACCAACTCGAACGGCTAATTCAAAAGCGGAAAGAAGGAACCGAAATGGATGTAGGTGGACTGAAGAAACTAGTTTGGACACCACTATCAATTCCTCAGTCCATTTTACCACGCAGCACCAAGAAATTCAAGTTACTAGATCTTGACCCTACTGAATTGGCTCGCCAATTGACAATTATGGATTTTAAAATGTATAGCTCTATTCGCCCTATTGAATGTTTGGATAAATCGTGGTCTCGTGAAACTACCGATGATAATGCACCTACTGCTATCAACATCCGTGCTTCCATCGAATATTGTAACCAAATCACATCTTGGGTGTCTGATGCCATTCTCAGTCAAAATGATATCAAGAAACGATCCATCCTTATCAAGTTTTGGGTGCAGGTGGCAGAGGTAAACCAAATATACGCACTTTGAAAAAGTAAAACTAACCAATTTGTATTTCATGTATAGCGATGTCGGGAATTGAATAATTTCAATACATGCATGGCCATTCTCTCTGCATTTGACAATAGCTCAGTGGGTCGCTTGAAACGAACATGGGAAGTAAGTATTATATATAGAAACAAAAAACAGATGTCTGACCTTGACTTTTTTTTTTTTTTTCTTTTTGTTATAGAATGTAGGCACCAGAACCAATCAAACTCTCTCACATATCCGAAAAATCATGGGCGCCAATCGCAACTTTAGTGAATATCGACAACTCATTCACTCTGTTAACCCTCCCTGTATCCCGTTTTTGGGAATTTACCTTCAAGATCTTACCTTTATCGAAGATGGCAACTCCAACATTATCAAGAAGTCCAAGGACCTCATCAACTTTGCCAAGCGGGAAAAAACAGCCGAAGTGATCCGAGAAATTCAGCAATACCAAACTCTATTCTACAAACTGAAAACAGTGGACGAAATCCAGTCATTTATCCGGGAAAACCTTCAAAGCACCAGGGACGAAGATCAATTATACAAGGAAAGCTTGAAGCTAGAACCAAGGTAATATAGAGTTTGGGGGTGGGATTCATCGTATCAGCTATCTTAACTATTCTTCTTCTTTTTTGTAGGGAACGTGAAGACGAAAAACTTACTCGACTTTTACAAGAATCTGGATTCTTGTAGACATCTATACGCATATTACATTACATTCTTTATCATTTAAAACTAGACAACATTCTATTAATACTATTTGTAATAATCCTTTTTTTAGATATAAAAACTTACTCCAGTCTGTCTGGAGGTTTTATTTATTAACTTATATCCTTTAGAATAGACAGTTATGCTATGTATCACCGTGTAATAAAAACCGATGTATGAACAACCACTTTCGTCTTGACTTCATAGTCTCTTTTATGCATATATATATATAAATGACAATGTATAACCTGAAATATCATATGATATAGGTATAAATAGATCCATATGGGTCGAATGTTACATAATCAGCATGACAAGATCGACCTGTCAGAAACCAAATTTGGAAGTCGGGATTTAAAATTAAGCATCAAAATACCCCATTCCCTCTTTACTTTACCATGATATAGTAAAAATGTTCATATGAAAACAATGAATATAAAAAAATAGTAATAAACTGTCCAGATTCTATAAGATCGGACAGTATGCTTGAGCCCTAGTTTTACCATACAAACCCCAGGTCATCAAATGGATTTGGGGCGGGATTTGAAACACAATTTATCTTTTGATCCCCAGTAGAACGGACGCGAAATTTTCTTCCTTTCTTTCCTCTTTTTATCATTGATCCATAATGGCCATATCAGAATACGAAAAGAAACGTTTGGAAAACATTCAGTAAGCAGATAAAGTGAATATGAAATGGAATAACATTTGGGGGGGAGGAGAGAACAGCAGACGACTTGCTGAACAAATACTCAGTAATGAACGGGGCGTAGCACTAATGATTAACCAACCTTTATCGCTTTTTTTTTTTTTTAATACCCATTCAATAGGCGCAATCAAGAACTATTACAGTCATTACAAGTTCCTACTGCAGTAAATTCAACGAGGGCTTTGAACAAGACTAGAACATCAGCACCTATCAAGAAACACAATCCCAAAAAGGAGCCTAAAAAGCCAGCCGTCCCTCGTCGTGTGTCTGCTCGTATCCGTGGAATTGCCGCCGATGATATTGAAGTCAATGAAAACGACAGTGTTAGCAAAGTCTCCACCTCTGTCGAACCCAAGATTGAACGTATCGATACTTTGAACGACAAGGATCACCGCCACTTTTTGGAAATCTTGGGATCGGCCAATGTGAAGAATGAACAACAGGACGACGAGGACATCAAGGTGGATCCCTCACTCACACCATTAAAAGAACAACTTGAAACTTTGCGTATACGACACTCTTGGGCAACAGTAAAAATGACGTCTGAAAAAATCAGTCATTGCTTGTAAGTCAACTCTCTCTCTCTCTCTCTCTATCAAAAGCATAATGATCTCATCGACTACTTCAATAGATTCCACCCAGGCAAAACTAAAATGTTGGTGATTGCAGCCAGTGCAGCGGGCCATCTATCATTCTGGGATGTGGACAACAAGGAAGACGAAACAGGGGACCCTGTGGTGTACTCGTATCTACCTGCAACTAGAGGAATCACCGGTGCCAAATTCTGTCATAATGATCCTTCGACCTTGTATATATCATCTTATGATGGATCTCTTCAAACATTTGATATGGGCACTGCTAAATTTGGAAACGTGTCACTGGTGGATCAACATCCTATTACAAACTTTGATATTACTCAAAATGGTCAAGTGGTAAGTAACAAAAAAGATAGTGACAGATAGGATCATTTAACCTTTTTCTTGTTGTTGTTGTTGTTGTTGTTGTTGTTGCATAGATATATTTCTCGACAACTGACGGTGAAGTGGGAATCCGGGATCTTCGAAGCGACAAAACCGAAACGGTATTACAACTCCGGAACAAGAAAATAGGTTGTGTCCATCTAAATCCAGTACACACCGATCTTTTGGTAGCAGCTTCGAATGATCGGACGGCAACAATATGGGATGTCCGAAAGATGCAATCAGAAGATACCTCCTTACAAGAGCTTGAACATGGTTATGCTGTCACTAGTGCTTATTGGTCTCCTAATGGTCAACAATTGGCAACCTCTTCTTATGATGATTATCTTCGAGTATTTGATATGAATAAATCAAATCAACAAGTTGATCTAAAAGGTAAAATCTCACATAACTGTCATACTGGAAAGTAAGTAGAAAAGAAAAAAAAAAGAGGGGGGGGAGGGCGATGCTTTCTCTGGAACTAACATTTTGTGGTGGTAGATGGGTCACTATGTTTAGGACGGTGTGGAATGAAAACAAGCGATTTGGACTGGATCATCCCCATTTTGTGGTCGGTAACATGAAACACCCAGCAAGTATCTTCTCTAGTGAAAGTGTGACCAAGATTGTTGATCTCTATGACGACGAAAGAATAACCGCGATCCCTGCTGTTAATGAATTCCATCCTACTTTGGACTCGTTGGCTTTGGTATCTGCTAATGCTAGTGGCCGAGTCGTTTGTTGGACCTAGTGTATTCCCCCCACCCATTATAACTTTATAGAAATAGTCTGCATAATTATACACGTATATAGGCATTTATAATAAAACATTTACATACAATACGACTTTGTCAAGTGCTACTTTATTACCATAAACAAATCAAACAATAAAAATACAATAACAATACTACTACTACTACTACTACTAAAAAAGGGTCATAACTATATCTAATCTAAACCAACAAGATTTCACTTTTCCCACGGAGTCCATCCACCTAATTTATATACTAAAGTTATAGCATTTTTTTTTTAAGAGACACCATAAAACATCCTATCCAAAAATGCCCCTGCGCTCCATCGACCGGCCATTTGCTTGTTTTCTGCTGACATTGCCGTAGTAGAAGAGGAGTGATGATTGGTTGCAGATATGTTGTTTGCTTGTAACAATCGTTGATAGCGTTGTCGAGTCAATTGATCATTTTGTTGCAGAGGTAGATCAGTAGGTGGTGATGATATGGTGAGACTAGCCATAGTAGGTAAAATAGACGATGAGAAAGTCCGTTGTTGTGCCCCCAATTGTGCCAAACGATGTAAATGCGTGGATGTGGGTGGTCTAGTATTGCTTTGTCGTCTTTGTTGTTGTTGTTGCATACATCGAGATAAACTTGTCATCATAGGGTCACGATACACTTGAATGCTTTGGTATTCCTTGTCCACAGTATCAGATACATCCGCTAAATTGATACCATCCATGGATTGTGGTTGATGTTGGTTCTGTTGATGATATCGATGTTGTTCAACCGTGTCAGATTCCTTGTCATCAACAAATCTAGAGTAAAGATGTCTTGGTTTGATCCCACCTGTATGACTAATATCGCTAGATCCTGTGGCCGAGGAGTTTGATGTGGCTAGATTGGCGAGAGCTGGTTTATCAGGGGTCACCAAAGTATTGGCGGTCGCATTCAACATATGGGCAATAGGAGCAGCAGGTGCTTGATGAGATACCTGGAAACTTGGACTTGTCACTGGTTTGGATCTGTATTGTTGTTGTTGTTGACAATTTAACGAGTTGGTGGGGACAGGCGTAGGAGACGAAGCTTGGCCACCGTTAGGGTGGTGTGATAACATGGGTGTAGACCCACCATCAGTTGTATTTTGTTGCTTCTGTTTCTGCTTTTGCTGTGATTCGGTAGGTGTAATAGGTGGTGAGTGGTGTGTTGGATTGTTGGAAGAAGAAGTAGTTGATTTCGACGTCATGGTGAAGCCTGACAAATTGACTTTACGATGTGGGTCATTGGAAGAAAGACGGTGTATTGATTTGCTAGAGTGAGAGCGTTTCATGGGTTTTCGAGGAGCATGTTGTTGCTGTTGTTGTTGCTGGTCAATGTCTTCAAAGTTATCGTCATCCTCTGTTGTTGGTTGTTGAATGTGTGCTCTTGCCATGGGTGCCAATTTGGTAACGTGGACTCGGCCACTCGATCGACGTTTTACATGATGTCTAGTAGGTTTCTTGTGTGTATTTGATGTATTAGAGATGGTATTACTGGTCGTAGGTGAAGGAGGCATGTCACCAACAGCAAATTTCTTGGAAGTTTCTTCAACCATGTTTAACAAGTATGTTTCGGGTGAAGAGAGGATAAAAAGAAAGGAAAATTGATAATGGGCGCTGTTGAATTGAAAACCATTATATAGTCCGCCAATCAAAACTTTTTTACCCTTCTAATTAATGAACTTTTTTTTTTTTTTTTTTTTTTTTTTTTTTTTTTTCTGTTTCGAGTCCTATGGTAGTTGAACAAATATGTATAATATACTATTTCCAGTCTACACACACTGGTATTAATCTAAAATCACATATAATACATATCAGGCTTTTGAAAAAAAGAGATAGAAGCCTAGTGATGATCCTGTATTCATTTGAGGTTTAACTATATTACAATACAATTGGTTTGAATAGTCAACTAGAAAATAAAAAGGTGATCCTATATGTGAATGGTTGTATCACCCTTTAATGAAAATATAGTCCTCTTTATTGGCGACAACCACCCCATTATGCACGACAAAGGGATGTAAAATAATTTAAAATTCCGACAACAGGCAGGAAATAAAGAATAAAGGGGGGAGGGTAGTTTTATTTTTCTCTCTTTTCTTTCATCTTGTTCATTCCATAAAACAATTCTCCTTTTTGCCGTCTTTACTTGGAAACCATCCAAGGAATGACTACTTCTGTATTCTTGGATACTTTACGCCAACATGACTTGGAACAGGTAAGATAAATGTTTGAATTTACCCTTACACTCACTCACCTTTTCTTTTTCTTTTTTTCTTTTTAACCTCTCTAGTTTTACCCAGCGTAAGACTTGAAAGAAGCAGCTACAAATCATGCGACGGTCCCATCTGACAATTTGTATTCTCTATTCAAAATATAGATTCTATACTCATGGCATCAATCAGTTGCAAAGTTTAGCCCAAGTAAATACAACTCGTGATCAAGACTGTTGAAACAGACTCATACCTTTTTATTTGTATTCCAATATTGTATAATAGCTCTCCGTACAAGATTACGCGCAACTTGGTATTACCGACATTACGGATCGAAGAAAGATATTTACCTTGATACAACTTCTTCGAAAGGAACCCACTCCAAGACTCAACACTGTGGCGACTACTTTGACTCCTTCAACGTCAGCAATAGCAAGTGGAATACGACGACCTCAATCATATGGTGGTGGGACTTCTCGACTCTCAGTAAACACAACTAACATTGGCAGCAGTGGTACCACAAATGGTATTGAAGGACCAACCGTAGCACCACCCTCATCACCTCTTCACAACAGTCGATCTGCTCAAAACAACAACAACCATACTACTACTACTACTACTACTACTCCTTTGGAACTTTATAACACAAGTGGTAGCAAATCGTCACGACTTTTGCGACCAAGGCCACTTAGCATTGTTGGTGATATCCCAATAGCCAACAAAAGCACCTTGCCCATTCCAAGCAATACCGGTAAACTCAATCGAACGATACGTCAACGGACCATGTCAGACGCTGGTCGATTGGATATGTCATGCTTACCTGCACGATCTACCAAGGATCATCGACAAAGAACCAACTTGCGGCACTCATTATATTTGGATCAAGACGACTCTATCAAATCAATGTTATCTGGATTCAAGAATGGAAAGGAGGACGACAATATCAGTAGTAGCGACGATGATGACTCGACTTCAAGGCAATACCGTACTGCTGCACCTCTACTCAACGCTTATGGAACACCAACCGTCAAAACCCGCGCCAGCATGGGTGCTCTGAAATACCTATCAACCAAAAGTCCTTCCACTTGTACAACACCACCAGTATCAACATCAACAGCAGCGATATCTTCACAGTCTTACAACTTACCACCTAGTGATCTTGATCAAAAGATCCGTGTCTGTGTACGCAAACGACCGTTAAACAAAAAGGAGGTGGACAAAGGTGAAAAGGATATCTCACCTTGTATTGGTACTAGAAGCTTGCACATCAATGAACCAAAGTAAGTTCTTGATATCATTTATAAACATTCCATAACTCACATTTTAACATTTTTATTTAGGCTACGTTTGGATATGTCTCGGTATATTGAGCAGCACTCATTTACTTTTGACGATGTCTTTGACTTGGATACACCAAACTTTAATGTCTACGAACGTACTGCACTGCCATTGGTGAAATACATATTTGAAGGTGGAAAAGCTACTTGCTTTGCATAGTAAGTTTAAAAAAATAAAAATAAAGGATACAAGAGGGGTTTCAGAGGCAAGAAACTGCTATATGGAACTGTGTCTAACCTCCCTTTACCCCCTCCCCCCCCCTTTTTTTTTAAAAAAAAAAAAAAACTTGGGTTGTCAATCGACAAAGTGGACAAACAGGATCTGGAAAAACTTTCACAATGTTGGATACTAAACATGGGCTCTACATTATGGCTGCAAATGATATCTTCTCCCTGTTACGGCGACCGGAAAATCAACACTTGTCTGCGTGGATTGGTCTCTACGAAATATACCAAGGACAACTTTACGATCTTTTGAACAACCGAAAAAAGTTATTCGCTCGTGAAGATGGGAAACAAAATGTCGTGATCTCTGGTTTGAAGGAATACCCTATTGATAATGTCGACAAGCTGATTCAAGTATTTGATTATGGAAATCAAGTCCGAACTACCGGTAAGTATATTTCCTCCCTATCACTATGATGACTGATCACTCTCTCTTTTTTGTATAGGCTCAACTGGTGCCAATGATAGTTCTTCACGATCTCATGCTATCTTGCAAGTACTTTTAAAACCAAAGAAGAACAAGAAGAAAATTCATGGTAAACTCAGCTTCATCGATTTGGCAGGCTCTGAACGTGGTGCTGATCGCGGTGATGCTGATACTAAAACAAGGTAATGAATTAAATCAATTCTAGGATACTAAACTAACATGCTGGGCTTCTTTTTTTGTTTTTTGTTTTGTTATGTAACCGTAGAATGGAAGGCGCCGAGATTAACAAAAGCTTATTGGCTTTAAAGGAATGTATTCGTGCCTTGGATCTCGATAAACGACATACTCCTTTTCGACAAAGCAAACTCACTCAGGTAAGAATATAAAAACATAGTATGTCAGTAACACTAAAATTGACTTGTTTTATGTAGGTTCTCAAAGATTCTTTTGTCGGGAACTCTCGTACATGCATGATCGCCACAATCTCACCTGGTGGTACCAACAGTGAACACACACTGAACACATTGCGCTATGCTGACAGGTAAGCCATACGGTCAGAAGGGGAGGGGGGCAAAAAAAAAAAAATTAACTAACCATTTACTTGTTATAGAGTCAAGGAATTAAAAGGGGAAAGAGATCGACGGTTCACGATAGAATGCAGCCGAAGCGGTAGATCAGGTGAACTCGGTGGTGATAGAACAAATCATTTGATCAACAATGGCGAAAACGACGAAGGTGATAGTCACGACAACGATTCCGACATATTAGACGAAGACACCTACAACCTGGGCGAAGAAAATATATTCGATGTAGACTTCCCTCATGAAGAAGACGAGCTGATACGATCCAACACCTTCAATACCAAGAAACCGATACCCCAACCTGCAACATCATCGGCCTCTTACACCCAAACTGCGCGACAAGACTCGAATGAACAGAAACAGTACCCATCACAACCAATGATACCAACAAACGATAACAGCCGCATCAAACTCATGACTCGATCTTCATCCGGGTTGCTGCCATTGACCGACAGCCCACACACCATGCATCGCTCTTCTTCACTAACCATGGATTCCAATACACCAAAAAAGAAGAATCTATCCGTCACAACCTCGACCAGCATTGCTCGATCAATACATTCTGATAGGACAACGAGAAGGGAAAACGTGATACCTTTGGAATATAACGACATGGACGACTTTATCAAGCTACATCGGGCAGAAATACGGACTGTGGCGGAATATACAAAACAGGAAAGCAAGCTGTTGGCTTCGATTACTCTTCAACTGTCGTCAAATCAAGGCGATGATGGGCGAATCAACCACCAATTCCGATCCTTCCTTGAATCCTTGGACGAAACCCTGGAAGAAAAAATGGAATCTATTGCGGCATTACGGGATCGGATCAATGATACCATGGTACAAATGGATGGATAAAATCATGCAACATCTAGATATAGTATACCATAATAAATCAAATAAAACTAGTAATGATAATAAATCAACATTTGTTTTTATTACATAACATAAAAATAAACCTAACCCTTTTCAAATAAAGGAATTAAACACTATTGATGATTTGTTTCTTTAAATGTTGGAGGGATAAAGCATCTACAAAAGTAGTTAAAAAAAAAAAAAGGGTTTAGTCATTAAACAAGTGTCGTCTCGTTTCCCCCTTTTTATATGTAATGACTTACAATACGGACAGTAGCACCGAAAGACTTGGGAGGCAAGTTGTTGCGGAAACGAGCCTTGACCACACCGTTGGTACCGTGAGTACGAGCAATACGACCCCAGATGACACGAATCTTGGAACCGTTGACTTCACGCTTGGCGCGGTAGACATAGGCGATGCGCTTACCGAGGTAGAATTGAGCATCCTTGGTGGTTTGGACACCTTCGACTTGGATAAGAGAAGTGTTGGGGTTTTGGTTGCGCTTGGCACGTTCGTAACCTAAAACACGTCCCTTGCTGTACAAACTGAATGACGACAAGTGATGGTTAATGATTAGTTTTAAAAAAGAGAGTGAGTTGTCGTTTCGAGTAGGGGCTTTTTATCCATCCATCCATCTATTCCATCTATTGATTTTATTCGTCCATCCATTCCATCTATCTCCTTTTTTTTTCATTTCTTCTTCTTACCGATCAACTGCCATTATGTAGATGTATGAAAGGAGAAGAGGAAGAGGAAAAAAAAAATTCTAAAGTGAAGAAAGATCGACTGTAGAGATACTCCTTCCAATATTTCAAATCCCGCTCGGGCTTCTTTTTTATTGGAGGAAAAGTGGCCATAGCCTTTTTTTTTTTTTTTCCCTTCTTCCTCTTTCTCTCATGTTTACATTATAGGAACCCCTTCATGTCAAAAGAATTAACCACCACCACCACCGACGAAAAGAAAGGTCTTGTTGACCATTACCGGCTATCGATCAATACCACCACGACCTTGAATACCACTAGCTCCGAACAACGCTCACCACCACCGGCTTATCAACCTATCTTTACTCATCATCATAGCTTGACACCTCCTCGATCCAGGTACTCTCATTATATCGAACCAAATACCTCTGGTAAGTCATTATCACATGTCGTTTACTTGACAGATACTTCATTCTTTTTTTTTTAGGCCACTTTTATCAACCTACTCCTCCACCACAGACGGTTATTGTCCATGATACACCTTCAAGATCCAAAGATGCCTGTTGTTGGGGATGGTAAGTTAGTATCCATATCAAAAAATGTACCTAAAGTTGTCTTTCTTTTGTTATGATATAGTATTGCTGGTCTTATCCTATGTTTTGGTGCAAAAGAATGCCTATGTTTTTAAAAAATAGAATTCACCACATCCTTTGTATTATTCCCTCTAGATTATGTACACCCTGTAACACTATTATATTGTCATTATTATCATATACCGCCATTAATAAAACTACAAAGGTCTTTTTTAACCAAACAATCAAGACCCTTGCATGATATATTTGTCAATGTTGTACGAGCAATATTATTATATATAATAGTTATTTTATTTATCTAGTTCTTTTTATCATGTTTCCATTGGAAAAAGTTACATCTATAATCTAATTTATTTGCATCTTGAGGTCCAACAGGTCTATACAATAGAGGAATGAGTTGTGTGAAGTCCATTGACTTTTTCCTGGTACTTACTTTGAGCATAAAAAGAATCTTCGTCCTTGATTCGGTCCCTTTTTATTAACAGTGTGTTCCGTACATTTGATTTGATGGACTTGACATGTTGGTATAGTAGGTGGTTGGAAGAGATTGGTCCATACTTGATTCGTTTCTTCTCGTTCTTCGATTTGAGTCATGATGGATTCCATATCCCCCTCGTCTATTTCGTCAGTCTTTGGTCGTGTTGACTTTGGGGTAGTACTAAAGAATGATTTGATCGTGTTTTGCTGTTGTCGTTTGTTATTGTCCTTTAACTTGGTCGTATCCTTACGCTTCAGTGTTGATGTTGATGATGTCAGTGGTGAAGGAGTTATTGATATAGATGTTGGTGAGGTATAATCGATCTTATTGCTGTTATTGTTAAAGTATGTAGATAACTTTTTTTGTTTGAATTCAGGATAATTTGCAGCCAAATAAGAAGAAGGTAATATAATGTCAGATGTTGTGAATAAGTCCATAATGTTAGTATCCTTATCACCAGGTAAAGTATCCCAAAAGTCAGTATAAACAGGACAATGATCGGAACCAAGAATATCAGGACGTATGTCTGCTTTGTTAAACCATGGTATGAGACCTTGAGAGATAAGAATGTAATCTATTCTGGTACCAAAATTAGCAGGTCTATGTTATTTAAAATCAAGTTAGTATAATTGGTATCTTCTTTTATTGACACATTACCTTGCATTAATTTTAGTATTCCAACCTATAATAAAGATTAGATCATCATTGTATGGTTATTACTCAATCACTTACATGTAAACATTCCTTTTCGATCAGGATGTGAATGTCGACAAGTATCCAATAAAGGTCCCTTTGGTGCAATAAGTTGATCAATCCATAGTCGATGAGGCATATCCTTAAAATGAGTAAGACCATGTTCCTTGATAGACTGTTTCGGGTCGCAATGGTCGATTTCTTCATGGACAGCATTAATATCACCCGCCAAGATTACCTGTCGTCCATCCGCCAGTAATTGATTGATACGTTGACGAACACATTGATGATAATCCATCTTGAAATCCATGCGTACATCACCGGCGTCATTGGGAAAGTAAATGTTGAAGAGTACAAACAGTCCAAAGTCCATAATCAAACTTCGTCCTTCCATATCCAGCAAATCGGGTTCACTTGTTTTCAAGGTATCCAAAAAGTGTCTTGTTAGGTCATTGGTAATGCGTTCATCCACTGTCAAAGGTTGCAGGGGTTGTTTGACATATACTGCCACGCCAGAGTAGCCAGGTTTGGTTTTTGAGTAGGAGAAATAACCATCGTAGCCAGGTATCAGGCCCATGTCGCGTGTAAGTTTTTGTCGCTGTGTCTTGATTTCCTGTAAACTTGTCAATCATTCATTAAAAAGAGAGAGAGTATGTGTTAAAAATGAATCAGCAGGTCTTGTCGTTATTCTTTTTTAATGATTAGTGTCTTACCATATTATATCTGACTCTAGTGTGTCAAGTAGATTCTATTGTTTACAATAAAATATCAAGTTATCAACTCTTTTCTTTTTTTTTTTTTTTTTTTTTTTTTTTACCTATAATTACCTTGTATGACTTTGTTTCAGACCAAGGATGGTATTGAAGTGTAGTTGCTAGTCCATTAATGTTCCACGATAATATTCGCATCGAAAATAAAAAAGAATAAAAAATAGGAAAGAGAGAGGCACAGCAAGTCAAAAACTATTGGCTTCCCCAGAGAAGAAAATTCGGGATTTAAATGTTGGAAAATCTGGGTTTCAAATCCAGGCAGTTCCGAAAAGTTTTGGTTGCATGATTTTGTGACAAGAAGCTTTTTTTTTTTTTTTTGGGCGGGGGTACACATCATGCCAAAGTAAGGTTTTCCTGATAAGAACAGACCATTATCGTCCTAGTACAAAAAGGGAACATGTGATGTTTTTTGACATACCTTCTACGAACAAGATCATGATTTTTTTCACCAAAAAAAAAAAAGAAGACCATTAGTTATTGTTCGTTCTTTTTATCTGTGGAAGGTGATTAGATCTTCTATTAATAGGAGGTTTAGGGAGAGTCCATATTCTGATTCCATCAACCAACCAAAAACATTTAATTGCTTTGGTGGGAAAAGATGTCCATTTTCTTATCATTGGAACATAACAAAAGGTGATTGGTGGATATGTTCCTTTGATTAGAAAAAGTTCTTTTATTGGTCAAGATAACCAAGTATCCCTTCCGATCTTTTAGTCTCAAGGGTGAAGTGAAATAGCGGAATTTGAAATCTATGGAAAAAAAAAAGTATATCATTTCAAAGAACTCCCATTTCTATTTTTTCTGCTTTTCTTTCACTTTTTCAAACTCACACCCATACCTACTTTATCTGTCAACTCTTACTATTCTACTTGCCCCTCTTTTTATTATCTTGACTTTATATTGAATGTACAACTTGGCTACTACTCCTGAAGAAAAACACGATCACTTTTATAACTACTTTAAAGGAAAAACCAACGACGGCACTAGTTTACACATTGACACTCAAGCACTTGGAATCCGATTCCACCATGACCGACATTCTCAACAACTTAATCCTCCTCATCAACGAAAACTCAGTAACGTGTCACCTCTTGATACATCTCGTGCACCACCCTTGTCACCAGCATGTTCACCAATAAGCTCATCACCTACTTCACCTGGACTTCAGCAAGACTCTGGCGTTAACATTCCACACCGAGTCAGACGCAACAAATCCATCATTACTCGAAAGACCAGTGCACAGTCATCCACCTCTCCAGTATCCAGTCAATCTTATGAACACATCAAATCACCAGCGGCCTCCTTCCTTGCTAGCTTTGCTGCTCCTACTTCACCACCACCTTCCGATTCTCATCGACCTTCTCTCTCGACCTACTTTGAAGAACAAACGGGGGATGAAATCGACGACTATGTGATGAATCAAATCATTGGCTATGGTGGTTTCTCAACCGTACGTAAAGGCTACTGTATCAGTAATGGACAAACGGTGGCCATTAAGATCATCAAGAAGAAGACACAAGACCCGCTCAGTACGGACGAGGCACTGGAACGTGAATTGGACATTTGGCAAACCCTCGACCATGACAATATTGTACGAATCCAAAAGGTGCTGGAAACTGATTATGCGACTTATGTAGTATGTGATTATTGTGCTAATGGATCTCTCTTGGACCGACTCCTTGCTCAACCACCTTTGTCTGATCAAGAAAAGAAACGGCTCTTCTCTCAACTGTGTGATGTGGTGCATTACCTTCACAAACAAGCGAATGTCATACATCGGGATATCAAGTTGGATAATATCTTGTTGGATGATGATATGAATATCAAGTTATGCGACTTTGGCTTGGCGGTCTATCAAACGGTGACATTGACGCATTTGGAAACAGTCGCTCATCCTAATTCTCCCCTTTCATCAGGTGACAATGATGATAATAATTCTGCTCCCGTTGGTGGATCATTGGCTTATTGTGCTCCTGAACAAATCAAATCAACTCGGGTGTTGACTTGTCCTAAAACGGATGTTTGGTCTCTTGGTGTGGTATTATTTGCCATGTTTGCTGGTCGCTTGCCTTTTGATGATGATTATGATGTCCGCTTGCGTCAATCTATTCTTTCTGGTCAATATACCATACCCGATAGGTTCTCTTCTGGCTTGGCTGATCTCGTTTCTCACTGTCTTGACTTGGACCCGACTACTCGATTCTCTTTGGATCAAATCATGAATCATTCTTGGTTAAAAGAATGAAATGACTGGTTATTTGTAAATAGTATTCCCCCCCTCTCTCTCTCTCTCCCTTTATATTTGTATATTCCATCTTACTTTCCCTTTCCATTATATAATATCTTTTAAACTCTCTTACCTTTGTATATGTTTATTACCCAGCATAGTTTGTTATCTTATTCCAATCTCAATAAAAATCTGTATTGTCTCTATAATATTGTCTTTTATATGATATGACGAAATCACGTGTATTTACATAGTCTGCATAAGGAGGTAAAGTCATTGTTCCAACACATCACATGACTCGTACTCCATTTATAACAGACTCTCCATCAGGGGGTCTTTTCAAAACAGGGGAACCATCACTATGCGATTTTCAAATCCCGGTGTTTGAATTCCGCTACTTTTTTTTTTTTTTTTTTTTTTTTTTTTTTTTTTTTTTTTTTTTTTTTTTTTTTTTTTTTTTTTTTGAAGCGCCCTTTCTCTTCTTCGTTTTCAATTGTCGTCTACTCGTCATGGAAAATGAAAAGGAAGAAAACAAGGAACTACAACAAGAAGAGTTACTAGCAGTTTGCGCCATTTATGGAGACTCGGTTTTACAAAAAGATGAACTCAACACTACTGACGACCAATCTGTTTACCTACTCACCCTCAACGTCGATCAAGATGACCAAGACAACAAATCACCTCGTGTTATAATCCTTCGACTATTTCTTCCATCAACTTACCCTAGTGTCGACATGCCTGTCTTTGAAATAGCATCCAAGTATTGTGGCAATAGTAAAATCGACACGACAATGATATTAACCATTCAACAAGGTTTTGAACAACTCTTCCAACCGGGTCAAGTGGTATTATTCGAATGGATTCAATGGCTACGGGAATATATCGAAGACACGGTATCTACGACGGTGATGGAACTGACAAATACACTAAAAGAAGAAGAAGAAAAAGAAGAAGACACCATAGATCCACCATCTTTTTCTTCTTCCTCTGATGTACCCCTTTTAGATATCTTCTCCAGCGAACCTTTGGTGGACCGGAAATCAATCTTTGTCGCTCACGTTGCTCACGTCGATACTACACAACAAGTGGACCAAGTCATGGGGGTTTTATTGGAAAATAAAAAGATCGCCAAAGCAACCCACAATATCATGGCCTACCGAATCAATTTGCCAGGTGATCGTATTCTACAAGATAATGATGATGATGGGGAAACGGCCGCAGGCGGTAAGTCACTATTCTATCCTAAACAAACACACATTTTTAATTCATGCATTTTGTAAATAGGACGTTTGATGCACTTGTTACAAATCCTTGATGTGAAAAATGTCGTGGTGGTGGTCAGTCGATGGTATGGTGGTATTCAATTGGGTGCTGATCGATTCAAGGATATTAACAATTGTGCTCGGAAAGCTCTAGAAGACTGTGGTTATGTGGATGGACCTGATAAACACAAGAAGAAGAGTAAAAAGTAGTTTATAGTGTTAGACCATATAGTTTAGATTTTGACAATAATCTTTTATTATGTTTTATTAATAAAAAAAAGAGTAATCTATATACATATACAATAAAAAGAGGATTGGAAGAGGAGGGGGGGGGAATGCTATATTTAAAAACCGGGTGGACTGGTGCGTTGGGTCTTCTTTGTGAATTTGGGCACCTTGTGGAGTGATTTACGGTGATGTAATCCATATCGACTAAAGACGGTATACTTGTCACGGGCATGCATTTCCGATTCCTTGGGAAGGACAAGAGCTTCATCCAATGCCTTGCAACGTACACCAGAGGCTTCGACAGTAGCAATCACTTGGTCAACGTCCCTTAATCGCTTTCGTACATTAGCTTTTCGTGTTGCTGACATGCGGAAGGGATTTTTCCTATAAAAGATAAACAAGTATGATTAGTGATGAGAACGAAAATGTTAGTGGTCATGATTGCTTACCAAAGTAAACCACCTTGGGCAACAAAAGAAGGACGGAATGGACCAAACATGTTATATATAGGAGGAAAAGAAAGAAAACAAAAAGTAGGTGTCTGAAAAAAATAAAAATGTAGGGAGGGATTGCCACAGTCGGGAAATAAAAATGGTATGCCCTCTGTGGCTTGGTATGATAAAAATGGATCTTGATCAATTCTTTTTTTTTTTTTTTTTTTTTTTTTTTTTTTCTTCTCTTTGACACTTTTATAATGGCATCAACCAACGAACAATTCTACCTTCCTTTCGGAAAAGAACTAGCTGCTAATGGTAAAGAAAAAGATAAAACCATGTCACTGGTAGATCCTAACGTGGTACCTTTTTTAACCATATAGAAAAGAAGAACAGAGACAAAGCTGTCCGGTCCTTAAAACGATACCTTTCTGTGGGTGGAGGCTCCTTAACAGAAGCTGATTTATACAAGTTATGGAAAGGTTTGTTTTATTGCTTTTGGATGTCGGATAAACCTTTGGTACAACAAGCTTTGGCGAACGATCTGGGTGCTTTAATTCTCGACGTACCCGAAGATAATGTCATTCCTTTTATTAAAGCCTTCTGGTTGGTGCATTGTGCTGAATGGCATGGTTTGGATCGTATCCGGTAAAAAAAAACAAAAACAAATGGTTTACCAAAGGGGGGAATACATACTGATAATGTCTTGTTTATATATATAGTTTGGACAAATACTTGCTTTTATTCAGACGGGTCATCTTTTACTCCTTTGCCTGGTTAGCTAATAACAACTGGGATGAAGAAAAAGTGAATGCTTACACAGATTGTCTTCTGAAAGTACCTTTGCAGTAAGTACCCGAGGAGGAGGAGAATAGGATCACCGACTGACTCTCTTTCTTTTTTACCATATAGTCCTACCGATCGTACCAAGCCCGACGCTATTGTTTATCATATAATGGAAGTGTATTATGAAGAACTGAGAAAGGTCATCGATGCAGTATTAAACGACGAAGAAACAGACCAAGACAACTTGCCTGAATTACCTATGGACGAGCTCATGCGACCCATCATTGTGTTATCTACCGACGCTTTGAACAAGACAACAAGGAAAAAGGCCAAGGCAGCGCTTCTTGAAATTGAAACCGCCTCTGATGATGACGAAGATCTTGCTGCTATGGATGACTCGGACGATATGGAAGAAGATTCGGAATAGTTAGAATAGATCCCTTTTTTTTTTATTACATACACATACACACACATTCTAGTCATAATAGACAATAAATATCCCCATTCAGACACACACACACACATAGATCATCCCTCATTATCATATTTTATTTTATTTACATTCAATATAATAAACAAACATGCTTCATTTTGACAAAGTAAACGACTTTTATCATAACGGCGGGACTTGAAACTAGTTTGTCTGCATATGAACGTTTTCAATTCCAGCAGCTCCTCGCTCATCTTTTTATCATGATCGTATTAATTAGGTAGGATAAACGATAGGATAATAGTGACATGGGTAGTAGGTAAGACAATCATTGTCTTATTTTTTTTGGGGGGGGGTGGAGGTTGTGTCAATGGTGTACCTTTGTCTTTTTCAAAAAGGGGGGGTTATGAATAGCTTTGCTTTATCTTTGAGTAATGTTTTCTTTCATCATCCGTGCATCGGTTTGATGATTGATCTCCAGCCATATTCTTTTTTGGACTGTCGAAGTGATATATGCTTTGATGCTCTCGGTTTTGCATGAATCAAGGTATCTTTTTTTAAAATTTTAAATCATATGTGTCTTGTAGAAACCTGTCAGTCCATTATATACATGTAAGGGAGAAAAGCTAAATAAGGTACTACCTCTATACCTTTCCTCCCCCCGCCCCAGTTGGCCTGAAATCTACGGCCAATATATTCCCCTCGCCTAGAGTCGGAATTTAAATTTAAATTTCAGATTCTGCATGAATTTCTTGATTAGACGCGTCCCCTTTTACGGTCAGAACTGATCTATACGACGAGCAATTTACGTTTGAAAAGAAAAACCCAAAGCCTTTTCACCATAATATACACGCCCCAAAAAAAAATCCATGATTTGTACATGATTTGCCATGGTCAGATCATGTATCAAATTGATCGCATACATCCCCCCGAGTTGGCCTGAACTCTACGCCTAACTACTCGCCCAACATCCCGATGACTACCCAAAAACATGATTATTTATTGATAGACACTGTTAGTGCAAGTGAGAAGAAAACCATGACAATATAGCGACACATTTGTTAGTTTTAGAGAAGTTAAAAAGAAGAGAGACTTGGTGTTGTGTATGTGTTTCAAAACAATGCACTGCACAGCTAATGATTTTATTGATTAAAAGTAGTTTCAAACAAAAGAAGTATATATAATAGAGTAACGGGTATGGAATAAGGGATTATATCTAGCTAAATTCTATAAAGGTATGGGAGACAAAGGTGGGGGAAGTGGTTAGAATTCGTAACCTTCTACTTTAAACAGTTCATCATAATCGAAGTAACGCCGCATCAACTTTTGCACCGATGTTGGTAAGTTCATGGAGGTCAATACATTTTGCATCTTGGATAATCCTTGTTTGCGGATCAGTATGTTCAAGTTGCAGGCTATTTCGGTGGGGTACTACATAAAAATAAAAATAAAATGTTACGTGGTCTTCTTCGTACCATTCATTTGTTGTTGTCAACAACAACTTACCACAATTTCATGATACCAACGTTCATGATATACTGTTAGTTTGACAGCTGCCAATAGCGCCCGTTCCACACAACCAGCTTTTGCATAAATTTCCAGTAATTTGATCCAAGCCTTGGCGGAGAATTTGTAATCCAAACAATGTTCGAATGCTTCTTTAGCTTCTTCCTATAAACGAATCAATGTTTGAGTGACCCCAATGATTCCCTCCAACCCCTACCCTTTCTTATTTTCATATACTTACAGTGTGCCACAACCTAAGAGCAAGATCCCCCAATAGTTCCCATTCAGTACCAGTTTTTCGATAAGGTACCTGTTGAGCATGATAATGAGCAGCTTCTGTACGCCAAAAGGTGTAAATCCTCAAGTCTTCATATAGCACCATAAACAGATTGTCCAGCCAACGTTCACATAGTCTTTTGTTGCCAAAGGAGAAGTTGACTTCTTCTTTTGTTCGAGTTCCGCCATTTTCATTCTAACGCCCGACATACACCAAGCAGTTAATAAACCAAGAGTAATCACTCAGATGTTGATTGTATCTTTCTTACCTTGGGATCTTCAGCAGATTGTGATGGTCGTTCCAGGGAGGGTTTTTTCATATTGAATGTATCCATCGTTGTATCTTTAGTCTTGTCATCATCTGCCAAATTCACATCTTGTAAATGTTGAGCCAGTTCCTTGTCGTTATCAACCTGATCCGATCCAATTACCTGAGAGAAGCTGGGTTTCCGTTCCTCTTCTTTCGCCTTTTGCATTCGATATTCTTCTTCCATGACAAATACATGTGACCGACATCTGAGAAGATCATCCCATCCGATACGAGTTGCCAGTCGAGCCAATAGAGCGTACGCCTTGGCGAATGTGCCATGTAATGCCGGTGCAGGAAGACGGAGAAGATTAGGATCAGCCTACATAAAGAAAAAGGTTAATTAATTTGGAGTTGGAAGGATTGCATCCATTTACTTACTTCACCTTCGCGGCCGGCCACATCGTCCTCCATGATTCCAGAGTTTGCGATATCAGGTTTGATGGGTAGATGAGTTTTACTTGGTGCTGGCATACGGTGCATATCTCTTTCGCTGTAAGTAAACATAGGACAGGAGTTGAGAGTCAATAAAGCCTATAGATAAGATTATTCATTTGGTGACAAGTGAGTAAGATGGCCTGACTTCTATTTTGTTCTGGTTATAACTTACGCTTTCATAATCACCCAAATCGATGTATACTATATCAATCAAGTAGTAAAACGTTAGCGACATTATATAGCCCATCTTTATTGTGTTTTTTATTTTCTTTTGTGTTCTACCTTCAGTCAATTTTGACCAAGTCAGGAATTCAGAAGGAGTCGAATTGACAGCATACTTGGCCAATTTCAATGCCATTTGATATTCGCCCTATTACATCAGAGAGAAGATTAGTATACCAGTTAGCCATTAAAAACAAAGATGTTTTCTGTTTTCCTTTACCTTGCTACGCAAAAAGTCGATCTGCACGTGTAATAAAGAGTAGCTCATGGGCACCAGTTTCAGATTTCCATGAAGACTCTGTACCGCCTTGATTTCCTCGTTTTGACCAATATAAGCTTCCGCCAGAAGAGCACCGACTTCGGGATCCTTGTGTTGCAGTTTTCCAAACAGGTCAATCGCTGGTCCATATCGGAAGCTGTCGCTAAAGTACTTCATTACACCAGAAGTCAAATGATTGTGTACCACTGTTGCCGTTTGGATTTCAGGTTTACTGCCGAGCTGCCAACCTAATAAAAGTGAATCATTATTATTCGTTAGCCATCCATTTCTTGATATAAAATTATAATTGATTACCTTTAAAAAAGAGCTTTTCTACCGCTTCCAGAAACTTTTGTTCTGATGACAAATCTGTAATAGGATCCATTTTTCTGTAACCAGCCAAACGATAATAACTATCATCTGAATAAAGGATGGCCCTGAGCACGGCGGAAAGATAGGTTTCTTGCCAAATGTTTGCTGTAGCTTCATAACTAATTAAGCCAAAAGACACCAATAAGTACAATTGTAGTCATTTTTTATTATTGATTTCGCCTTACCGTTCACCCCGCGTATTGACATAGTAGCTTTCCACACCACCAGGAATCTTGACTTCGACGCGGACATCAACACGAGAGAAGGCATCAAAGCAACTATCAATAGAATAATGAAGTTTAAATACAGGCTAATGTGATTTCCATACCGAGTCAACTTACCAATAGATTCCAGATCTAATTCGCCATGCATTGGATTTGGTAAACCAGGATTGATTTTCATCCTATAACCACCACCACCACGCCGTACAATAAAGCCATTAGTAACATGGACCTACAGTAACACGCTACTTACCACTGAGTAGGTGAGAGAATTCAAGTAGGCTGCTAATGAAGCTGATGAAGAAGCATCCACACCAGAGACATAGTGATAACTCCCAATCTATAATGTAAAAAAAAAAAAAAAAGTTTATCTTGTGAGAGATGGTCAAGTTAAATAGTATCTCGTGATGACACTTACGTCTTTGACCCCCGGCTTGGCGTTGGATTTAATTATATGGCAAAGATCAGGAGGGCCAAGTTCGCGAAATGTTCCTACATAAATGTTCAAATAAAAGCAAGACGTGTTAGTTATTGCCGATCCGTAATGTATAAACTTACCCAAGGCGTCAGTTCTGGCAATGATAGATTCGCCAAGTTTGGTTTCAAAGAATTCAGGAATGGCTTTCAAGGTATCGGCCATCGAAGTAATAGAGAATAAGAAGGATAGTTAATGTATAATGATGAAAGAAAAGGGAGAGAGAGTCAGAAAATACTTTTGGCTTGATACTTGGTGGGGCTGGCCAATCAGCGATGTCCAAAATGGAAGTGGGCGGGATTACAAAATCGAAATGTCGTTCAGGTTCCTCTTAACTCTTCTTTTCCTTTTCCTTTACTCTTTTAATTATCATTGAATCCATCTCAATGACACACTGTCATACCGGAAATCTTGACAAATGGTAAAACGAAGCTCAGTGATTCAAGCATTTTACGACTTTTATCTCAATTGACTCTTTTATATTATCTCCAATAGATACTTTACTCAATATTGGACAAATGTGGACACCCTCTCAGCTTTAACTCATCTGAAGTAGATCAATAAACCTAGTCAAGATTAATGGTCTATTGCTGGGAACAAGATGGCGATGATACACTCGGCTACTTGGTGCACGAACAACTTGGTACAGCTCAAACAAGTAGTGACTTCAATATCGGACTATAGGCAACATATATAAAAAAAAAAGATTGATAATGCAAGTGCTACTAACATACTTTTCTAAAAACCCCTTTTTATGTAGTGACGCTGCTAATGAAGGTACCCGGCAGACTGTGGCAATAGACGGTTATGGTTACATCTAGATGCAGTATCCGATCCAGGTAAGGTAACATGATAAAGTACAAAAAAAAAAAAAAAAAAAAAAAATCCTGAAGGGGTTGAAGGTTTTAGTCTAACTTTGTAGTATCAGGAAGCAACAATGCATGGGATGATTGGACTTGTAGTCTAAAATGCTCTCAAGGTGTGTCATGTTGGTCTTTATTCAATCCGACAATTTTGGCAACAACAAGATGGTAAAGGATCATCAACACCCTGTAGTATAGACTAAATAGTAGCATAGATAGTTGTTATTGGATTACCCCCAGTTTAGTTGTTATGTATATCTTTTTTTTTATCTCTCTCTTCAATAAAACCCACGTGATTATAATAAAGATCCTCATTATCATAAAGTGTTTTGAAGATCCATGTTTTGAAGTGACTCAGGGTAGACATGATCAGGGGCTCGTTATTGGCGGGGTGTGAAATAATGCATAAATCGGAGTTGGAACATTTAAAGAAAGAAGAAAAGAAAGTTCGTCTCCTTAACGTAGCACATTGTCATCCAATCTTGGGGTGTGAAACGCGGAGTAAATTTCTTTTTTTAAACTAATATCGCATGGACCATCTGTGTTTGTACTTTCTACGATTTCCATTTGGTCAAGGGATGTTAGTGGCGACCAGGTTGGTGATGATGTGTTGCATCGGGTCGGTTCCGACGTACCAAGAAAGAATTTAAGGTTAGTTTAACTTTATCATATGTACAAGTTTCAGGTTTCAACTTTTTTGGCTTAGTTAATTCTATTTCAAGAAGAGCTTGGTACATTATCGAGGAATGAAAGGGTTATAATTAGATACATAAAACTTAGAAAGCCACGATACACTTGCCTTGGGAGGTGGAATGGATGAAAGAGTAGAAAAAAAGAAGAAAAGAGGAGGTGATCTTGGCCCTGAAAAAAAAAAAAAAAAGAGAGAGAGAGAGAAGCCATTCTCAAGTGATACAGAAAAGCCGGAAAAGGTGTTCCCGAATAAGAACCTCCTCTTCGGTTATCGTAAGATTTTACCGCTCTTTCTTTCAGTGGATGATTAAAAGACTAACCAGTTTTGATGATCATTTCTAGAATCTAATATGTCCAAGAACGTTTTAATACTTTTTTATCATCACCTTTTAAAATAGGATACTTTTTTGATTTCATACATTTTGTGCTTCTAGGTGGCTATGTTTTAAAGTAAGGTGAAAGGGGAAAGGGGGAAGACTTGAAACACTAATCTTTTCCGCTGATCATATTGGCGCGCGCCAGCCGATCTCACTAACACTTTTTTTTTTATCAGTTGGCTTTAAAACGATATTTGACCAAATTGGGCAGAGTTCTTAGCCTTGGAGAGAGGGAGAAGTTTGAACCTTCATGATTTCGTCATTCGCAGATTCTTGTTCCTGAGTTCTATAAGGGAAAAATTTGCCATCGTCATTGAAGAAAGTTCAAACGAGTCGGTATGAGTAAGTTCACATAAGGAAGGAAAGATCATGCTAGGGAAAAGAATGACAGCAAATCAATTAGGTATCCTTGTTAACAATTGCATTGACAATGACAACAATAGAAACAACAATAACAAAGAATAACATTACCACTTAACATTGCCATCATCATAATAAAGAGTAGCATTCGTACAGGTCCAGGCGAAGCATTTTTTTTCCTTCTTTAAGCGGGATTTTAAAAAGTAGGCGTAAAGGCCAAATGAACGAAAATAAAATGGATCGGGGGTGCCGTACCTTCCATCGTTTTATGCAGCCGATGTTCAAATTAGGAAAAAAGCTTGAAAGGTATACATGCAATTGTGCATATGATATACTTTTGATCATGTAAAGAATCAATGACCTATGATATATATGTGGTACTGATAATGTTTTTCTTTGTATATATAGGCATATGGGAACTAATTAATCAAAGTATGATGGTACCTGATTACATGCAAGATCCAAGGTTGACGAATGGGTGTTGAAGCTGACCAATCATCGTGCTCTAAACTCTCCATTTTAGTTTTATAAACAGGAGTCAAGGGGGAAGGGCATTTTTTTTTTCTGAACGACAATGGAGGGGCAGGGCCACCTGACCGAAAAGCCTTTTCCCAAAATACAAAAAAATTCAAATCCAGCGGGCTTTTTGTTAAAAAGACGGAATCGGGCGCCTCTCCTTTTCTTTCCTCTCTTCGTATCTTTTTTTTCTTCCTCTTCTGTTTTTTTTTTTTTTTTTTTTTTTTTTTTTTTTGTCACCTTCTTATTCATTCATCACTATTTTATTTTTTTATATAAACTCATTGAATGACCGACTATTCGTGGTATCGTCCAAACATGTCTTACCCATCTACTGAACTCATGACTCAAGGTACTTACAACAATGAAGTGATGAACCACCAACTTCAACTGTTTTATCGTCAACTCCCACCTATTCCCACCAATTCAGCAGACACTGACTCTGGTACTACTTCACCTACAAGTACAAACTCAGCAACACCTATTAACATGGATGGTGGACTTTCAGGATCTACTTCTGCTACTTGGAATGAACCCATTGTGGAATCTCTACATCACCATGGTGGACACCCTACTCCTACTTCCTCCAACGAAAAGGTTAGATCAAGACAAATGTCCTCTGTTAGTCAAAATGTCCGTGTGGAAAAGAATACTCAAGGCAAACCTCCATACTCTTATGCTACCTTGATCCGATATGCAATCGAAAATAGTCCTGCTCAGAAACTGACTTTAAATGATATCTATGGTTGGGTCTTGGATCACTACTCTTATTACAAAACCGCTGGTTCTGGATGGAAGGTAAATCTTTGTTACTGGTTGTTTTTATCATTGACTTACACTTTTCTTTTTTCCTTTATTGATAATAGAACTCAATCCGACACAATCTCTCATTGAACAAAAGCTTTGTTCGGGTGCCGAGACCTATCAATGAACCTGGAAAAGGCTCCTACTGGGTAATCGACTATAACGCTGCTGAAGATGAACAACGAGCCAAGCAATCTTATCGTGGAAGATCAAGTCGATCAGCAAGCGATGCATCTTCATCAAGTTTACCTTATCCAACAGCATCTGCATCCGCTGTACGACGTCACTCTGATACTCGTTACTTGGCAAACGGTATTAGCAATACACCACTTACCCCAACAGACTCGACAACACCTACAACCAGTGCTTCCTCTTTGACAACTCCTTCAGACTACTATTATTATTACCAACAACAACAGCAACAAGAACAACAGCAACAAGAACAACAGCAACAAGAACAACAGCAACAATCATACAATGGATATCGAGTATCTCATTCTAACAGTATGATGCGAAGCTATGCAAACGTGCAGCATCATCAGAGTTGCCATTTATACAACGCTGGTAACATGCATCATAATCATAATCATCAACAGCAACAACACTATTATAATACCCATCAACATCATCATCATCACCAACAACAACAACAACCTATGCATCATCATCATCATCATCATCATCTACAACAACCTATCCACCATCAACAATCTTCTTATTCCACCACATCTTCTGCTTCCAGTGCATCAGATCGGCCATTATCACCTACACCTTCCAACTTGTTTCCTCCTGAACTCTCGGTAACACTCTCATCTGTGGCTAGTCCTCACTCCTCTTTATCTGAAGATCATCTTGGTTCTCCTCTACCACAGCACTTTGCCATGGACAATGGCACAGACGATCAAGACAAGACGAAAAAACGTACCAACCATCAATCAAAATCAAATCTGACATCACCTTCCTCGGAATCGGATCCTACTCTACAATGGCCTGTTGTGATTTAACTCAGTCCTTTGTTTACATTTTACCTTCTTTGTCTTTACCCCCATCCATTACATACCATATTTGTGATCCCCCTTTTTGTATTACTCTTGTATATAGTTATAGCTCTTACTTTGATCAAAAAAAAAAAAAAAAAAAGTAGATCCAATGTCATTCCCCACACAAACAATAAATAAAATAAAATAAAAAACTATCTTTGGTCTTAAACATGTCTACTTGATTATAGAAATGATTGCCTTTGACAGTGTGGGAACTCATCTTTAGGGTAGACTCGGCGGGGTTTTAAAGTTTGAAACTCTTTACATGAGACTTTTTCTCGATTGTATAAAGCAAGCACAACCTAATTCAACTCTTCAACATCAAACCCTTACTCATTCCTCAGTCGCCAAGTATCTTTTGGCTTCAGCCATCTAACAAGTAGGCGCCACAAATAACAACCTGACCTTCCAACAATCCATTGTTAACATTTAGGCCTTGACTGCTCAGCTGGCTTGCCATCGCTAAGCTTTTGTGATGGCTATGGTGCAGCAGAAGAAACCAGGTAAATATAAATATTCCATACGCTCATATGATTTGATACTAACTCTTTTTTTTGGGGGGGGAGGAGGAGGGGGGCGTAGGGCTGGTGATAATGCAAATTAAAGGACGACTATTGAACAACTGATATGCTCAGTGGTGGGACTAGATATGGGGGACAAAAAAAATTTTGACTTTTTTTTCAATGACATCCTTCAAACTGACCGTAGTACCTTAATACAAGATCTGGGACCTATTTGTGAACAAGACGATCAACTGGATGGTGGCAACAAAACGATTTGTGTGCGGCATATTGACGGGATCTGAACTTTAGAACACAGTCAGGCACACCAACCTGTCAAAAAAATAAAAAGACCGGAAACTAACAACATCACCTTCTTACTCGGATCCAATACGCCCTTATCACTCCTCGGGAACATATTCTTCCGTGGCATATCCTCTACAACATTTGGCGATCCATTAGGACGGATGATCAAGATGACCCCAAATACTAACACTATCACTCTTCGGAATCAACCCCCTTCTCGAGTCTAGCTTATTCTACTCATTTAGTTTACCCCCCTCCTTCTCATTACATAGCATATCCCCATTAGTATATAGTTATTAGTCTATCTCCTTGGAGAAACATAAACCTTATATAAATTTATTTGACTCATATTAATAAAGGCGTTTAAATCTTAATCCAAGTCTAGTCCATTATCCTAACCTTGATCTCAATATCACTTTGTTAGTCTAGACTTTATCATCACCACCTACTTACAAAAATATGGACAGTTTCGTGCATGATGTATGTTAAAAAAAAAAAAAGGCAATAGTTATTTTTTATTTAAATGTGTATTACTGTAAATCTAATATCTAAAGGCTATAATGTCAAACTAATCTATTGCCCTTGACTAGGTTGTTGTTGTTCTTGTTGTTGTTGTTGTTCTTGAGGAGGTTCTTGACCAGGTGGCATCAATGGTTGACCCTATATTAACAAGAGAAAGAAAAAAAAAAAGGTGAGCATATATGTATAGTAAAAATATGACATGACATATGCATGATCATCACTTACCGAGGATACTTGGGACATCAGTTCCCATACAGTCATCTTCATTTCCTTCATTTTCTCCTTTTGCATTTCCATATCCTTCATCATTTGATCTTGTTGTATCTTCATGGCTTCATGTTCTTGAGCAAAAGTATTCCTTACATGTTGTCGCATTTGTTCGAGGTAAGTAGGAGGAGGGCCTTCAGGAGCACCAGGGGCACCGCCACCACCACGAAGTAAGGATCCCAGGTTTCGCTTTGATGGTTTACTTTCTTGTTCCGCCAACCATTGTTGTCGATGTTGTTCATTCATATCCGCTTCCCGTTTGGCCCATTCTTCAGGAATATGTGAATCACCGAAGCTTTTCAAGACAGGTCGAATATCCGTTGGGTTAGTCAAGGCAATGGCTATTTATATATAAAAGAGAGAGTGAGAGAGAGAATGGTTAGTATACATATTGACCAGTAGTAAAATTTGACTTACCCTCTAAGAATGGAATATATTCTAAAAGACCTTGATCACCAGCTTCACCCTTCCAAGGTTTGAGTGCCACACCATTTTCGGGTTGCATGGAGAATGCTTGAGGGTTGGAATCCATGATGATCACCTTGCTTAAATCACGGTTCAAGTGAGAGATATCCTTGATGTATTGACCATCCACATACCGAGTACCATCACGATAAAGTCGATACATAGCATATTGATAAGGATCTAATTTGTCAAGAATAGGTCCGGCATTCTACAAATATATTAAAAACCTGTTAGAAGAGAGTTCTTTATATATATATATGCAGTTTGTCCCTCCTTACCATAGCTGGTTGTGATGTAAAGATCACGATTTCATAGAATTGGGACAAGTAGGACAAGAAGTAATCCACACCAGGTCGCTTGGCATGTCGCCAGCCATGTTCTTTCTAAAGGAAGGAAGGAAGAAAAAGAAAAAAAAAAAAGGTTAGCAAGATCTTTTTTATGGGGGGGGAGTGGCACGAATTCATGATAACTTACAGTCCAAGTAGAGTAAACCAAAGTTTCGTCCAAGTTGATCACCAAGGTATAAGGACGACGGTATGGTTCCGGAAGAGGATCAGGAAGGAGTTGATCCCACATGGGTTGATGCATTTCCTAAATATAAACACCAATCATAGGAAGAAAAGAAAAAAAAAATTAAAGACATTATTTACAAATGTGAGTTATAAAGTATGATTTGTTACCTGACGGAATTCACGGAAGCGATCAAGAGAGCGATGGTAAGATGCTGTAAGAGGGTTTTCAGAGACATACTATTATGCGCGTTCAATAAGCACGTTAAAAATACAATAACGAGTTGTCAGTTTGTTGAATTGATTAATGATTCATGAATACTTTACCTTGTCTTCTCTACCATCAGCAAAGGGACGACCATAATAAAAGAGACCACCAATAAGTGCACCTGTCGTGGCACCAGCACCGATCGCAATAGATTTCCATTGATTGTCCTTGGCACCTGCTGCTTTGGCTGGTTTCTTGTCACCTTTAGGTAAAGTTGCTTTAAATTGACCGCCAGTTTTCTGTTTTAAGGCTTCTTCCGCCAAACTATGAGCCGCCTTGGTGTTTTCGGTGGTGGTGTAGGTTCGCCGAATCGCACTTTTTCCAAAACTAGAGAGTGTGTTTCGAAACATGGTTAAAAGTGCAGAAGGAAAAAAAAAAAAAAAAAAAAAAGAATGAATGGGAAAAGGAACAGGGGCTAGTTGTTGTTTTAGTGCCACTTATTGGATAGCGGGATGTGAAAAAATCGAACTTTCTGGGTTGGCTGAGCGCTACTAGTCACAGCTTTAAAGAGAACAAAATGGTACGATTTGTACAACGTTGACATTGAATCACCTTGTATGTTATAATTTTTCATTGACTTTTACTTTAAAGATTTACTTCATCCATGAATCTATATACATTCAAGAGTACCAGATGACATTTCTTCCCACATGATACTTGTTTAGTGTGTCTACCATAAAACAATACAAAAATAATCCACGCCTAATAATGGCGGCATTTAAATTTGGATTTTTTGCATAAATATCGGAATTTGAATATTCAGACAAGAAAGTACTTGTTTAAAGAATAATACAATCATAGTTTTATAAACTCATTAATGTTTGGTAAATTCAACGTTGGCATAACTAATTCCGGTAGTGATACAACCGTGAGAGTCACCACCTTCACGGTCAGGATCGGCAACATGGAAGTACCCACCCACCTTGCAATTGTCGCTACTACATCCACAACCATCAAGCAACTTGTAACCAGTATCATAGATAAATTGACCAGCAACTTCAAAACCATTGAAGAAAAATTTGTCATCGACGCAGACAGTGACAGTACAGCTTTCTTTGGAAATGATGTTTTTACAGCCAGAGGATTGAGCGTTCAACTAGGAGTGGAAAAAAAAGAATGAGGTACTCAGGTTTGTTTTCCTGTTGTTCTCTCCTTACACCATAACATTTGGATTTGTCCAAGGCGTTTAATGCGTTAGCACAATCATAGGCCCAAGGACTACCGCCAGAAGTTTGGCACTTGATATAGTCACCATCAGCAGCAGCCAAAGCGACCATAGAAAGAGAGGCAATCAAGAGAGAGGCAAAAGATTTGAACATGGTTTGATAGATATGAGTTTATCTGAATAATTAATTTGACAAATTCGTCTCCACCTTCCTTCTTTTTATATGTTTTCAACAGATATCAAGGTCCGCCGAATAAAGTGTCCTGTTTTGAGTCGAGTGATTATTTGATCACTAGTGTCTTTTGATTTTTCTTTCCTGGATGATCCAAGGGACAAGAATAGGTGCTTTCATGCGGAATATTCAAACACCGCCATGATGAAAATTTAGCCTGAGAAACTAGCTTTGCGTATCATAGCACAAAGCTCAATAACCAGGTGTTTTCTTACTTTTAGTGAGAACTCTATCTCGGTTCCTATTATGCACCACAGCCACATATTTCGGACTTGTTCGGTTTTTTAAGTTTACTTTCGTCAGGGTCATCATTGATCGCAAACCTTGAATGCGGACGATAAATCTACCGGTATTATCAATCGTCGATGCCTTCCCATTTCTTTTATATATATATATATATATATATATAAAAGTCATCAAAAATCATTTTTACTGTTTAAACTTGTTTTATTATATCAATAGAGTCAACAAGTTGTTTTCTATTCTAATCTATTTTAATCTAACCAAGCCAACCTAGTTTTATCCCGATCCTACCAGTCTTCCAGAAGTTTATATTATCCAAATGTAGTCATATAGATTACCCTGTGCATTAATGTAGGTAATATTGTGTGATGTAACCAAGATCGTGTTTCCATTCCACCCCCAATGCCTATCATCAGGGCCATTACGGCATAATTTATCCATCCATGATGAAGGTCCGCCTTTACCGTTCCATTTGCCGTAAGACTCGTACCTTGAAGTTATACTATATAATAGAGTAAATTCAGGGATGAATAATCGAGCAATTTAACCATCGTTACACCTGACCTTGTACCCTTGCCTTTGTTTTTGCTTACCTGGTGATGGTCAAGAGATGACAGGATCCTATTCAATCGCAAAGGCGGTCCAAACGAGTTGCTGTAAACATCAGGACAATGGTAATGACTTGTGATGGTTATTTCTATCCATACGTTGTGTTCCAAGGATTCAATTGCTGGAGTACATATGTATTACGCCAAGAATACAATTACTAGAGTACAGACGTATTGTTCCAAGGATTCAAATGTTGGGAACAGTATGTTGATAGACTGATCATGTTTTATTAGTACTTGCTCCAGAAGAAGGGCAAACCGAGATAGTATGAGTATTCAGATCCATTATGTCGCGAGACTTGATTCTCTGTTGAGTGAGATCGGGTTCATTGGCTATGTCTTTATAATGCTGACTTTGTGGCAATATATAATTACAGTGTAGTACCGACCAAGTTGGATGAGATGTAAGAATTAATGAGAGTATTGCAATGGCGACACCGTGAATGGATAGTTGTGTTGTCAGTGCTTTCCCAAAAGAATTGTAACAAGTTGGTTCATATAGAATATCATACACCGAGTAATACCAAAGTTAGGGTGAGTACAACATTATGGGATTGTGGATTCATGTATATATACCTGGTTTATCGGAATGAAGAGTTGCTATAGCTGAGTAGAGAGTTTAGTGGCTAGCATGGTGTGACAATAAGAATATGGTGCAATGTCTGTTGTTCAAGATCATCTACAAGTTTGGTATGAGAAGAGATGCCACCAATCGACCAACTTTGTTTGATGCCATCGAGACATGGCGTGTCTAATCATAAGTAAAATCAAAAGATGAGAATCCCCGATCACATTCAGAAGACTAATTTACCTGTTGTGCTTTGATTGGTGTAGTTGGTGATGGGTGGTGTGTTTGCAATACACCCCAAGACATGTCCCTGCTTGATTTTACTAATTTCCAGAGAATGGAGAGGTGATTCATTGGTGATGATAGCACCACAAGAAAAAGTTTCTATGGTCGGTGTTTCGTTTTCAACTTGGTGCTCGACGTTGTTGATTCAGTTCCGCAGGCTGGTCAAGCTTGACAAAAGAGGACGCCAATGGACCGTTATTCAAATTGCAATACCGCTTGGGTGTCCAAGTCGTAGTGCTGGTAATAGTCAGACGGAATTATTGCCTATTGGATAATTTGATCTACAATAGTCGTTTTGTCCAAGTAGTCGTCACATGTGTTCCTAAAGTTAAAAGGGGACAGGATAATTGTCAGTAATGGTATAGTATAATATACATAGCTACATCTTTCTTTTTCTTCTTTGTTTTACCTTTGCCACGTTGATCCAGTTGAAAGCTGCTTCATCACCGCTTTCGTTTATCTTCACTATTTTTTCGTTCCCACCAATGTGAGTTTTCCGTTGAAGAAGACCAAGTGTCGCCCATAGTTGAATGTCGTCGTATTCAGCGATGGCCAGAAAGTGCGCGACCCGTAGATTTAGTAAGCATTCGTGATGGATACAGTCCAAGCCGCCATATCAAACTGAGTAATCAAGTCAAGTTGGCATAAGAGATAAGCGTATCAATAGTAATCAAAAGTGGTGTCGTTTATTAGATCAATCAAAAAGGTAAAGAGGAGAGAAAAAAGAAGAAAGCGTGCTTCGCATTTTGTTTCAAATACCGCCACGCCGCCGAAATGGATCAGCTGACATTGCTTTCTATAAACAAGCAATTTTTTAAAAAGTTCCTTTCTTCCCTCTTCTCTTTACTTTACTTTTTATTTTTATTTTTTTACAACTACCCATTCCTTTAAACAAAACCCCCTTCAAGAACCTGTTTTTGACAAACAAGTTGTTCCCGCACTCCTTCCTATGGCTTACTCTGGCGATGGTCTTGAATGATTCACGAATCACTTGACGGTTGTTTATATGACACAACTGTTTTGTGGTCGAAGTGAAAGTGAAACTCATCCCATTACTTGCTCTTTGGTATTGTGGCTCTGGTCTTGATGGTAGGTCGATGTGCATTAAAAAATACAATGGCTAAAGTGTTTATTTTAAAATAGGCCACTTGGTGCTTTATCGTCTATTAGTGTACTATGATCTCTTTTTAGATTTGGTGTGTAAAGTCTCCTGTTGGTGGTCAAATGGTGGCAGTCGGGAGCGGAATTCATTTCAAACTTTGACCGTGGTGGTTTATGGACAACCTTGGTGTTCCATTTATACCTGGTTCTGCATGCGAATGGGTCATGTTGGTAAAGCGGGATGTATAGAAGGGAAGCATTTATGCAGAATTAGCCTGGTCTCGGTCCTGTTGCCTTTAAGGACACCAGTTACGGCGCTATATTTGACCCTGGGGCGATGGATTATAGTTTGACTTCTCGGTGGTGGTTACATACTTGTTTATTATCGCTTGGTATACTATGATTTCTTGACAATAGAATAGTGTAGATTAGAAAAGCATTAGAATAGTCAGTCCACATATCTTATGCAATCTTATTTGACAATAAACATGCCAATTGGACCATAATATACACATACTGTAATATTAGTGATTCAAAATGATCACTAATCACTGACTTTGCTAATTCATCCCAATGATGTAGGGGATGCTGTTTATTATTAACCTACTTTCCAGACCAGCAATGATTAATTTAGACCTTGGTGTCAGTCCATTCAAGATGATTATGGATGGATCAATTCCTTTTTTTATTTTTAAAATGATTCATGCAAGCGGGGTTTTACAAAAAACATATTTTAAATCCCGCCTCATCTTGTATTGGAGCGGAAAACAAAGAAAAGAAGAAAGAGGAGTGAATAGAATAAGACTGGAGGAACGTTCAGATTGGAAGCGGCAGAAGTCGAGCCATCATTACCGTTGGATTGTCCAATCGGTGGTGCCATGCCCATACCGATACGCATATCTCCGTCGTCTTGGGGTTTATTGTCGCCCAAAAAGACAGTGGTTGTTCCTGTGGTGGCGGTTACAACCGTAAATACGGCGGGGACAGGCGTTGTGGTGGGTGGATCAATGGTAGGAGTTGGGGTAGGTGATTGTGTCGTATTTGCTTCTTCTTTCTTTTTCCTATCCAACTCATTCTCTCTTTCTTTCTTCTTTAGTTTCTTCTTTTTCTTTTTCTTCTCCTTCTTGTCTTGTTCCTCTTCGTCTTCCTCATCATCTGAAAAAAAAGAGAGAGGAAAGATGAGTGGATTCGAGAAAAAAAAAAAGAGAGTGATGGTTATTCTCCTTACCATGTTTGGTAGATTCATAGTTACTATCTTCATAGTCACTGTTTTCATGGTTTTCTTCTTTTTCTATGATGTAATATGTTGTGTGAATAAAAGGAAAAGGACTTTTTATACTTTACCTTGATCAATGGTGGATTCATGCAAAAGCTGGGTTTCAATTTCTGCAGCCTCGGGATTTCCTACGAGGTCGACTAGATTGATCGTCAAGATGGAAAAGGATTTTTTTTTTCATGCGTTACCTGAACTATCTTGTGGTTGCTCCTGCTGCAGTAAATTGTTTTGTATCATATGAATGTAGTCAGATACTGTCTTATCTGGTACGCTGTTATCGTTATTTGAAGCTGGAACGGGTTGTTTCACATCGATCTCTTTTTTCTGAGGCGCCGACCATGGTGAATCGACCATTTGTTCTATATAACATATAACATTAGCATATTTATGCCTGACTATTGACACCTACCTCGTCCTCGACGCTCCAAATTGGGGCCAAGTTGACTAATGACATTCATTATAGACGCATATAAAGACAGAAAAATAGAGAGAGAGAGAGAGAGAGAGAGAGAGAGAGAGAGAGACAAGAAGGTATATGGGAATAAAGAATTTGTTTATTAGATGATTTGTTTGCATCGGAGACAAAATAAAAAGATATATACAATACAACCAACCCGATCAAATACTATAAACTATAATATACTACTACCAATCTATATTTTCCTTCTTGACTTGTATATTATCTTCCTGTTTAGGTTTTTTAAAGTAGACCGATTCTTCTTCCTTGACATCTTGTTTTATTTGTGTTGTTTCCAGTTTAATGTCGCCATGATCATTGTGTTCTGATTTGACTTGTCGGACTTTGTGTGTCTTCTTGACAGAGGAGGAGGATGGACAGGCATCTTGGACAGGACATTCCACACATTTTGGTCCCCGAGGTAAACACATGATTTGACCAAAACCCACTAACATCGGATTGATTTCCCTCCAATGTTCTTTTGGTAACCATGATTGTAAACTCTATGAATGAGAAGAATGAAAAAAAAAAAAAAAGAAGGTGAGTATGCTGCAACAACAACAATATAATAATAAATGTTCCGATGTTTCCTTTATTTACCAATCTTGTTTCTTCAGGGCCTTCCGTTCGGCACCAGCCTAGTCGATTGGCTATCCGATGGACATGGACATCCACCCCGATTCCCATGTTCCTATTCACAATGTATATGTTAACCTTGTTTCCCCTACCCGTATCCTTATTTTACTTACTTTTGCCAAGCACACTGTAATGCCAAATAACCCATCTTTGGTCCTATTTTGATATATATATATATAAAGATATGAGTATGTATTACATTTGATTTACCCTCTTTTTTTTTTCATATATATTACCAACTCCAGGTAATCCTGTTAATCCTTCAATGGTATCCGGAATATCCCCATTATACTGGTCACGCAAGATCACCGCCGTCTTTTTGATATACCCTGCCTTTTTCGTATGGAAGCCCACCGACCGAATATGGTGATCCAGTTGAGATTCATCGATTGCCAAGATACTGTCGAGACAAAGACCACCAGGAAGATCAGCTTGAAGTGATCGGACAGCTGCACTGGTCACGGTATCTTTGGTTTGAGAAGATAACATGAGCGCCACCAAGGTTTGGAATCGTTGTTGTGAGGCCGGTACATTAGGTTGTGCTAATCGTTCACAACCCATCGTATCAACTACGGCTTCATGTGTTTGTCGATAGACCTTGATCTTGTCAAATACCATTCGCCAATCATCGTTAGGAGTCGTGGACTGTTTTGGTGTCTTTTTCTGTCGTTTGATTTTTATACTGGATTCTTCGGTTTTGATCAATGTTGGTGGTGGTGAGGGTGGCGACTTTCGTTTGGCTCGAGTCATTGGTGAGACTTGAGCAAGTCTTGAGCTCCGGCGTTGCATTGGTGTGAAAAAAAAAAAAAAAAAAAAAAAAAAAAAAAAAAAAAAGTGGGGAAGGAGAAGAAAAAAGTTTCGAGGCGTGGAAAATCGTCTGGCTCTCAATGATCAAGCGGGATTAGAAAATTAGTCCAACTCAGTGTCCTGTCATATTGCTCTCCTTTTTTTTCCTTTCTTTCTTTTTTTTTTCTTTTTTTTTCCTTTATTTTTTTTATCTCTCTCTCTCTCTCTCTCTCTCTCATACACACATACTATTATGAAGGCAGAAAGAAACTTGGCAGTATTCGACTTTGACTGGTAAACTCATGAAAACAAGCAAGGAAAAGGAAAGGGTAATCTAATTGATTCTTTTTGGGGACGACGACGAATACAGGTCCCTTATTGAAGAAGACAGCGACCATTGGACCATCTCCAAACTATCCTCTAGTCAATGGGAACGATGTCAGTCTCGAAAAGGAATGCAGTGGACTGATTTGGTGTAAGTAATGATAGCAGGGGGATAAAAAAAAAAGGAGGGCTGGATGATTCTCTCTACAGTTGAAATAGTATTAACAACTCTATATTGGTGGATAGTGATTCGGCATTATATGAACTACAACAAGATGGTACTACTTTGGACCAGGTGGATCAAGTACTCCAAAAGATACCCTTTGTAAGTAATGATTACTTTATTATCTACAACTAGGACTAATCATCATTCTATTTACTTTTTAATAGACTCCAGCAATGATTACCACATTGAAACTCTTAAAAGACCATGGTACACGGGTGCTGATTCTATCAGATGCCAACACATACTTTATTGAAACCATTTTAAAGGTAAGAAAGAAAGAGGAGGGGGGGATCACACATGCATTACATGCAACAAATACTCATGATTTGTTATTATTAATAAGGCGTATGGCGTCCGTGATCTTGTAGATGATATCATTACCAATCCAGCTTACTTTGATGATCAACATCAACTTCGTGTTCAGCGTCGTATCAAGGCGAACGATCCTCCTCATCAATGTCCACATGTTTGCGCAGTTAACATTTGTAAAGGTAAAGGGGTTTGAACTCTATGTAATCTACGAGGCTCTTATTAACTCTTTTTTTCGGCGGGGGGGGTGATGGAAATAGGTCAAGAAATAGATACTTATGTCAAGACACATGGTCCTTTTCAAAAGATCATGTATGTTGGCGATGGAAAGGTAAAGTAAAGGAAATGAAGAAAGGTATCATTGTGTAACTAATGTGTGTGTGTGTGTGTGTGTGTGTGTGTATGTATTGTTTAGAATGATTATTGCCCGGCCACTCGTCTCAGAGAAGGCGATCGTATGTTTGTCCGATCAGGTAAGGCACTCTCCCGATACCTCAAAGAAGATGATAACCTGGTGGCCACCATTCAAGCGGATATTACTTATTGGGATACTTCCGACGCTGTGAAAATGGCAGTCGAGTTGGAAAAACTGTAGTTATAGAATTATTTAGTTTGGATTACTTGTTTATTATTTAATAAACCAATGTTATAACACTTGTATTGATATTGATTGACTTTTTTATTCTTCCTTTGGTTGCGGAATTTCGGGATTTGAAATACAGAATAACGCATAATCGTCAATTCATGCAGGCGTGAGTTCGTTTGTATTGATTCTAGAGTGATCTTGAACTATGAATATACCGAGTATGTAATTGATGAACAGTTTGTTCATCAAAAATAGGATGCGGTGACTCAATGGGAGTACAAACTATCATACCAATAAAAAAAGTCAAATCCATTCAAATACTACACAGAACTCGCCCCAATGACAAGTAATGTGCATAAGTTTTCGATGTGACCCAAGACCCTTATAATCTACATAGAAGCATAAGAATCATCATCCCAATTAAATATTCTTCGCCCATCCATCCGATTCATCCATAACCAAGAACTTCCTACCATGTTTTAGCGTGATCGAAAATATCACTTTCCCAAAATGCCAGTACGGTACATCAGACTGGTCTCGATACTGGGGAAATGAAGACTGAAAGCATTTCCTTTGGTTGTAAAAGTGATCCCTCCACCATAAGCTAGAATATTATAACTATAAAGAGAGAAAAAAGGAACCGGAATTTGAAGTATCGTCGGGGATCACAAAAGTAACTCCTCCCTTCCACCAGAAATCACATAATTTGGAAACCACCAAGGCTTATCGCCGCAACAAGCACCCCCACCTTCTCAAGATTCCAGGTGAGAGTAAGCGGGTTTTTAAATAAGCTTGGTCTTGTGTGTCAATTTCCATTCTGCAACTTTTTTTTTTTTTTTTTAAAAAAAACAGGTTAAAACGATCTTGAGGCTATACTGCTCCATACAGAGGACTTGGTACATTGGCCATTATATAAACTTTGTAGGAAATAGGCTAAGGAATGCTCATGGTCACTTTTGTCATTAGCACCGCTTGTCCATTAAGGCAGTAGAGCTCTCTTAAGATTCCAGGCGATAGTAAGCGGGTTTTAAAATAAGTTTTGTCTAGTGTGTCAATTTTTCATTCTGCAACTTTTTTCACAAAAGTCAGGTTAAAACGATCTTGAGGCTATACTGCTCCACACAGTGGACTTGGCACAATGGCCGTTATATAAACTTTGTTGGAAATAGGCTACGGAATGCTCATGGTCACTTTTGTCATTAGCATCACTTGTTCATTAAGGCAGTAGAGCTCTCTTAAGATTCCAGGTGAGAGTAAGCGGGTTTTGAAATAAGTTTGGTCTTGTGTGTCAATTTCCATCTGCAACTTTTTTTTTAAAAAAAAAAATCAGGTTAAAACGATCTTGAGGCTATACTGCTTCATACAGTGGACTTGGCACAATGGCCATTATGTAAAGTTTGTTGTTAATAGGGTAAGGAATGCACATAGTCACTTTTGTCATTAGCATCGCTTGTTCATTAAGGCAGTAGAGCTCTCTTAAGATTCCAGGCAAAGGTAAGCGGGTTTTGAAATAAGTTTTATCTTGTGTGAATTCAGTCGAAATTTAAATATCGTCAAGAGGGTACATCTTACCATGTGCCTGTTATTGGCATCATAGATCACACAAGCAATGTTTTCTTGATCTTTAAAAAGCATAGTACAAGTTATTGTGAGTGGAGTGGATAACAAAAGAGTAAAGATCAAGAGTTCCCATTTATATCATCGGGGGAAGGTAGAAAACTTTAATAGACATCTAGAAAAGATAAGATTCTAATTTGTCCATGTAATCCAAGAGAGAGTAATTTTTTAAACCCCATCTTATAACGTCTACACTCGCCAATCGATTGATTCCTTCACCCACTTTAATGCAACAACCGTACACAGGTTACATTTTTTTAAGTTTAAAGTTCAAGATCCGCCACCCCGCAATTTCAGGGCAGGATATGATAATCAGTATAAACCATCGACAATTAACCAACCACAACTTTTTACTAAAAAATAAACAAACTAATAAACTATACATGACTAATAAAGGATAAGGGAAGGGGAGGTCAGTTTATAGGTCTAGCTAATTCATTGGTAGTGCCAAGATCATCATCACCAATGATTTTGCCATTCGAGTGTTCTTCATGCTGGACACAGATCTTTTCCTTTGCGTGATCGACAACTTCATCAGTCTGTTCCAGAATGTCACTTTTTTCAATGTCACCAGGACCAACAGGTACTGAATTAACAGACCGAGAATCTTCGATCACCTTGTCGTTGTAGTCTTTGTTGCGTTCTTCACTGACACCCATAAACACTAGATAGTAACATACAACAAGATTAGATTGCATTGCATTTTTTTTCTTTTCTTTTCTTTTCTTTTCTTTTTTCCCATTTGGACATACCTGCTACAAAAAATGCAACCGCACATACCACACCAGTAAGAAGGGATTGAGTATAAGCATAATCAGCAATGGGATGGCCGTTGGTATCAAGCTTGATGGATCCATCTGGGTTTCGCAAAGGATGTTTTTCACCTAGAGTGGCCTCGATTTGACTACTTGCGGAGCTTAACTGTAAAAAAGAGGTGGGGGAGGGTGAGAAGAAGAGGATGAGTCATTTGAAGCTATTTTCCCGGGAGGATCCAACTTGCCAAATTGCCTAGTTGAAATGCCATTCCTGGTGCCGTGGTTCGTAAAGAGGGAGGAGATAGTTCACCAAGATGAGCTGGTGCACAACCTATTAAAATCAAAAAGACAAAGCCAATGCATTATTTTATTTTTCCAACTATAACTATATTTCCCCCCCTCCTTTACCAAGACCGCCATGTACAAATACTTGCATAAAGAATGATCCAAACCGAAGGACCGATTTGTTCGCCGAGTAAGTCCAAAGAGGAATGATGGAAGCAGAACAAACACAGCAAAGCGCAATACACAGCCGACGTCCCCACCGATTAGATAAACCACCAAAGAGACAACCCCCCACAATAGCCCCAATGTTGTAGATGATAATAGTGATGGTACGGTCGGCGTTTGAATAACCTAATTGGGTGGTGAGATAAGTTGGATATAAATCTTGAGTGGCATGAGCCATAAAGTTGAGGAAGCCTATCACCAAAAACATGTAAAACAGTCGATACCAGTGATGTTTGATGGATAACCAAGTTTCTTGTAATAATGATCGCCCAACCTAATAAAATGTCAAGTATTAGGATCAAATTGATTATTGAAGTGATTCCCCTCCCCCCTTCTCTCTTTTTTTTTTTTTTTTTTTTTTTTTTTTTTTTTTTTTTCCTTTTCTTTCTTCACCTTCTTGATAGATGCCAGAGAATACACCTCTAACTTCAATAGGAAGTGTTTCAAATGCCATAGCAGTTCCCAAACCCCATTCTGCACCCTAAAACAAGAAATATAACTTCAATATACCTTCTTCTTCTTCTTCTATTGTTCTTCTTACCATAATGACTCCAAACAAAGCACGAAGGGCAATGAAGGTTTGAATGTTAGGAGCAAAGCCGCTAGCGAGATTGACAACCGAGAATAAAATGACATCAATCACCAAAGGCCATCTTCTACCTAGTTTATCACCCATGATACCAAATATGAGAGCACCAACTGGTCGTAACATCTATAATAGGCATAAGACAATAAAGTTATTTACCCCTTCAACAACATGCATGAGACTTTTTTTTCGAGTGCTTACCGTCGTTGTTGTGATAGCACCTACAAAATAAATATACATTAAAAAATGTCGATTAAAAAAGGGTAGAAAACTTACTTGTAACATCAGATGGTTCAACGTTGAATTCAGTGGCAATAGTAGTAACTGATAGGGTTGTTGAGAAGAAATCCAATGCTTCCAAAACGATACCAAAGTAAGCTGCAAATAAACCAATGAAGGATTAAAAATCATAAAGTGAGTGTTAGTGTAGTATATCATTGTTTGATTGTCTTTTTTCTTTCTTTTGTTGTTTATATTACCGCCAATGAATGCGATCCACTGTTTTCGATTCATTCCCTTGACACTTTGGATTACACCAAGAGCAGGTTTTTTGTCCGGATCATTGTTTTTCTGTTCTGTATGGAAGAAGTTGCTTTTCCATTGTTCCCAGTATACTTTTATTAAATTATTAGTCATAATGCCAAGTTGTGTATAACTACGAATAAAAAAAAAAAAAGTAGAAAAGTGGGGAAGAGATGCGATGATTTTTCTTTTTTTGTTCAGCCCTTTTTATAAAAAACTTTTAAACGCCGCACCCAGAGCCACTCTAAAAGAAGGTTATTTCTCTTCAACCTACGAGTAGAGAAATGAAAACAATTCTACATAATCTCACCTAGTTTGAAGGGTAGATCAATACAAAAAGACCAAAGTTATAAGTAACAAAGCATCCAAGGGTTCCGATTTTGATGTAAAAACATAATGGGAATATCAAGTTTGACCATATATCAATTACAAGTCTATTTCAGTACAAACAATGTCATTAAGAGGCACACATGGAAGAGTCAATTTTTATTGTAAGATATTTAATGATGTATGTAAGTGGGTAAATGGGTAATAACAAAGTTAAACTAAACTAGATTTTTAAAGTAGACATCATATGCTGTTCAACGTCTTTAGGTGTCAAGCCGATCTGTTCCAATGAAGCAAGCCATAGTTGATTCATATCCGTTGTTGCATAAGTGTTGGCTGCCGGGGTTTGAATTGTTACTTTACTTGGAATCTGATGAGGTTTGCTGTCCGCCCAATACCGTCCGTTTTCATGCTGCATGGTGTCATCGTCCAAATACTTCATGACCAAATAAAGTGCCGTCCCACTCCCTTCTTTTGTTGTTAGCATAATAAAATCAAATAGCCATCGAGTGATTGATAGGTTAAACATCGTCGTGTGGTTGAATAGATTAGTACGCACCGTGCCTGGATGGTAACCTATGATTGTAAAAGGGAAGTCAGTATATCTTGTATGCCTCTTTTTTTTTTTTTTTTTTTTTTTTTTTTTTTTTTTTGTTTTGTTATTGTTATTGTTGTGGAGACTTACAATTGACTTTTATGCGACTTGACTGCTTGACCAGTTTTTGCCCGAGGATGATTGTTAGTTGTGTCACACACATCTTGCTGTATGCATAATGATCAAGTCCATTAAATCCATATCTTGTTTTAGTCATACGTAGGTCGAGGTGAGTGGTGGCATAGAGAGTTGAGCTTGAAGCAAAAAGAATATGGCCATGTTCTTGATTCATTAGTGGAAGCAAAGAGATGGTCAATAATAAAGGGGAGAGATAGTTCTAAATGAAGAATATATATAATAAAAGTTAGTTCATAGTGTAATGCTTTGAAAGAAAAAGGGAATCGTCTTTTTTACCGTTTGACATTGAGCTTCATATCCATCTACAGTAAAAGTACATGGTATATTCATTACACCTGCATTATCTATTAAAAACGAGTTAGACTGTTTTTTTATTCTTTATAGCCCACCCCCTTCTTTCTTGTATTACTTACTAATGAGCACGTCTATATCACCATTATTGAAGATTGATTTCATTTGATCTACCAAACTACGGACACTATCAAATGAGCAAAGATCCATAGCATAAAAGGAGATGTGTGATGATCCAGTCAGTTTCTCCAATTGGCGCATCGTTTCTGTTCCCATATTCAGTGTTCTTGATACTGCAAAAAATATAGAATGTTAGTAAAACACAATCTACTTTTCTTTTTTTATTATTATTATGCCTTACACATGATCACGTGGAATCCTGCCACCAACAGTCCACGAGCAATTTCGAATCCAATCCCAGAATCAGCACCTATTAAAGCATTGTTAGTTAGTAATAAAGTCCACTTGGATGTAAACCTTACCTGTCACAATAGCATTCCGCCTAACATTAGTACGTTGAGAGCACACCATGAGTCGATCAATAGCTTGTTCTGTATCTTCACATTGGGTGGCACCCAACAATCCACGTTTCCATATAAGCGTTACTATTGTTTCAATAAACCCTACAAGATAAACCTTCACGATAGGGGGTAGTAGTGATGGACTCTTGCTGATCAGGAGGTTGGTTTTTTGAAGCCACGCTGTTGCGAGTGGATGAGCACCGAAGGGTGTCGTGGGCTTTTTCTTGTTGATTGCATGTTGTATTTGTAGCCACTGAATGCTTCGAATAATAAGAAACAATAGTGTAGTGATGATTAAAAGAATAAATGTTATAGCCATGGCATGGGAAGATTGTAAAGGAAAGAAAGAGGATTAAATCTATTTTTCCCCTTCCCTCTTTTAATGTCTAAATGTATCAATTGAAACACCGCCTGGGTTTAAAAATATACCCATCCTTGATATCACTGACAAGAAATCAGTAGTGTTGTATTGTGTATTTCGAATTGCCATCAACATTCATTTTTATTAAAAAAAAAAAAAAAAGCAAAAAAACATAAATCGCTAAAGCTATCCTATTATTACATCAAGTCTTCATTTGGCATATAAAATAAGGGGTAAAGTATATTAGAGTTTGGTAAATAGAAGGGGTAATGGAAAGGGAAACAGTTAAAAATATAGTAGCGTATGGTATAGTTAGAAGCATATTACTCTCCCGAGTAAAAGGGGAGAAGAATTACCATTTTCATCACAAGCATAGATCACTGGGCATACAACCACACGTACAGTCATAGCGGGCACAGGTAAAGGAGATTCAGGTACTACCGCCAAGACTTTGTCATTGTCGTCATTTGCATTGCCGTCATTCGATTGCTGTTGTTGAGATTGACTGGTTGTATCGCATTCAGGGGATTTTGAGAGTGGTGTTACCAAAGTTGATCCAAACTGTAAGTTCATCCGCCGAGGATCATACATAGAATGACCTTCGACTATATCAGTTCCAAACAGCACCGATTCGTCTTGTCCATGTATCGCCAAACTAGTCTCCGCTGCAAGATCAACCAACTTGTTCAATTTGGGCAGCAGTTTTTCAGAGGAGACTTGATAGATAATGTCGATTTCCTTCTTCAAGCAAAGCACCACGTTTTCCTTGGCTTTGGTGATACCCATCTTTTCTTGGTTTGCATTGGCAGCAATTTTGCATAGCTGTTGTCGTAGTTTGTTGGACCAGTCGTTCGCTTGGTGATGTATCATAAAATCTGACAAGGCCTGGTAGTGGTGATTTACTGATAAACCCAAATGCACAGGTGATCCAAAGACATGTTCCATCAAGACCTCCATCACCATTTTTTCCACCAAGAGACACACCAAAGGATAATCTAGTTTTAATTGACATGTTGTTGTCGTAGGTGACGTTCCAGCGATACTAGTCGTCAGCACCCCCGTAGCAGCATCATGGAGTAAAAGTTTATCCAAAGTATCCTTGAGTGATGGCCACCGTTTTTTAAAGTAACCGATGATTTCAGTTGATCTTGTTTCTTGATAGAATCCCCGAAGTGTCATTGAAAGTTGACTTGTCTTGGCTTGAAGCATAGTGAGTTTTGCATGAATTGTCGAGAGATCATCATCAGTAGCGCGAATAGCCCGGACGTGCTTGTGAAAGTTGTTTTGCATTTTGGTGTATTCGTCTTCCTTAAATTTCAGTGCCCGTCGGAGCTCTTCACATTGTCGTTCCAAGTCCATACATTGTTGATCCTTTTCCAGTCGTAACCCCATGATCTGCTGTTCCAGTTTGGTCTTGGCTTCGTTTAACGTATTTACTTGACCCGACAATATTTCCCATTTCTTGCCCACCTTGTCCTTGCCAGGGGTATTATTGATGCTGTCGTTTATCTTTATTCCATTTGAATTTGGGTGCAATAAATCAGGCTGATGTTTTGGTACCGGAGGCCGTTCTTGTTGATTAAGAGGTACCTTTTCGCCCAGTGCAAGATCCAAAGAGGTGGTCGAGTTGCGGTTGCTTCCCAAAGTAGAGTTACTATTTTCACGAGGTTCCCTCTGTTGTTGTTGCTGCTCACTTGGATGGTACTGGGTGGATTTCGATTGCTGCATCGATGGTTGCTGATGATGATGCTGAGTTTGCTTGAATGAGTATGATAGAGACTGCTGACGAGTTCGTGGTTGCTGTTGACGCTGCCCGGCTTCTACAGTAGGTTGCTTTTTGCTAGGTGGTACTGAAGCCTTTGTGTTGATTAGAGAAGGATCGAGTTCAGGAAGAGAAGATTTTCTTGATTGGCCTCTGGAGTTCTCTACAGCCGTATTGCTGGGTCTGTTATTGTTGGAAGTTGGATAGAAGCCAGCAGGTGGTTGAAGTGAAGGTGTTTCATGTTGAGTAGCACGGCGCGAGGAATCGTTAAAAAAGTTTTTCTTGAATAGCTTGTCCATAGCAGTGCCCCACTTTGTTGATGTGTAATTGAGAGATTAACTAAATAAAAAAAAAAGTGGAGGATAAGAGAGTAAAAAGAATGAAAGTTAGTTGGTTGATATAAAAATTATCAAGATCAGGCTTAGTTAGAGTTTCAAAAGCAAAAGCAATGAGTGACCAACTTCTAAATTGAGTAGCCATTTCTTCTAATGTACGACAGTTACCTTGAGTTGAATAAGATGAGTCACAAAAAGCCAAGCCTGCGAGTACCAAGTCCACCAACAAGACTACCTATCATAGGCTATCATATTACAACCAGAGAACAAGTTTCGTAAATGCTTGTAGCGTCCACCAGATTCAATTGAATTTATGCAGAGAAGTGTCTTTTTTGCCGTTTTGAAGTATTAGTTGTTGGTGCAAAAGTCAAACTATGTTGTCCTATCATGAGATCACATACCAAAGATATTGAATTGACAGTGTCGATTCCAAGCGCATCCAAGACAAGGACTAGACAACAAGAGTACAAGCATCATGAAGAGGACGTGCTTACAGATTGGTACCAATAGTAATAGATATATACATGCACTAAAAAAAAAAAAAGACTTATCAGTAAAGGGTCAAAGTTGACAAAAGAGCCACAAATTATCTTACCTAAAGACAATCACCTTTCAAAGTGCATAATCAGTATGGTATTTTCCAAGCAAATGTTCTAAAAGAATAGTAATCAATAATCAATATCAAATCAGTAGTAATGCAACTGCCTAACAACATACCTTTAAAAGGGAACAACTCCGGATTGTCATTATCAAAGTAAGTAAGGTTATTTATTTATAGGCGGAAGAGAGTCGAAGAAACAAAAATCCAACCTACCATAAATTAAAAAGCACGAACCTTTTCCTTTCCCCAAAAAATCACACACATTTAATTCCCGACAGGCTTTGTTGGATGGGTGTTGGGTCAAACTGTGCCAACTGTGCAAACTGATAGGGCCAATATCAGTTACATTTTCAGGTGGCCTAAATGGCCATCAAATTTTCTGGGTGTGGTGGAATTCAAAAGTCCTTTTTTTTTTTTTTTTTTTTTTTTTTTTTTTTTTTTGTAACTCTTCCTTCTCATTGACAGGAACCTCGACCTATACTAACCCCTCAAAACTATGAAGTACAAATCAACATAAGAACTACTGGAATCTGTGGAAGCGATCTTCACTATTATTACGGAGGACGACTGGGTGCCCGAAACTTGGATCCTTCTGTACTAATGGTATTAGACCACAAATTGCTAGGTGTTGTCACTCAACTTGATGCTAACAGTGCTCGTAATGGACTGCTTCAGGTAGGTGATTGTGTGGTATTGGAACCGGCAAAGTCTTGTGGTCAATGTCATTGTTGTCACACGGCTCGTTACAGTATCTGTCCGCCCATGACATACTCATCCACGGTGCAACAAGGTCCTAATGATGGTACTCTACGACGATCGATATGTTATCCCACTCACCTACTACACAAGTAAGTAAAAGGTGGTAACAGATTGAGGGGGGGTTGTCAATACTCCTCTCCTCTCTCTTCTTTGTATGTGTGTGTGTATGTAATAGGATACCTGATACGATGACCTCTGAAGAAGGAGCGTTGATTGAACCTTTGGCGGTGACCATGCATGCGATGACTCGATTCCCTGTGACTCAAGGTAAATCAGTGATAGTATATGGTGCAGGTACTATTGGACTTTTGGTGTCAGCGAGCGCATACGAACAAGGTACAGCCCAGGTCACTATTATGATTATCAACACCTCTCGACTCGCTTTTGCCTCGGCTTATCTTCCGGGTATCAAGAAAGTGGCACTCAAATACTGATGGCTTGTTTGCGTGGGCACAACAACAAACAGAGGGAATCAAGGATGGTGATCGCGATGTCACCTTTGATTGCACAGGTGTGGAATCTTGTGTGATTTTGGCCTTTGGCATGGTCAAGTCGGGGGGTGCGGTGGTACTGGTTGGTCTGGGAAAAACAAAGATGACATTGCCTGTGGATGTGATTGCGAAAAAGGAAATCAGTGTTATTGGAAGCTATCGATATGCCAACATTCATGCAAAAGTTATCGGGACGGTCGCCTTGGGCAAAATTAAGCTCTTGCCACTGGTCAGCCATTGTTTCAAATTGGAAGATACTCCCACTGCATTTGAAACCCTGCGTAAAGGTGGTGATGGTGTCCTCAAGGTTCAAATTGGTGATTTTTAGATTAGTTATACCATTGATTAATTACAAATATAGTTATAGTTATAGTAATGTTTTTGTTTTATTAAATAAAATGGGTTGATGGTGGTTACAATATATGTGTCTTTGTCTATGTTGATGATACGTTAACATGGTGTGTAGATATAGATGGAATAATACAAAATAAGACTCTCTTTGTTAATAGGTTTTAAAAAAAGTATGTGTTTTATTAATGGGTACTTGGTATAGAGAATGGTAATTATGTACAGAAAAAAAAAAAGAAGAAGTTAAAGATGACTACAACTACAAATGATAAACCATCCATCCGTCCTGGTAATAATACAACTATACTACTAATCTGATTCATAATCTTCGTCCGCCAGTATTTCTATATGAGCACCATCATCATCGCTGGAATCGCTTGTTTGTTCTTGTATAGCCTTGTTGGTTGTTGGTTTTATACTGAGGTCCTTGTTCTTATCCAAAGTATCACCATCATCTTTATCGTCATCGTCATCAGTCAAAAAGTGGTCAAGATCAACATGATTTCCATTGTCGAGGTTCAAGTTTTCCAATGTTGTGATTACAGTGCGACCAGTCGAATGATCTAAGGGGGGGGGTCAAAAAAAAGAAGTTATTCTTTGATTTACCAGTTGACCCTTGTTTTTTGTTCTACTTACTATTATACAATGAGGATACTTCGGCTTCCCTTCTTCGTTTGTAGTTTTCCAATTCCGACTTGAAGTTGATATCGTAAAGTTCCAACTTTTCTTTAGCTTGTTGCTGAATGTGTTCTTCATAAATTTGATCCAATTGCTCTTGCCTGGCTTCCAGTCCCTGTCTAATGATCCAATAAAAGAAATTAGTATATTTTTTCCCCTTGTTTCAATGCCATATTCCATCCAGTTACCTTTTACCCGCCAGATCCTTTTGCATGTTAGCTTCTTGTGATTGTTTCCATTCTTCCAGTTCACGCTGTTCATAATCTACGCACACCTGGTCAATACGATCTTCCAACGCCATGAGCTTGTTTTTCAAAGACACTATCATTCAAAGAGTAAGAATCATTGTTAGTGGAATCAGATTCAAATGATAACCTTATCATACTTACATGCGGCACTGGTCACTGTTTTCATTTCTTGACGTGTTGATTCCATAAGGCTCGACATGTTTGACAGGCTTGTACATATTTCGTTGTGTTGCTGGCATCTTGACAATAAGGTTCGTAAAAGGTTATCTGCTGCCTAAAAGGTAAGTATCGATTAGACTTGTCAGTACTTCGCACCTATTACTTGGTTTTTAATTATATTACCTTTGCTTTGTTGATATTGTCCAGGTTGCTTTTTCGAAGGGCATCCCTGTCTTGTTCGAGTCTAAGGTACTCACGGTAAGGGAGGGTGATAAGTATTGGGAGCGACGCCTTTTTAGTTTTGTATTTTCTCTTTACCTGTTGATGAGCCTTGCTGTTTCGTGCATTGTGTTGCTTGACATTGGAAATTGTTTCGATGTTTGTGTAGCATTCCTATTAGAACAAGTGATAAAGCAAAGCAAGTGTAAGTTGTAGTGCATTGGGTCTTTACAATATTCTTACGTGTCTGATCTATTGGATAGCAGTGTGTTGATATTATAAAGTTCAGACCGAAGAGCTTCCAACCTAAGACAAAATAAAATACAAGCCATTAATAATTTATTGTCATTGTTGTTTCATGTATACTTACCCTTCCATTCCACGAGTACGCCATTCTTCGTCGTTCAATCTACAGAGGTAGAGGTATAGTTAGTTACTGTGTGGATGTAACCAAAAAGGTAACAAAAAAAGTCATCATATTTAATACTTGCCCAACGGAATCAGCCAAGGATCGTATATTCAAAGAAGTGGAGCTAGGGAATATGTTTTTAAATTGTTGAAACATTCAAAAGTGGGAAATAAAAAGAAGAGGAGCAGGCCTCCACATTTCCAAGGGATGGAGCTTTTTTTTTTTTTTTTTTTTTTTTGAATTTGTATTTTCAAATCCCGCTTCCGCTGGGCTCAAAAGATGAGCAATAAAAAAACCCCCGCAAAACATCATGCGCGTCTTTCTTCCACTTCTTTTTCTCCCACTCTGTTACACCTTTATTTGTACACAATACTCTATTCTCTTCCTTTATCTACTTGATTTAAATTTGGACTAACAATGTCACAACAAATATATAAAGCAACATATTCAGGTGTCCCTGTATATGAAATATCCTGTAATGATGTAGCGGTTATGCGGCGGAAAAACGACTCTTATATGAATGCAACTCAAATCCTAAAGGTGGCTGACTTTGACAAACCTCAGCGTACACGCATTCTCGAAAGGGAAGTGCAAATTGGCGAACATGAAAAGATACAAGGCGGTTATGGGAAATATCAAGGTAAGTTTTTTTTTTTTTATTTCAATACACTCTGGAAAAAAAAAAACAGCAAACTAATCACGCTTTTACCATCATCACTATCTTTCATCTCCTTAATATATAGGTACTTGGGTTCCATTGGAAAAAGCAGCACAATTGGCAAGACATTATAAGGTGGATACTCTTATACAACCCTTATTGGACTTTGTTAAAGGCGACGAGTCACCTCCATTAGCACCAAAACATGTTACAGCTACTTCAACAAAACTTCGGAAACCACGCGAACGACGTACTCGGAAGAAACCCAAACTCTTGGCCGACGAAGAAGCTTCTGATATCAATGACGACTCCGCTTCAGTTACCAAGGATAGTAAATCTCTCTCTGCTCAAACACCTTCACCACGGCGACAACATCGACGGGCTACCACCACTGCTGCTGCTGCTGCTGCTGCTGTTGACTCTGATATGGATGCTTACACTGAAAACGATGATAATGTCTATTCTAAAACAACAAGGCACTCTCGACATAAACGCACCAAGATGAACACTCATATTGATTACATGGAAATGGATGATGAAGATGATGATAATGATATCGACAATGACCTGGACAACACATCACTCAACGAGAAAGCACCAACGAGATCGGTACCACCACCACCACAGCAACAACATAACAACAAATCTTCTCGCCAAAATCCATCATCACAACATCACCAAAGGTCAACAGTATCACCACTCTCTTCACCAAATCTATCATCATCAGCATCCACTCCTCCTTCTTCGGCTGATTATCGTACATCTCCAACAAAACACAAGACAAAGAAGGAAATGGAACATCAACGTACCTACGCCCATAAACTATTGTCTCACTTTTTATCGGAAAACAAGGAAATACCAGCATTACTACAACGACCGCCGCGTGATCTCGACGTTAATGTGATTATTGATGAAGATGGCCACACGTGTCTCCATTGGGCGGCTGTCATGGGACACATATCTACAGTCCAGAGATTGATTCGAATCGGTGCGGATGTCTACCGAGTTAACTACAAAGGGCAAACAGCATTGATGCGGAGCGTTTTATACACCAATAACTATGACCAGAAATCATTCGATCAGCTCCTTGGTTTACTCTCTGGCACCATATTCAACATTGATAAAAGCGACCAAACGGTATTCCATCATGTGGCGGCAACGGCAAATGGTAAAGGCAAACTTTATGCGTCCCGATATTATATGGAAAACTTGCTCAACAAACTTGCTCACAACCGATCGGAACTCATCTCCATACTCAACGTGCAAGATGTTTGTGGTGACACGGCTCTGACAATTGTTTCTCGGATCGGCAACAGAAGACTGATTAGGCTATTGATTGACGCTGGCGCAAGCACAGAAATCGCGAACGAAGAAGGTATGACATCTCAAGATTATTTGGCGGCTCTAGACTCAGCAACAGACAAAGGCAATGGCGACATGGATGGGACAGCAACAGCAGCAACGACAGCGTCACTTTATCAAAGCGAAGAAATGACCCGGGAACAGATACGTCAAAAGGTGGATGCCATGTACAAGACCATGCTCTCTGGGAACCCAACAACAGCACCTTCGATCTCACACTGGGTGGATGATCTTGCAGCTAGTTATGAAAGAGACTTGACACAAAAGGAAAACGCCATCAAGGAAATACAACGGGATCTTCGATCATCAACAAAGCGTCTTGAAGAAACGGAGAAATCAGTGGTTATGCTGACTGGTAATGGTGACAAACAACAAGACAGGAAGAAAGCTTTGGACCAAGGTGATCAACTAGCAACGGAACTGCGTAAACTCTTGCTCTATATACAGAAAACAAGGATTGAACAATGGATCAGGGAAAAGGGTGACAAGGGTGCAGGAGCAATGGGTGAAGACAATACATTACGACCAACAGCATCAGCATCGGAATCGACAACGACAGGAATGATTACAAAACCGCCAACACCTCCCAGTAACGCCCCTACCTCAACTTTATCTGGTGAAAATCCTACATCACTAGCAACAATAGCAACAGCAATAGAAGAGCACAACATAAACCATGATGATGATGGCAAAGCAAAGCTTATCCATACATTACAATCTCAACTTGATCAATTGCAACAATCAAGGAGGCAATTGACAGACGACATTATCACTCAACAAACCACCATTTGTGAAAAGCGCATCCAAAATTACAAGAGGCTGATATCCATGTGTTGTAATATTGCTTATGAAAATGTGGATTCTATGTTGGCTCCTATTTTGGCTTCTTTTGACGAGGCAGGTGCCTTGACTTCGGTGAATTCCTCCTCTAACTGATGATAACCCCCCCCCATATTTTACTTGTCATACTTTTTAATCCCTTGTTTTTTATCTGGTTAGCATTGTATGTCTTTTATTTTATAATAAAGCTCTCTTTCTAAATATCTTATTAGCATAGTTATTCTTTTTATCATTGTTTGATTCACGCATGAAAAAGGGGTGAAAAAAGTCGGCGTCTGAATATTATCTTTGGGTGGGCGGGGAATTGATGTTGTCTCTGGATTCATGTGCTGCAAAAAATCTTTCTTTTTTCACTCTTGAAACTATTCGACATGGCCCCCAAGAGCAACGGTAAGTGGATGAATAGGATGATATATCAACAAAGGGATAAACGATACAACAAATACAATATATGGTTATAAACAAATGGATGGATGGATGGATGGATGGATACAACAACGGAAGTGGGCTCATTCAACAACTGCTTCCCATGAATGCTGGACACTTCTTTACATATATGCATCAACATTTGTCACCTCTCTTCAACTGAATCAGCACTACACCAGCTACACTTCTTATTATCGTTTATCCCTTATCGATTATAGAAAACATTAATGGACTCACCTTTTCTTTCTTTTTTATTTTTATTTTTTTTTACATGTCTCAATTAGCCACCACCAAGGCCCAAAATGCCAAGAAGGCCGCCCTTAAGGGTGTCCACGGTAAGACTGTCCGCAAGATCCGCACCTCTACTCGATTCAACATTCCCAAGACCTTAAAGTTGGCTCGTGCTCCCAAGTACACTCGCAAGTCTGTCCCTCACGTTCCTCGTATGGATCAATACCGTGTCATTCGTCAACCCTTGAACACCGAAACCTCCATGAAGAAGATTGAAGACCACAACACTTTGACCTTCATCGTCGACGTCAAGGCCAACAAGAACCAAATCAAGCAATCTGTCAAGAAGCTTTACGATGTGGATGCTCTCAAGGTCAACACTTTGATCCGGTAAGTCTCTTACTTCTTGTCGCGGGAATGATAATAGTAACTGATTCTTTTTTTTAAAAAAAATCTAGTCCTGATGGTACCAAGAAGGCCTACGTCCGCTTGACTGCTGATGTTGATGCTTTGGACATTGCTAACCGCATTGGCTTCATCTAAATTAGATTCTTCCTTATAGTCTATCCCCTATCCCCTCCATTAAATCCATTTATTTGTCTTGGCAATAAAAACTATCATTTGTAACAGTCTCTTTATATATATATGTATATACTTTGTCTTTGGTTTTTATGGTTTACAAAGTCATCACATTTGATCGAAGTGACGGCAGTATATGCAAAATCCCTTGGATCGGCTATGTGTATATAGTATCACGCTCACCAAAATGTGTATACATCCTATAGTTTTATCCTTGGGTGGCGTTTGATTGTGTCTTCTTCGTCTTTTTTTCTTCATTCTTCTTTGATGAAAGATCTGATTCTTGATGTTCAAGCATTGCAGTTGACCAATTGAAAAGGTTGTCTTGAGACTTTGCTAAAGACTAGAACGCGGAAAGGCTTCACATAACACATCATTTTTTATGGGGTAGTCATTATTCTATCATAGGCGTAGATTTCAGGCGAGTTCTGGGTTGGTGGTGGAAAGTGTTGGCCATAGAGTAGGTGGTCCATAGTAGGAGACCGTATTACGTTAAAAAGACTGGACTTTTTTTTTTCAAACGTGGATTGCTCGTCATGTAGACTAGCCCTGACCATGGAAGGCAGTTTGCCAAATTTCATGCAGGATCGGAATATAACATTCAAATCCCGCCTTTGCTCAGGGCTGTAGAAATCAAGCCAGCTTGGGGAAAATCTTGGGCGAAGACTTTGGGCATGAGATCAGAAAGGTTCTTACTTTGACAGTATTCTTAAAGCAAAAAGAGATCAAATAAACAACTACAACTTTCACCTCTACATGTGAAGTTATGTTTCTCTTTGGCTTCAATGATTGGTGGGATCTCACAGCGTCCGACTCCGTCATTAACGGTGACACAGCCTAATCTGACCCCTTTTACAAATCCCGCATGAGCGGGCATTATAATTTTAGTCCCCCTGAAATTTTTTTCTTCACTGTGACTTTTGACCGGGCATTAAACTTTTTTCGAAAAAACTATAAAAGAGCTTCTTTTTCGATGAACCATTCATTTTTTTCTTTGTTGCTCTTGTCTTGTGATCATTCACGTATAAATCTTTCGCCTTTTACTAAAGATTTCCGTGGCTGCAGGACATAAATGGAGCTGACCCCAATTTTTTGTCAACCCATTCCTTTATTTCTTCAAGGAAATGATGGAAAGGATCACTTTATAAATCAAAAAGTAAATGAAAATTTTAAACACAGATAAAGTCCGCTGATGTGGACTTCTTTTTTAAGGGATTTAAAATTGCCTGCTTCCAGTACCAATGAATTTTTATCAATAAAAATAAAAACCTGTTAAAAAATATCAAAATACTTACCAGAAATGAATCCAGCACTTCATATATTAAGTAGATGTGGATAAGAATATAAATATAACAAAGGTTTGGATAAAATATAATTCAAACTAAACTTGTCAGCAGATCAACCACTTGCGCAGGAGATCTCCCTACTTGTATAATTTAAATCCCGTTACATTTTTTAGGGAGACAGTGCATGTAGGCATTACTCTGACAGAACTTTACCAGATACTACTTGTACCATAAGACATTGTTTATTAAAAAAGTGTTTTATTGGAGTAAAAAGAAAGATAGTACACTAATCTAAACTAAGGAAGGGGAAGTAAATTAATAGTCTAACAGTTTACAGTTACCACCTTCGTACACATCGACCTTGGAAGCACCATGTTGTTTGTTGAGAGTCTTGTAGTGGTCCATGTGGTTGACAAACCAGTCAATATGATTACCATCAAAGCTCCAGCTCTTGTCATCGACCAAAAGACAACCATTGTGTTTCTTGTCCGAGTTGGGAATTGACCAGCCGTCGAGTTGAGGGATATAAATCTTGGTATTGCGTCGCAGGTCGTTGGCAGCCACAGTGATGAAGGGTCGGAGGGAGGTACCGTATGAGGTCAGACCATAAGCTTCGGTTTTGGCGTCGAGTTCCATGAAGCATGCATAGTTCTTGGTGCAAGTGCATGAGCCGAGGTTTACCACTTTAGACTTGGAGATCACACCACTACCTTCCATCACCAGAGCGTCCGCATAAGTTTGAGGAATGGTCGCGATTGTCTTCTTTCCACCACAGGTCTTGATCGATACCTTGTTGCCGTTGCTGCTGTAGTCGCTGGCGTGTGCTGTCCAGTAGTAGGTGAATGCTGCTTGGCGTTTCAGGAGATGTCGTTGGTTAAGATGAGAAATTTTATTATCCACCGATCTCTTGTCGTAATTGCCGTCTTCATCGTCTTCATCGTCTTCATCGTCTTCATCGTCTTCATCATCTTCATCATCTTCATCATCTTCATTATCTTCATCGTCTTCATCGTCTTCATCGTCTTCGTCGTCTTGATCATCTTCATCGTCTTGATCGTCTTCGTCGTCTTGATCATCTTCATCGTTATCTTCATCTTCTTCATCGTCTTCATCGTCTTCATCGTCTTCATCGTCTTCATCGTCTTCATCGTCTTGATCATCTTCATCGTTATCTTCATCTTCTTCATCATCTTCTTCAGGATCTGTTGGTGGTGTATCGTCGTCATCTTCATCATCTTCGTCATCATCTTCAGGATCTGTTGGTATACTATCATCATTGTCGCCGTCGCCTTCAGTATCAGGATCTTCTGGTGGGACGTCGACAGTGTCATCGTCGTCGTCATTGCCTTCAGGATATTCTGGTGGGACGTCAACAGTGTCGTCGTCGTCGTCATTGCCTTCAGGATATTCTGGTGGGACGTCAACAGTGTCGTCGTCGTCGCCATTACCTTCAGGATATTCTGGTGGAACATCGGCAGTATCATCAACGTCATTTTCAGGATCTTTTGCTGGTGTGCCAAGGTCAGCTCGTTCATCTTTATTGTCAATGCCGGATCCACTGGTAATAGCAGTCTTGTCAGGATCTCCGTTTGGATGAGCAGGTGCCAAAGTGCCAAGAGCGAGTTTATTGACCACCTTTTCCTTTATCGTGTTGGACTTGCCCACACAGTATTCACCACCGATTAAGAGATTATCACAGGTGCCACGATTCACAGTCGGATTCAAGTCATAGAATTGGCCCAAAGAGATCCCGTTTTTCAAGGCGAGCTTGGTACATGTATCGCCCTTGATAACTATTAAAGAATCAAACAGTTGGTTCAAGTTTAAAAAGTCATTTTTTATATAATCATTAACGACTTACCAATATGTGTTTTACTGCATTCCGTGTTGCTTTTTTCATTGGAAGAGACGCAATACTTTTTTGTCGGTTTAAGATTGGTGCACTTGGCATTGACTTGAGTATTCCAGGCGTAAAATTTATCGAGTGTAATACCATATTGTTGGGCAATAGAAGAGCATGTTTCATCAGATATCGCTAGAGAGAGAGGACATAAAAATAAAAAAAGAAGAAAAGCGAATTAATAAAAATGTCGAGTCCAACCTTCTTTTTCTCTCTGTGAGATTTGTCGGGGTTTGAAAAATGAAATGCATAGTACCTGTATGATATTTTTGACAAAGATCGCCATGTCGTTTATAAAGATGGATCCATTGACCCTGAGCATTGTAGTCTTTATCAGGGGATCGAGTTAGCACAAAGGAACTTTCCAAGGCGCAGATAGTATGGGTCAAAGCACCCGCTACTACCAAATAGAAGAGACGCATAGGGTTTCAAAAAAGGACAGGAAGGGGAGGGATGAATGAATTGAACCTCTTTAAATCATTTTGCTTACCTTTATATACAAGGTACGCATCAATATAATTTAAAAAACCACCAATAGTTGGTACTGATGTTTTTGATGATACACATGTGAAACACGGATCTAGTTTCTTCACAACCCAGGAATAAAGAAGTAACAGAAAATATCCCACTTTTCTTTTTTTCACTGTCAACTATATTAGTACCACATAAGTTAAAAAGAAGTTTTTTTTTTTTTTTTTTATTGAGTATAAGGGGTAATAATCATACATACAAATATTATATAAAGACTAGGGTAAAGTAAAATAGACATAATAGTAATAGTAATATACAAATGATGGGAGAGGTAAGGGAAAGGAATGGAGTAGTAGAGGTATGTGTTAGCAATCATCATCATAAGCAGCAGCGATAAGAGCAGCAGCACTTGTTTGGTCATAATGGGGTCGTAAGAAGGAGTTAAAGTAGGCATCTAGTCGGTCCACATCTTCATCATCATTCAATCGTACCCGTGCACCAACATACCCATCCGGTCGGATAACCACCATAGTAGGCGATTTGTTCTTGACAGGACTGCTGTTGTAAGCTGTGTGACATTGATGGTCATGATCCAGGTAAACTTTATCCAGCCCAAAAGGAAATGCAGCATGAATTACCGAGGGTGGGGTAGAGTTGAGACATTTAATCACGTCATTTTTACTGGAGGTGGTAACGTAGAGGAAAGAGAAGAGTGGCGATGATGAGGTTGATGATGATAATGATGATGAGTTGGATGAGAATGAGGTGGACCGTGCATCATCATTGAGCTGATGAGGTAATGGTGGTGAAGATGTAGTTGTAGTAGTATCATTGTCGTCCATGTAGTAAGCTGATGAGAAGGATGGTCGTTGTTCGTTCATACTGAGTCGAGTCATGTTGGTGGTCATCGATGTTGGTGAGCCAGGTATGGAGAATGTTGAATAGGACGCCCGTGTGGTTGGATAAGAGAATGAAGACCGATGAGATGATGACAAGGATGATACAGATGCACGTTGATTAGGTTCTGTTGATGATAATGTAGGTAATGAGGGTGATGTTGATGTCGGTGGTGGTGGGGATGGTATAGGTGATGATGGTCTTGCTGTGTTTGATAGTGAGTTTGTTGATATGGATCCGGATAATGGTAATGCGTATGCCAAGGCATACCTATTTTGATGATGCTGATGGTGCGTTTCGTATCGATGGATAAAAGAAGTCGGTGAATCCAGGTACCGTCGAAGTTTCCGTAGGGTTGACAAACATTTTTCGTCCTCGTGTATGTTGCCGCAAAATACCAAGATGGTGAATGTCACGTCAGAGTATTCCCAGCCCATTTTGTCCAACAGATAATAGTAATTGGGTCGAATACGTTTCCACCGTTCCGAAGTTGTTGGTGTCGATGTTACTGTTGACGATGCTCCTGTAGACGAAGAAGAGATTCCTTCGGATTTGTCGGACCGATGTTCCTGTTGCAAATTCCCATTACTGTAATAGTTCATTGCCTTTTTTGTCACAATATGTAGTTTTGCCAAAGACCAACCAGATGATGATACAGGAGTGGATGATAGAGATCGTGGACGGCCGTCTGTCTTTTTAGTATTGCTGCTGTTGATGTTGTTGTTGCTGTTGCTACTACTGATACTGCTTCCGCTTGGTGATGGAGAAGGTGGAGAGTCATCTGTTATGATTGATTTGAGATTGTTTGGTGTAGTGCATAAGCTAGGTTGAGTCAACAGAATTTGAATCATGGTGTAAGGTTTTAGCCGAGCATTTTGAGCCAATGAGCCTACAGCACCAAAGTCGACACGGTTTTGCATCATTTGAGCCGCCGCAGTGATGGTGTTGCTTTCGGAGACCGCCAAAGAAAAGCTACTAGCTGTGCCCAGGTTAATCAGATTGGTTTGATAAGGTGTTTCGCCAACAAGACAAGGTCGATTCTTTTGGATTTTGTAAGTTTGCTCTTGAGGATGAATAGTATCGGATCGAGAATCGAATAGTGCTGATACTGATGCTTGTGAAGAAGAAGATGATGTTGTAGATCGATTGCTGATGAGTTGTACAAAGGCTTGTGATGCAGTGAGTACGTCATCCAATTTTGACCTTAATTCTTCTTCATATGTATCCAATAGCAAAGGAGAGGCCCGTCGATGCAAGTGCAAGTATAGTTTCCAACAGAGGTTTTGTGCTTGTTCCAAACCAAGATTTGTTGATAAAAGTCCAGGAGGTTCAATTGATTGTGCAGCCCCACCAACCAAGAAGAAACGTCGATCCAAAGCATATTCTTCGCAAGATTTACTTTCCGCTAAAGAAGAATCAAAGTTAGAAGATTACTTTTTTTTTTTTTTTTTTTTTTTTTTTTTTGTCTAGCAGTAGTTACCTGACCAGCTAAAGTAAGAATGCACCTTTGTGAATTCGATTTGATATGGATCCATAATAGACTTGATATGACGCTGTGCTTTTAGTAATGGTACGGAATCATCAATGGTAAGTTGACTCCAGCGAGGTTGGTGTTCAAACATAAAGTACATTTTTTGACCATGACCTTTTAAAATATAAAGTTTTGTGAGTGGGTGTGTGATTCTAAATGATGTGTGACACTCCATCATGATTTTCCTTTCTTATCATGACCAATTCCGATTATTCCTTACCAACAATAAACACTGCGTCCTGACCTTTAGTCACAACAGACATACGAGTACCTGTAAAGTTAGTTGTAACGTTGGCCACCAGAGTATAAAAAACACCAGAATTCCCATGACTACGTTGCGCGATTCCTATATAATAGGTAAAAAGTTGGTATATAATGAGATACACGAATCAGTTTGTTACCTAGTTTATGTCGAACGAAGCTTCGTTTTCCATCGGCACCCACCAAAATTCGAGATGTCCAATGAGTGATAATGTCATCCTTGATATTTAATAGTGTAGCGATAACAGTTTGATCTTGTTGTTGGTAGTAAACAGGATCACCATCACCTAGGTTGACCAATTCGTGTTGATAGTCGATCTGGACACCAAGACTGGCCAAAGCTTTGATGAGCGCTTCACAAACCTTGTCACACTCGTACGAGAGACTCCAGTTGAATTCAGTCACTTCGTTTTCCCACACCCGATAGCTTTGATGGGTTGTATTGGCGGCGTGGCTTCCGTGTCCGTTGTTGGCGAATGTTTCGAATTTCCAGTGTCGAAATCCATCCTGCAGCATAGTTTCTGTTACCCCAACACTGTTTAAAAGTTGAAGACTACGTGGTGACCATAGGAATCCCTTGCTCTTGTTACTTGATCCATCCTTGCTTTTGTCTAGTGTGTATGCATATGTCAAAAAAAAAAAAAAGTTAGGAGCTGAGTTTTTCTTGTCCCAACAAAAAAAAAAGCAAATTGCTGGATTAGTAAGAATGAATCGACTTACCAATGATGCGCACAGAAAACCCCATCTTGGTTAATAAGAGTGCAGTATACAGACCAATAGGACCTAAATAAATATAAAGACAGTGAACTAGTTAGTTGGTATTGTCAGTTTGTGTCAAAGTGAATCTTACCAGCGCCGACAACAAGAACATCCGAGTCTACGTTGTCCGAGTACATCAAAGTATTTACAATTGTTGAGTTGGCTATATAATGTATGGTATTTGTAAGAAGAAGTTATAAACTAGGTATATTATAATAGAAGAGGTATGAGATCAATTGTGGGGAAAGAAAAAAAAAAAAAAAAGAAGGGAGTGTTAAAGAGAAAAGAAGAAAAGAAAAAAAAGGGAAAAAGGAAAGAAAAGCCCTCATACTGTTGCACAAGCGGGATTTCAAATATGCAAATTTGCGGGGGAAGCAGAAAGCCAATAATACAAAAGGAATCAAATCGCTTGGTTTACCCATATCACGCGCCCCAGTTTATTATCCCCACCAAACCAGTTTATCATCACAAGTAATCATGCCTTTTCCCTTGTTTCTTTTTCTCTGGGGTCCAAGAAAGAAGAGTGGAGGGATAAGTAAAGTTGCATAAATGAGGCGCATGTAACATTGCCAGAAATATGATTCAGTAATGAGGGACAAACCATCAAGCCAAGGGGGTATATATATCAAGTAGATTCTTAATATGGAACCACAATAATAATTCATATTTAAACACTTTATTACTTAATGGTTGACATTAACTATTTCATTAAATCATGCTTGGAAAAGATTGGTTCAATATTCGATCATATCAGTCCCACTGACATTTATGGAAGTCGCACTCGGTCATTTCAAATCCCGCTTTTAATGAAGAATGAGACTTGTAGGTCGTTCCCTCATCACTGGGTCAACCTATGGGGCAAAATAAAGACACATGACACATTTTCAAAAAAGACACACAGACACAAAACAAGTAGCGTTAGTTATACATATAGAGTTCTATTAGTAAAATAAGTAGCAAAGGTAAAAGATATATATATATATAAGACTAGTAAATTATAATATAGTAGGTATTAAGTACATAAAAAATAGTGAGTATAGTAATTATTTCTATTAACAACATCCACCAGATTGTGTAGGTTCAACAGAAGTACCTTGACCGATCTTGACAGTTGAGTTGGATTGTTGTTGTTGTTGTTGCATCGTAGCACCGATTCTTTCTTTGATCTGCCTGGCCATGGTCAAGAATGCTTGTTCAACATTGGTAGAATCTTTGGCAGAAGTCTCCAAGAAAGGCATCTTTAAGATATCAGCCAATTCCTACGTTTGATTATAAATGATCATCAAAGTTAAACCCATAAGTTTCTGTAGTTCACTTTTATATCACCTACTTTTGCCTGTTCAGTATCCACCACCTTCTTGTCCACCAAATCACTCTTATTCCCAATTAAAACCTTTTCAACGTCCCCAGATCCATACCGATGGATTTCACCCACCCATTGTTCAAGATTGTCGAATGAATCCTGATCCGTTACGTCGTACACCACAATAATACCATGAGCACCACGATAGTAGGACGATGTTATAGTGCGGAATCTTTCTTGACCAGCTGTATCCCACTACAAAAACATAAATCAGGTAAGAGTTGTTGATATATCATCAAGTTTGATCCTCTTACAATTTGCAGTTTAGCCGTCTTGCCATCGAGTTCAATGGTCCTGATTTTCTATAAAAAAAAAAAAAGGAGAGAGAATAAGAGTCAGTATCATTATCGTCATTTATCGTTTTCTACGACTTACAAAGTCAACGCCAATGGTAGAAATGTAACTTTCTGTATAACTATCGTCGGCGAACCGTAGTAGTAGACAGGATTTTCCAACACCAGAGTCACCAATAAGAAGAAGTTTGAAGAGGTAGTCGCTACAGATTAAGAAAAGTAATTAAAAGAATGTGAGTATTCAAAGTCGTTTGAAAGCCTGCAAGATGTTCAACTTACTATTCTGAATTCATAACGTGAGTAAATGCAGAGATGCGAGAAATGTAAGAGAAAGAGATGTGAAAAAAAAAAAAAAAAAAAAAAGAGCGGGGCTTTTCAAGTGCTGTATGTCGGGATTTGAAATACGGTCTTACTGGTAAGGTTGACTTCATGTGGTCTGAACACTGACTAGTCTTCATCGTTCAAATCATCATTGGCATCATGATGTAAAAATATATTGAAGCTTTTCGGAATACATGGGTTCTAAGTGATGTCTTTTTACCAATAGAAAAAAAAAGCACATACTTTCATTGGCGTCCAAGCGTCCGGATGAAAATTTAAATCCCGATTTCCCAATAAAGTAACTCGGCTGAAAGTAAGCATTGTAAAGGGGGTCTTTTATTTCTATCCCACTCAATCAACCTTGTGCCCTGTTTACATTACACAAGAAGCCGCCCCCTTTTATGAATCCGAATATAATAGTTCAATCTTTTTTGTTGTTGTACCTTTTTTTCTCTTCTTATGATATGAGCCTCCCTTCCAAAAAGAAGAAAACCAAAGGGAAGAAGTCATCCTACCCAAGCAAACTCGATCCAACGATGATCCCCAGTCAAAATGACATTAATCTGGTTAGATGCAGTTGGGAGCGAGTGATTGAAATCCACCACCCCTCAGACGAAGACGGTGTTTCGCCCGCTCAAGCATTTGGATTAGCATTTTACGATGCCCTGTTTCATCTTGACCCACAAGTCCAGCAGTTGTTCTGTGGCACCAATGTCCTGACGCAGGCCAAAATGTTGACGTTTGTGATTGGCTGTCTTGTCCGGGCTCCCATGATTGCCCCTCATCATGAAAGATTAACCATCAAGGAAATCAATGCCCAGAAACACCAGGACAATGGGGATGAAAGATGGTTGGTGAATAAGATCACGGAACTCGGGGCCAGGCACCATTTTTATCATGTCGATCCCTGCCATTTCCAGTTGGTAGGTCCCGCCGTGGATGTGGCCCTCAGAGCACGACTGCAGCATGAGTATAACGATGCCATTGGTTATGCTTGGATCAAGACCCACGCTTTTGTTGCTCATCATATGGCACACGGACTTTTGGCACAGCGGCAATGGGAGAAAAGGAAATCACTGGTACGTCGTTTCTCTTGCACTATACAATAGCGTTTTTTATTCTTGATTGTAGTATATAATGAACTTATCTAAACTATGTACATGATGTTTATTTCTGTCAACATGGCAGGTTAATTTATAGCACTGATTATTTTTTTTGCATGAGAGCGGGATTTAAATATTAAAATTTCAAATGGCGCCCATTTTTTACAACTCTTCCGTGCAGACATGAAAGATAAACATACACTGTCTATTCTATTAATAGCTATTAACATAGGATGTGTGATATCTGAATACACCAAGTTCCATATATTTAATAAACAAGACATTTAGAGAAGCATAGGACCAATTTGACAAATGGAGAAGTTTTTATTTTGTTTTATTAACATCATACTTTTAGTAGTGATAAAAGGGGGAAGTAAAAAAAAAAAAAAAAGGTCTATATGAGTTAAAGTAAAGGAAGGGGGATGAGAGGTCTAAAGTAAACGTTGATGACGGTCTTGATGTTGGATCACATTAACAATTTGCCGCATCGCATTTTGATCACCCAGACCGCCCCGTTTATCTAACCAGAATCGACCAGGTGAAGATGCTTCTGGGTGTTTTGCCAAAAAGTTGGGTCGAAGAGTCCAAGTCAATAAGAATCGAGTGGTTGGTTTCAAATCGGCTAGTTGTACTGTGGTATGTTTAGGTCTTGCTAATAAATCCATTGTTTCCAAAGTAATGGTAGTTTTAGGTGTGATTGTGCTGTTGCTGTTGTTGTTATTGTTGTTGACCGTGATGAGATTCGGATTGGTGGGGTTATGGAGATAGATACTGCTGATAAAGGGAGACAATAAAAAGTGTAAAGCACCTGTAGAGCAGGCACTGGCAGCTAAGGCTGTAACAAGATAATTCAAAACAATATATCGGCAAGTGGTTTCTAGTTAATACACATAATACAAAACATTATCATAGTTACTATCATTAGATAGGAAGAAACCAGACCAATGAAACATTACCTGTCATAAACATGTATTCGTTAATCCCAGTCGACTGTACTATAAGAAATAAATATTAATAAAGGGTGAATTTAAAGTTGTTTCTTTTCCGTTTAACTATAGTTCCATTACCTGCTGGTGATTCCCAAAAGTACATTAGGGCCGGAGTGGATATGGAAGATAACTAGAAAAAGAATGAAACAAGACAAGTTAGCATCAGGGACAGTGTCAAATATTACTTTATACATTACGGTTAAAGTGGAGACAGAGAAGACTTTGGCCAACCGGACGATAAGTGCACTTGGGGTTGTATAGACTAGTCTTTTGCCATGTTGAGTAACAGTGGTTGATGCAGCAGAAGCTACTTTGTGGGCAGCCGTCATGTTATGAGGAGATAAATAGTCGAAAGAGAGAGGTAAAAAAATTTTGTGATCCAAATACCAGATGTTTATTTAAAAGCCCGCTTTCAAGGGACGACAGACCAAAATAACAGTTTAAAGGAATACTATGCTATAGGGACACCCATTGTATGTGATAATCGTTCAAATGTCATTTTGTGGTATCTAGAGAGGTTTTGGATGAATCGATGGCCAGTCTAATATAAAGAAAAAAAAAGTGTTAGTTTCATGTTACCACCACTAACCCCACTTCTCTTTATTTACACTACTTACAGGGTTTCGTTCTAACCGAAGAAAGAGTTCTACTGTGTATTGTCGGACTATGTTGGATGAATGGAAGAGACCAGTTGCCAAAGGACCAAGTCCACCATGATATTGTGGTAGATATGATAAAAACTAAATAAAAACAAGAGGGTTAGTAATCGAATCTCCCACCCTGTAGACTAACGATAGTTGTCTTCTTTTTCTTTTTTACCTCGATGATTTGCCGTTCGGTCACTATATTGTTTAAAAAAGCTTCATAGATAGCAATGACTTCACTATCAGGTAGATTTCGTAACTGTTTTAGTTTGGCAAGTTGTCGATAAATGTCAAGGTTCTTTAGTCCAGGTCCTTGTCGCCAAGTTTGAAAGTCCTAGATCGTATTACAGAGATACAGTTAGTTTTTATAAATCACTTTGGTTATTATCACTTACACGTTGGAAGTATTTGTATGATAAGGTTTGCCGCCAACCTTCGATTCGACTGGCATTGACTGTCAATTCACGTTGTTTAGTAGCATCATCAGGGAAGACTGATCCAGAGCCCAATAAGCCAGTAGGGTCTGCTTCAGCATCAGGTGTCCAACTAATCTTGCTTTCTTGATAAACTTGATCTTCATACAAGGCAGCCAGTCGTACAAACCTATGGACATAATCTTGGAATTTGGCCCGAATGGAAGTTTCACCATAGTGTGCTTGAATGGCAGTTAGGACCTAAAAAGAGAAATTAGCAAGTTCTGTTTGAGCATCATGGAGTAATACCAAACTTACATCATGCATAAAGTCCCAATCATAATCACGCTCCTTTGTATTCTTGTCATCGGTTTTCAGGGGTAAGACAGAGTTTCCAGCCGAGGTCCGACCAATGGATAGGGAAGCAAAACCTTCTTCAAAGTAAGCCAGAGATTGTTTTCGGCCAGGTGAGGGTACTTGTATATCTTTACTGACGGTGATCTTTCCAGTATCAATGTTGCATAACACATCCCACCAAGCAGTATGTTCTTCATAAGTTGGATTCGTGACACCAGCAATAAATCCAGGACTAGTTAACATGGTGTGGATCAGATTAATAGAGTTAGTATCAGTTCCTTTTTTTTTTTTTTTTTTTTTTTTTTTTTTTTTTCAAAATTACCATTTTAAAAGATCATCTACACTGGTCAAATTGGTGTAAGGAAAGGCCCGTTCAGTGAATCCCCGCAATACAGTCCCACATCCACTACCAAGAGCACAAGCAGCCAAAACATAATTAGCTACTTCACCTGATGGATGTCCATAGCCCAAAAAGATGACCCGTTTCTGTGTCAAAAGAGCATTTAACAAGAGCATGATCGGATGTGTATAAGCACCTTGTGAATCCAAATGAGGGTGATGGGGGTTTGGTGATCCAGAATGAGTTTGCTGTGGAGAGAAGGTGGTGATCAATTTGATTAGGGAGAACTAGAAAAAGGTTTAAATAGTGTGAGTATTTCAATCAAAAAGTAGTAATAGCAATAGTAGTTTTTCTTCCAACTTACATCACCGACTTCTTCATCATTCATAGTCAGAGGGACCCGAATAGGTAACTTGATTCCATCATAATCAATTTTAGTTTCATAAAAATGCCGATCCTTTCCAAGTGATGCCAATACTTTTTGCCCTGATGTCAGATCAATATAGGTTCCACGCCGTAAAAGATGATGTTGATCCAATGTATCCCAATCACCACCACCGTCTACAGTTTGTTGTTGTTGCTGTATTATTGTTTCCATCGCAGGTGTCAGTGTCGTAGGTGATTGTACATTTTCTGCTTCAATGTCGAACATTTCTTCAAACATTGATTTGTCGTCTGAGGCGCGCAAGACTTGTCGTTCGTGCCAATTAAAGTTGGGCATCCGTGTAAGATCCATCGAATTGACAGCTTCATAAAGAGATACCAGAATGTCTTGTGAAGGATTTTCAAAGTACTTTTCCATTGCTAATAACAGTACAGGCTATAGTATAAGCAGAAGAAGAAGAAGAAGAAGGTTAGTAAAAATAAAAATAAAAAATAAAAAAAGGAGAGGAGAGGAGGGAAGAGTGAGGATTCCTTACCTTGTAAATATGAAGGAATTGATGTCGGGTACAAATGGCCATAGCTTTAACATGAGCACCTCTAGGTAAAATAGATAGATTAGAATGCATGCGTCTTTTTCATATTGTATTTAGGGAACTTACCTTCTAGCCGTAGCATCATGTTTGGTCCGCACCAAGTTGAGGACATACAACAAGGGGTTATCGTCGGTCGATCTCGTTACTTGTTCTTTTTCAGGGTCAGGGATCATTTGATTCAAGCAAAAGATGGTCCAGTCTTCAGCACGCAAGTGAGCACCATCTGGTAGCATGAGTTCCGATAAGATGCTAAATAGTCAAGAGGAAGAGGAAGATTCAAGTGAGTAAAAAGTCCAATTGCGATAAGATTAGTATGGTTGTCTACTTACTGTTCATCCGTTCCAGTTTCTTTGGGATATTGATAAGTTAATGAAGCCCCCTTGTCAATATCAAATTCTGCCAGCAGAATGTATTGGACGTGTTGATGAGGTGACATGACAATTAAAAAAAGAATCCAATAGGGAAAAGAAAAAGACAATAAGGAGGGGGGAATGTTAGAAGTTTGATTTTTTTAATAGTCGGGATTTGAATGTGCTACTCCCCCCACTCTGAAAGAAGTATGAGGTGATGATCATCTTACCATTAAACCGTCCAGAGTGTCAATAACAAAATGTAAGCATGTACATGATTCCCCCTTATTGTTTAATATACTCATGATAAGTATTAATTGACTCAACAATGGTGATGACCCATTTGTCTGCTTTATGTTGACTATGTTGATTATTGAAATCCCGACATTCTGGTGGGGGGGGTATAAAAATGCCGCGAACTCAATTCTTTATTCTTCTTTTCTTTTCCTTTTCCTTTTTTCTTTTCTTTTTATATCAAAACATACTATGGATATAAAGGTATAATGTAAAAACAAAAGAAAAAGAAAAACTCTTGTCCTTTGTTTAGATTGTGTATATCATACTAACTAAATCATTTTTTGGGGGTAGGTCGATCTCCAACAATGGAATCAAGCATGTCAAGCCTTTGATAATCAAAACTATGTCGATGCTCTGAAGACCTTATTAGTAAGTATATTATTTAACAGAGAAAAGGGTATCCGAGCCGATGGTTTGTCTTACCCATACATATTCACCTCTTCCTTCTCTCTCTCTCCTCCCCCCCCTTTTTTTTTCGCCACTAGCGATGTCGTCCAAGCTCAAAAACTTATTTTAATGCTGGTATGATTTTGATTACACGTCATGATTATAAACATGCGGTAAGAACAGACAAAAAAGAAAAGAAAGGAAAGGAAAAAAGAACCAGTACTAACCAACATTTACCTTTGTGATACATATATTCAATCGTATAGGTGGAGATGTTTACCAAGGCAATCGAGCATGACCAGTACTTCTCTGCTGCTTACTTTCAACTAGGTGTGGCCAATGTAATGATGGATAAACTCGAAAAAGCTGTGACATGCTTTGATTCTGCTTATGATGTAGGTGAACAGATAGAATAATAACATGATATACTAACTCTTGCTTATTTATAATCATGGTGCTGGAGAGTAGAATCTACGAGGAAACAAAATGATCAACTATCAACAGCTTGGATTGGATTTCATCTTGTACGCCTGTGAAATACTTTATAATCGTGCTATCTGTCGACTGGATTTGGGTAATCATCAAGGTGGAATGGATGATTTGAACACGGCTCGACAACTCAAAATGAACCATCAGCATGATATCATCAATCGAGTTATCAAAAATTCGGATAACTTTCCTTTTGGTGTTTTTTCTATTCCGCCTGGTGTCATCTATCGTCTCACCAAATGCCAACAACAGTTACTTGATGGTGTCGATGCTCTTTCCGCCTTGTATCAATGCAATCGCCAGGCTGCCATTGCTGCTGCTCAGGATATTCTTCAAGTGGATCAACAACAATGTGATGGAGGTAACAGCAACAAATTGGAAATCTTAAGAAATCATCACCTTCCAACTCGTTGGGCAAAGTATCTACCAGCAACCATAACCAGAGAAAAGACCGGTCGGATAAGAACTCTCTCACCAATTACAACCATTACCAACACAAGCATTATGCCTCACACCTTGTATCCAATACCACCCCCATCCACTTCACCTGCCCCTTCTTCTTCATTCAAACCCCGACAAATGCAACCTCAACTAGGCGCCCATTGTGGTAATAGAGCTGGATCTCCAAACAACGACAACCTTATACAAGATGGAAAAGGCACATCAGGAATGGACAACGCATACAATACCGGCGAAACATTAAAACTCAAGTTGCATTACAAGGATACTCATGATCTAGTGGTCCATGCGCATAGTACATTCCAAGAAGTGCTGGTCAAATCTCAGGAAAAACTAAATATATCCCCTACCAAGAAAAATGGGCTGAAACTCTTCTGCAAAGGTGATGATAATCAATGGGTACAACTCGTCGACGACAAAGGCTGGTCTTTTGCAAAAATCAATAACAAGGAAATTGTCGCTGCCTGTAGGTCACCACCATCCCACCAAACGAAGAAGGATAAGATCGACATATGGTGCATTACGTGATAGATTCTCCCACTAGTCTCTCTCTATCTCTTTTTTATTTTTATTACATACATGTTAGAATAGTATCCATCCCCTTAAATTATTTTTTAAATAAAAACAACATGCTCTTTGTGTCACTTATGATTATCTACTACTTTGTGATTTACAGTTTGCCAGCTAAAAGAAACACACTCCTTGAGAGTGCAGACCCTGAACTGTCGGAGTTTAACATCTGACAGATTGTATGCATATACTGGTGAAAAGTGATTTCTAGATGTCATCCTCACCCCCTAATTAACACAATATTATACAACTGGGCTATATATTTTATTATTCCAATTTACTTTTTCTTGATCCTTCCATGTTAACATAAAAGGAGAATGACTTACTCCTTTGTGGAACCAAAAGGAATCATCCTCCCTTCTGGTGATAGACATCGACTCCTTTCTTGACCATGTGATCTGTTCGCATGTGTCTTCCGATCGCATACATTCTAGACAAGTAATAGTGTATCAATAATGAAAAGGACAGTATTGTCTGGGGGTTGCAGAAAGAGGAGGACTATGATTAAAATACAGATATCCATAATGATCAGTGTTCACTTGATTAAGACGACATTTCATAAAAAAGGACGATGGAAATTACCCCTGATCTGGGGTTAAAATATGTTTGGTCCCCATCTGCCAAGATATTAGTATTTTCACAAGGAACACCAGCGCAAACTACTCTTCCTACCACGCCATCAGCTTCACCCGTCAACCGACCTTCCTCTCCCTCCCAAGACAATCATCTGGCTCCTCCTGAACCTGGCACTTGCAGCAAATCGTAGATTATTTATCATCATCATCATTATCCCCTTTGTTTATTATTAACTCCTCATTCTAGTTTAGTAGTTTTTGTATTTACCTTGGGGGTAAAAAGCAAAAGAAATATATGAAGCGGTTTTCTTTGTGTTAGGGTCTGGTCGGGGTTTCGATTTTAAAATCCGATAGTGCATGAATTTCACGATCTGGTAAACTAAGTTTGACGATCAGGGGTAAAGTAGTAGAGGAGCAATTGACGTTTGAAAAAAAAAGTCCCGAGTCTTTTCATGATGATGGGGTGAGATTGGCCTGGACATAATGACGGGGGGAAATAGGGCCAGCCTCTTGTCACAATTTCATTCACGGTGATGTGTATGTAAAACATTCGAAAATGAAGGGGGATGTCATTTTCTTCCTCCTGTCTTGAACGGGCACATATCCCAGTCAAGTGTTGAAGGGAAAAGGCAGTTTGAAAGTTTTGCCATGTTGACCGGATGGTTCACCAATGATATTGAAACCATGTGGGTGGAAGGCGCGGGTATTTCCAAGTAAGCAAGCCGATTGGTGCGGGGTGCTACCGGTTGACGGATCGGGATTTGAAAATATATTTTTGACAGGTGACTCGATTACTACTTTCTTTTCACTTGACGCTCAAAACCATCTTGTTGAAACGAATACTCAAAAGCATAGTCTCTTTTCAACATGATTGTTTTTGGAATGGAAGAAATAGATTGACACATACCAATACATGGTTTCATCCTCGCCCGAGATAACTTTTTCGCTGAGTAAACAATGACGTGGGGAATAACCATTTTACCTTTTGCGGCAAAATGATCAAATGACTTTTTTTGTTTTCCTGCCACCAGAAGAATCGAAAAAGAAACATGAATACCCCTGTATCTTATTTAATCAGTATCCGTAATTTGACTGGAGCGGACAATCATGCAAGCGGAGTTGGATCCGGGATTTGAAAAATCGGGTGAACCTCTTGTTTGACAGTTATCCTTGAAAAAGAGAAAAAACACATCCATTCATAATTCCTTTTAACATTCCCCTTGTTAATTGGCCTATTTATGAAGCTTTTATGCCGAACGAGAAAAACTTTTTCATTCGGGCAATATCCCTTACTTTTTTTTTTTTTTTTTTTGTTGGGTCAAAAAAAAAAAGTACATTTGTCAGCCAAAAGTGATACTTTGAAGATAAGCTCCCACCTCTTGAAAGTAGTGGATGACGTGACAAAGATAACGTAAATATAACATCCTTTTAGGGAAAGAGCGTGACAAAAAAGTCATTTTCTTCTTTCGTTCCAAGTTGAGATGATTGGTGATTGATGAGTCGGCGCCTGGACAATGTTTATCCATCAACCCGCTTCACTTATCCCGTGAGAAAAAAAGGTGAATCCCATCGATTGGGAATGCCGATAAAGTTTACCTTTAAAGGATCATTTGCGATTCAATTTTCCCACGATAGTGACTCAAGGCAAAAGAAAAAAGAAGAAGGGGGGAACTTGATGGCAACATCAATAAGTAGTATGACTAGTCTCGTTTTGAAGAATCTTGGTTTATTGACACTATCCTTCAAATGAACGACCTGAGTCATGAGAATACAAAAACCAATCAAAAGAGCTACCCAATAGTAAAAGACTTGGAGGCGGAATTTGAAAGTACGGGAAAATTTTTCTCTTTTTGGATAAATACCTGAATTCCCCGTGATTCCTCATTTTTCCTCTCTCTTCCCATTCTTCCTACTTTTTTTTTTTTTTTTTCTTCCTTTTATATATATATATCGTTACATTACAACAAATGGGGGATAACGATCATTATCTACCAACGACTGATGACAAGGCCGCTGATAACAACTTGTCCACTACAGTAGATAAAAACGCATACGTGGAATCAATCACCACCTCACACGAATACGATGGTCATGATGGTCAACTTTTTGGCCCCGAACCGACTGAAGAAGATTGGAAAACATTACCTGAAGTATCCGATTTTATTCCAAAGGCGGCCTACTTGGTCATCTTGGTGGAATTCTGTGAACGATTCACTTACTATGGTTTGAGTGGTCCCTTCCAAAACTATGTACAATACCCTGATCCTCCTTTTTACCCTGCTGCTCAACCTGGTGCTCTTGGCAAAGGTCAACAAACTGCTACTGCTCTTACCACTTTCTTCCAATTCTGGTGTTATATTACTCCTATCATTGGGTAAGTCGAAAAAAAAAAAAAAGACCAAATATTAACCCACTTTTTTTTCCTTTCCTCTCCCTTTATCTAGTGCTATCATTGCTGATCAATTTTGGGGAAAGTACAAAACTATTGTTGTTTTTGCTGCTATCTACTTTGTCGGATTGGTGATTCTTACATGCACGGCCATTCCTAATGCTATTGCCAATGATGCTGCGTTCCCTGGTTTTGTGGTGGCCATCATCATTATTGGACTTGGTACAGGTGGTATCAAATCCAATGTATCTCCTTTGGTAGCCGAACAATATGTACAGAAATCTCCATTTGTCAAGACTCTCAAAAGTGGCAAACGGGTGATCGTGACTCCTCAAGCAACCTATCAAAAGATCTTCAACATGTTTTACTGGGGTATCAATGTGGGCTCTCTATCTGCCATCGCCACCACCGAATTGGAAAAACAAGTTGGATTCTGGCCGGCCTACTTACTTCCTACCGCCATGTTTGTGCCTTGTATGGTTGTGGTTATCCTTGGTCGAAAGCAATACATTCAAAATCCTCCTCGGGGGTCTGTGTTTATTGAAGCCGGGCGTCTGTTTGCCATGTCATTCAAGGTCAAAGGCAATCTGGAAGCTTGTAAACCATCCAACTTGATTCATACTCACCCTGACATGGTATCCAAAGCGACTTGGGATGATATCTTTGTGGATGAATTGCGACGTACTCTTCGTGCCTGCATTGTCTTTTGTTGGTTCCCTATCTACTGGTTGTGTTACTCTCAAATGACAAATAACTTGGTATCTATGGCTGGTAAAGTGGAAATATTATTTGATGATGTGGAAAATGTGTACTGATCCTTTTTTTTTTTTTTTGTGCTCATTGTATAGGTACTATGCAAACTGGTGATGTCCCTAATGATATTATGCAAAACATTGATCCTATCTGTTTGATCATCATTATCCCATTAATGGATGCCTTTATCTATCCCTTCCTTCGCCGAATCGGTTTACCTATGCGACCTATGGTACGAATCTCATGTGGTTTCTTCTTTGCTGCTGTTGCAATGGGTTATACTGCGGGTATTCAAGATATGGTGTACCGTTCGCCTCCCAACTATGATCATCCTGATGGTCCCAACGATATCTCAGCTGCTTACATCATTCCATCCTACTTTTTTATTGCTATATCTGAAATCTTTGCCTCCATCACCGGTCTGGAATATGCTTACAAGAAGGCTCCTCAATCTATGAAGTCTATTGTCATGGCTCTCTTTTTGTTCACTAACTGTTTCGCCTCCATCCTTGGTTTTGCTCTTGTGTCAGTGGCTGTCAATCCTAAATTGAAGTAAGTAAACTGATCTTTTGATGAATGTTAAAGACCAGATTGACTAATCTAATCTCTCTCTCACTTTTTCTTACTAGATGGATGTACACTGGTATCTCTATTACCGCCGGTATTTGCTGTGTCCTCTTTTATGTTTGCCATCACAAGAACGATTTGGTCGACAAGGAAGAAGATGCTATTGTCCGAAGTGACAGCCAAATGCAAGACTACAAGCACAATGATCACATTATTACCACGGCCGAATACGAAGCTGAAAAGAGTGCTGTTTGAATGGAAACCACCTAGTCATCAGCTTCCTTCTATTCTCTTTATTACTCTTTATACAGTTGTTATTCAGAAGCCGGGCTTCTTTGATTACTTACTACTTCCCCTAGCTTTATTTAGATATTTATATAGTATATATAGTTGTACCCATTTATATTAACATCTCCCCCACATTCTATCCATCCTTGTAAAATAATAAAACATCCGCTCTGTCTCTCTCTTTTATAGTTGGTGAATTTGGTTTCATGCTTTAATGAATGATAAAGAGGGCTTGTCGAAAGCAGCCATCATGCAAAAAAGCATGCCTTCGATCATGTCGGTATTTGAAAAACGGGTTTTGAATAATAGGTTTGTTCTACTTGTGCCGTACCTGTTCACCCTTATTGCTTGACTAGATACTTGACTCTTATAAATCATCATACGTTAGCTGATACAAACAATGGAAAGGCGATATTAACTAGATTATGCAAAGTGAGTCGGTTTTGCATAAATTAGAATTTATCATTAAAGTAAAATTTAAATCCCGAATAAAAATGAAAAAATGACTTTTTCAAAGAGCGATTTGTTTCTCTTGTCTTTTCTCCACTTTTATCAACCCACGATGCATTTACGAACTCTACTTCGTTCTCAAGTGCCCAAACTTAACCATTCCGCTCAACGCATCGGCAACAACACGATTACAAGAAGATGGGCATCGACCGAACCCGCATCTGGAGAAGCCGTGACAGAAGAAAGTAAATCAAAAATAGATGATAGAATAACGTGGCTGTCTTTTCATACTAACTCTTTATCTTCTTCTTCTTCTTTATTAGCATTTGGTAACAATGTGTGGCGTAACACCATTGTATTGGCGATAGCTGGTGTGATCTGGTACCGCGTGGATGAACGCTTGACTGACCAAGGCGATGTAAGTGACGGATAACTTCTGGAAGGAGGGGATATCAAATGAACTGACAAATCCTTCTTCTTTTCATTTATAAATAGGAAAAGCATCCCTTCACTCGCTGGATTGAATTCCATATGAACAAGAGCCACGAAAACGACGAGATTGCTGAAGCCCAACTTGCTAACGCCAACAAAATTGCCGATTACAGGCAAGTGGATTGATTACGATGACTCGCTTGATACTAATTCTTCTTTTTACTTTTTGCTAGACTGGTGTATCAAGAAGCCCAACGACCTCCAATTCATAGAATGCGCTACCCAGAGTAAGTAGATGTGTCAACTACATAACCCTTCCTTCCTCTTGATACTAATCCGCTCTCCTTCTCTCTCGTCTCTTCACCTGTATCATAATAGATCCTTCGAACGTGCTAGTCCTCGAGCCTTGGTGGCTGGAACCCATTGCGATTTATCTGATGTGAACGTCCGTGGCCCTGCACACTAGACAAGTTGGTTCCCTTCTTGGTGCATTGGTAGACATAGGTTACATTGGTCACTAGTAGTTTTTGTGAATGTCCTTTGAAAAATAAAATAAAATGATACTCTTGATATAAACTATGCTCGTCATCGGTTTGATACTAACCAAGATTTATACATGCTAAATTATAGATAGGTTGATGGACTTTTCGAAAAGATTGATAACAGGGTAGTGTATTTGTGTACGGTCCTCGTGTATGGTCCTATTACGAAGACTAGTCTCTTGTATCATATAGTGTCAATATTTATAACTACAATTAGCATTTTACAGTTAAATATGGTTTTTATTAATGGATAACAATAATAAAAGGTGTAGTTTAATTATATATATATATTTGTGTGGGTCAGTCATTATGTGTGGATACGTATCAATGGTGGGGACGTTTATGATAGGATGATGTTGATGGCTTTACATTGATAACAGTTGGCGTAGATGTGTACAATTTAGAGGTTTATTTGTTTTATTTAGGTTAAAATACTTTATATATGATCAATGATAACTATTCTATATTAATTACACTAGGTCAGTACTATCTTCGTCCACCTTTTTTCTTTTTGCTTGCTTCCAGATTAGGGGCGGACACCTTGACTTTACTCATCATGGTATTGATGGCTTCCATATCAGGTACACCCTTGATCAATTCCTTTTCCCGGGCCGTTGTGTCTTGATTGGTCAAAAAGACGGATTGGGCTTGCTTGATGGCTATATTTTAATGGAAAAAGAAAAATCAGTATCAGTATTATCAGTATTGTGATTGAAGATTCTTTCAAGTTTACCTTTGCCTCGTTTCAGTGTGCCTGGGGTTAATTTAACCTTGTACTTGTACTTTTGAAGAGCAGGATAAGGGGCACAAACAGGAATGGCAAAATGGAGAATGTCTTCTGGTAGAGGATTGGCGGTCAGAGAGTCCAGAGAAGTAAGACTGGCCAGTTCGTCACCTTCAAGCATCGTGATATTTTCTTCTTTCAGCATTTGGCGAATGTCCTCCGTTTCCTTTTCCTTGTCAGTAGTCAACTATAGATGATATAATACAATTTGGGTGAATAATTTATAGATTGTGTCAACATTGCTTTATTTTGCTTACCTCGACTTCCTTTCCCGGTTCACCAATATTATCCGCAGGAGAAGTAGGTTCATTGTTTCCTTGCTTTTGCTTTCGTCGTTCTTCACGTTCCTTTTCCAGAGCCAGTTTTTCAGCCTTTTCTTGTGCCTGCTTCTTCGCCTTTTTGCCTTTTGGTTGAGGTCCCTTGTTTGACTATAGAGATAATCCATCGAAGAAGATGTATCGATAAAAATGTGTATTCACAGTTAGTATTCATCTATTTATTATCTAACTCCGCCCTTCCACTACTTGTTTACCGCTTTTTTCAACTTACCCCTAGGATTTCCATCCGTAGTTGTCGTTCTTCTTCATCTTGGTCCGCATACTTTTCCTTGATCTTCTTTGATTTGCCTTTACGCCCACGTACAGGAGTTGGTAGTTGCTGTTTAGGTTCATTGGATTTCTTGTTGGATTTGGTTTTAGGGGATGTCGTTGAGTCGATTTGAGTAGGTGTGTTACTGCCGCTATCCGATCCTTTGGTTATTCCCTTTTTCATGTCCCGCCGTTCCTTTGCAGAAATCATTGCCTTCTTGACCTAGGTTGGATAAAGATGATATGTTAGTTCTTTTCGATACTTTTGTCATTTACTTTTTTATATGTACTTACTCGAGGATTTTCATTTGTTTGGTCTTGAGCAAAGGAAGGTAACGAATCCACATCTTCACCATAATCTTCAAGATCGTACTTGTTCCATTCTTTGTCATTGGTGCTGGCGATGTCATTTGATTTGGAATCACTTGTGGTGGGGTTGGTTGCCAATTGAGTATCAGGGAATGCATTTTCATCACCAGAGCTATCGTCATCAGAGCTATCAGCCACTACTTTGCCAATCACAAAAAAAAAAAAAAAAAAAAAAAAGGATTCGGTAAGTTGCGCTGTTTGAATTTCTATAATGCATAATTGTATGTACTTACCAGATTCAGCAGGACCAGGATCTGTAAGGTTTCTACCAGAATTCAACGATGAATTGTCTTCATGATCGCCGTTATCTTGTTTGTCACCATCGTCTTGTCTGTCACCACCATGATCATCAACCAAAGTGTCTTGTTTATCCTCCGTGATAGCAGTATCAGGGTCAGAATCATCGAGAATTTCTTTGCGCTTTTCACTAACATGATTACCAATAGAAGATTCGTCCAATTTGAAGAGATAGCCAAAACCATAAACTAACTGTACAGGAGGTAAAAAGTTCTTTTTACCACGAATCATAAAACTACCAGTTGTCAGATATTCACCAGTTGGAGCAGATTTGGATACCTTATGACATAGAGAGCATAATAATTAGTAATTATTAGAGTCAATTCATGATTATGTGTAGGTACTTACTTGATCTGGGTGTACCCAATAGGCACTTGTCACGATCTTGGCGTCCCATGCTTTGCTTTGGCAAACAGACATAATCCCAGCTTGGAAGAGAGTACTTGGAGGAATTGGTTTGTCTACAGAATCGGGCTTGTTTTTGACAACAACAGAGGCGGCACCATGGAGATCAGCGTGGACATAGACATCACCTATTTCGACAAAGTGGCAATAAAATTTTAATCATTAATCATCATCACATAATAATTATAATTCACATTACCTTTTAAAAGATACCGTTTGACTAAGATTTCGTTTTGTTGCATATCCCGACCTGCGATTACCAAATGTCCTTCAGTAGAGATAAACCACATAAACTTTTCAAACCAAAACGGTTTGCGGATCTTGTTGATGCTGACACTGATTTTAGTTTCCTTCAAATCTTGACGAATCTTGCGTTCGGCTGATTTCAACGCCTATAAAGCATCAAGGAGACATATTAGTTTCAAGTTTTATTTCCACGCTATCTTTTGATTTACCTTTGAGGTGGCGGCAATGGTTTTTTCGTGTTTGACAGCAGTGCTTTTCTTCATGTCGTAATAGTTGCGTGCATTGGAGAAGGCGGTAGTAGAAATATCCACATCTACCTTGTATACTTGTTGTTGATTTTTAATAGAGGTATCTTCGCTGTCACTGTCGCTGTCGTCTTCATCATCACTGCTTTCGGAATTGGCTTCGTCAGGGTCACTAAAAAACAAAACAGGTTAGCTATAATTCACCATCATTTGGAACTATACGAGAGTTTTCTTTTTTGTCATAACTTGATACTTACGATAAGAGTAGTGTGATTTGGTTTGTCTTCAGTTTGAGATCATCAATCATCAAAGCAATTGGGTTGTTTTTTCGCTTTTCTTCAGTGACCAATTCCTTGAGATCCAACCAATCCATTTGACTAGCAACCGCGTTCCTGATAATGGAGATAGCTGCATCCACGAGATCGAGATTGTATTCAATCAATTGAGCCTTGCGAGTGTTTGAAGTTTGTTGATCCAGCAAGTTTGCCACGCGCCCTTGTTGTTCTTTTCGTACAGCTTCCAATTTCTTGATAGCGGCGTTTTCCTAATACAATAGATCATGGTAAGATCATATATGCCTATGTATATACATATCTTTATTGTTTTTCTTACATACCTGATTTCTAGCCTTCATTTCCAGTTTTTGAGCTTCTATGGCCGAATAGAATTGATCGACAGCACCATCAAAGGTAGGGTATTCCAAAAACTTTTTCGATGCATGTTGATGGTATAGATAGGGATGGAATTCGTCATAGCTATAATATGAATATTTAAAGCAAACTGTTAGTTTTTGCACCGTCAAATCAATCAAAACTTACATTTCCACATCCTTTTGTTCTTCACCATCGATTGTTCGCTGGCTGTCTACATGATTAGCCTCCAATAGAATGATATAGCCCTAAAGTAAGAAGATGGATAACGTTAGTAATGTACAAGCAGACGAACAGGACAAAAAAAAAAAAAAAAAAAAAAAAAAAAAAAAAAAAAAAAGGATGACTTACGTTGGGCACAGTGTTTGCTGTCGAGGCAACCATTTCGTCACCTTTGCCGAAGGCGGCCAGCAAGTCTTGGAGAGCAGGAGAATCTAAAATATGTATCAAATTGTGAGTCATCTACAATCTGTTCTAATCAATCATTCATATATATATTAGTGGTCTTACCGTCAGAGCTATCAAACTCAGTGGCCACCTTGGCATTTGGGTTCAGTCCAGCTTCCAAAATGATATGTTCAGTCATAGCAGGTCCATATTCTATACATACAAATATATATTGTGAGTACTATATACATCCATGATCATTTGCTCCTTCTTTTTCTTTCTTTTACACGCTTACCAAATCCAATATTCAAAAGCTTCTTGAGTGTATCCTTTGGCCCGGCCTTCTGTAGTACTTGTTTTAGTTTTTCAGCATCCACCTTTTGGAAGTCATGTAGAGTAACATCCATATTGTAGATTTCACCTGGTGCCATTCGCGCCGTTTCAGTATTTTGCACCACTCGCAAAAGAGCCAAGATCCGGTACTCGTGATCTGTCAGAATAATGTTACCCTGGTGATAAAAAACAACAGCTAGTTAGTGATTCCATTATTTCCCCCCGCCTCATTACCCTATCTGTGTTACTTACTGAGGCATAGAATTCGGCAATGATGTGATAGCCTGTACTGTTTTCACCACCAGCAAATTCAAAGTCTACAATACGATCCACACCCACTTGACGTACAGAAGTCAAACGACGAGTACGGATATGTTTTCGGAGCTATGAGAATCCATATGAGCAAAGTCGACTATACATCACAAACTGTTTTATTGTTTACCTTGGCACAAAACATGGAGGGCATAGCCGACTTTTCACGACTAAATTGAGTGGTGTGGATTCTTGTTCCGGATTCGATTAGTACTAGTTCTTTATCATCGGGCTATGTTATATGTCAAAATAAGGTCAAGGTTAGTTAACATGTGTCACTTTTTGGTTTCCTCTTTTCCTTTTAGTTACCTTGCCAAATTTAAAGAGGAAGGTCTTTGAGTTGACATCATAAACGTTTTGTAAGCGAAGTCCGGTTAGCCTAAAAAGTGAGAGAGGCAAAAGAAGGGAGTAGTCAAGTATTAAAGTTCTGTTATTCAAATACATGTCATTTTGTACAGAAAACTCACCTTTCTTTTAGATTGACGACGGTGGCACGAATATCCAAAGCATTAAAGCGTTGCTTCATGATGGGTGATTGTAGTTTTAAAAGAAAGGAGAAAGACAAGTTTCGAGTTTAGTGCAGATTTTATTTTTTATTTTTCTTACGCGCAGTTTCAAAGCCTGCCACCGCAGTTCGGAATTTGAACATAAAGTGCTCCGGCATTCAGTTGCCTTTTTCTTTCTTCTCTTTTACTTTTCCTTCAAAACGCAACATTCGTTTAATCAACAGTATAATGGTGGCACAGCCTACTACTCCTTTTAGTGCTTTATTGCATCAGCTACTATCCACCACTTCTGTTGACACCTCCTCTAAAGGAAAACGAAAAGCTAATTCTGCAGCATCACGGTTTTTCTCTGCTGAAACACCTGTTATATCCACCACCACCACCAACCAAGATACTGTAGATGCCTTTTGCAAACTAATTGAACAACAAAGCACTCCAGAAGATAGCAAAAGGAAAACAAGTAAGTGTACTTTGAAAAAGAAAAAGAAAAGTCCAAGACTCAACTTTACTAACTTGTCATTATTCCTATAGGCTTTGGTCAAGACATTCCCTTCACTCCTCCTGTAAAAACATGGTTTGATTTTGGAAAAACTCAAGATTCTTCTTCTATCGAAACTGCTGGTACTAATGCTCCACAACAACAACAAATGGATCAGCCACTATTGGAAACTCCAAGAGCTTCCTTAAAGCATGTCGATGTTTACGATCGTGATTGGCTTCTCAAGTAAGTTTGGGAACATGAAAGTGTGAAAAGAGAAGGAAACTAATCTTCTTCTATCCTACTCTAGACAATCCAAGGACTATGTGAATTCTCGAGAAAATGGCGGATTATCCGCACCTCAATTATGCGCTGATATGTTTACTATCCTCCGGTCTGGTGCTAGTGGTAAGTTAGGACAAATGGAACAAATGTCATCGACTAATACAATTTTTCATTACTACTCTCATTCCAAATAGATGATGACATTCAGGCTTCGCTTGTCGATTTGCTCGGCTACGATGCTCTGGATCTCATTGCTGTACTCATCACCAATCGATCAAAACTTGTCAGCAACATCATGAACATGGTAAGAAGTATATGTGATGCGATGATTGACTATTGACATATTATATGTTTACTATAGTCTGAACATGTCACACAGACAAAACAAAAGCAACAAACTATCAATACTCCAATGAATCCTGTTTATGGCACTCAAATTATTGTCCAATCTGAAGATGAAGTACGGAAACGGAAACAACAACGCAAAGAACAGAAAAAGGCATCAAAGGCTCAAAACAGGGATAAAGGTAAGTCGAATAGATATACGAATTGGTGGCTAAAACACTGACTGATCTTTGTTTAATATAATTATATTAGATGATGAAAATGCGTTATCCCTTAGTATTCTTGGTTTTGATGGAATGGACCTCAGGCAAGCTCGTGAAGAAGAGTTACTGGCTGCTAGTCAAGCTCCACTTTTTACATCTAATTACAAGGTTAGTCTCTAAAATAGTCATCTATATATGTCTAACTAACTTTGATGAATTTGAATTATTTGTTTAGCGAAAAGAAGACGAAAAGTATCCTCATGTATTCCAATCAACCAAGTCCGGTAGCACTTTGTCAATGTTTGGTACAAGATATGCATTACCTGCTGGTACGGTGCGGGAAGAATTTAACGACTATGAAGAAACGACAATCCCTGTACCGAAACAAGCTCCTATACGTGCTGGCGAACGAAGAATCAAGATTGACGAACTGGATAACTTGGCGCGTGGTGCATTCAAGGTACTAACTAGTTGCAACAAAAAAAAAAAAAAAAAAAAAAAAAAAAAAAAAAAAAAAAGGATAATTGGATATACTGATTCTTTTCTATTATAGGCTTATGACTCGCTGAATCGTGTACAATCGATTGTTTATCCTGTGGCATATGAAACAAACGAAAATATGCTGGTTTGTGCTCCAACTGGTGCGGTAAGTCCCCCGATTATCATTATTATCATTGGAAAGATACTCATTATTACTTCTTTTTTTGTTCGGAAATAGGGTAAAACTGATGTAGCCATGTTAACTGTCCTCCGATGCATCTCTCAATTCTGTGATCCTCCTCCGATTAAAGGCTCAACTGACACCAACTTTAATGTGGCCAAGAACGATTTCAAGATTGTGTATGTGGCTCCCATGAAAGCGTTGGCTGCTGAAGTGGTGGAGAAAATGGGGAAACGACTCAAGTTTGCAGGAATAACTGTACGGGAACTAACAGGTAATAACATACATGAATTATATACAATGTAATCTCACAATTTACCAATCTTAACAGGTGATATGCAATTGACGAAATCCGAAATCATGGCCACCCAATTCATCGTTACAACACCGGAAAAATGGGATGTGATCACTCGCAAAAGCACTGGTGATGTGGAGTTGGCTCAAAAGGTGAAACTATTGATCATTGATGAAGTCCATCTCTTACATGAAGATCGTGGTGCGGTTATTGAAAGTATCATTGCTAGAACTCTGCGTCAGGTAATTAAAAAAGAAAGAAAAAAGAATAATATGCATTGTAATGATGATGGAATTCTAACTCTTCCACTTTGCTCCATTGTTATGTAGGTCGAGTCAAGTCAATCGCTGATTCGTATTGTTGGTCTATCAGCTACTTTACCAAACTATCTGGATGTGGCCTCTTTCCTTCGGTAAATATGAACAGGCGTCTTGATGTCAAGTAAGCTACTAATCCGTATGCTTATTTTTAGGGTAAATCCATATCAAGGCCTCTTCTTCTTTGACAGTGGCTTCCGTCCAGTACCTTTGGAACAACATTTTATCGGTGTCAAGGGCAAGGCTAACTCGATACAATCTAACGAACGAATGAACAAGGCGTGCTTTGACAAGGTATCTGATTTGGTGAAAGAAGGACATCAGGTGATGGTCTTTGTCCATGCAAGAAAGGAAACTGTCAAGACTTCGCAAATGCTCCGGGAAGAAGTTCTAAATGAAGGGCTTCAAGGTAAACAAACAAAAAAAAAATCATGCAGGATTACACTGTATTAACTAATTCTTTCTATCTTTTGACTTTATAAAGACTACTTTGATTGCTCCCAAGAACCCAAGTATACCAACTACAAGCGGGATGTCGCCAAATCTCGAAACAAGGAACTGAAAGAATTATTTGCTTCTGGTTTTGGTATACATCATGCCGGTATGCTTCGATCTGACAGAACATTGACCGAAAGGATGTTTGCCGATGGTGTATTAAGGGTAAGCAAAACAAGTTAATAAACATATGCATGTATCTAACTTTGATCTCAATTTTTATCGTAATAGGTCCTCTGCTGTACTGCAACTCTCGCATGGGGTGTCAATTTGCCGGCATATGCTGTCGTAATTAAAGGCACTCAAGTCTATGATTCGCAGAAAGGTAGCTTTGTCGATCTGTCTATTTTGGATGTATTGCAAATTTTCGGCCGTGCCGGTCGTCCTCAGGTAACTTTAATCAATACAATAAAATTATCTACCATCTAACACTTTTTTCTCCTTCTTTGTTTTATGCATAATAGTATGAAACCCATGGTGTTGGCTATATTCTCACAACTCACGATCGTCTTGGCCATTATATATCAGCAATCACTCAACAACATCCTATTGAATCCAAGTAAGTTACTGTCATTCGCAATCGGTTGGCGTTTTGGTATTGATCTCTTATATTTGTTGTAATAGGTTTATTGAACATATAGTCGACAATCTCAATGCAGAAATCTCTTTGGGTACGGTGACCAACGTGGATGAAGCGGTGACTTGGCTCAGTTATACATACCTTTATGTCCGTATGAAACGCAATCCTTTTATCTATGGAATGGACCATTCTGAACCTGCTGAAGATCCACTCTTGGGAAGAAAACGACATGAAATCATTACTATGGCGGCTGAACGACTTGCCCGGTGTCAGATGATTATATTTGATCCAAACACTGGCTATCTTACACCCAAAGATCTTGGTCGTATTGCCTCCAACTTTTACATCAAACACACCAGTATCGAAATCTTTAATCAACTGATGCGACCTCGTATGACAGAAGCGGATGTGCTCTCCATGATGGCACTTAGCTCTGAATTCGACAACATCAAGGCTAGGGACACCGAACACAAGGAACTAAAGGGGTTACTGGACAGACAATGTGCCTGTGATATCAAGGTAAATCGAAACAAAAAAGTCAAAATGCTTTTTTACTCACATTATCACTTTTTCTTTTTTTTTTTTTTTTTTTTTTTTTTCTTTAGGGTGGAACTGACTCTACAGCCGGAAAAGTTAACATTCTGCTGCAATCATATATCTCCAATGCCTACATTGAAGATTTTGCTCTGGTGTCTGATTGTGCCTATGTTGCTCAAAATGCTGGTCGTATTGCTCGGTCTCTCTTTGAAATTGCTCTGAATCGAAACTGGGGACCAACTGCATCTATCCTTCTCTCAATTAACAAAGCCATTGAAAAACGCCTATGGACCTTCCAACATCCTTTGCAACAAATGGGACTTCCTGTGGATATTGTGAACAAGTTGGAAAACCGGACACATGAAGTATCTATTGAAGAAATGCGCGATATGGATCCTTCTGAACTTGGTGAATTGGTGCATCATAAACGGATGGGTATGACGATTGCCAGGTGTGTTGATCAATTCCCTATCCTTCAACTGGAAGCCCGTATTGCACCGATGACTCGTAATGTACTCAACGTGGACCTGACCATCACCCCTGATTTTATATGGAACGACAAGGTACATGGCTCAGTAGAGCCTTGGTGGATATGGGCTGAAGACTCTGAAAATGTGGAAATCTATTACTCGGAATACTTTTTACTCAACAAGAAACAAATGGGTGAAGATCCTGTCACTATCAACTTTACGGTGCCTTTGGTCGAACCTCTTCCCAATCAAATCTATATTCGTGCTGTCTCTGATCGCTGGCTCGGTGCTGAAACTGTTTTGCCTGTTTCCTTCCAACATTTGATTTTACCTCAACTTTACCCACCAAACACTGACTTGCTGGATTTACAACCTCTACCTGTTACAGCACTACAAGATGAACTCTTGGAAGGAATCTGTGCCCAACGATTCACTCACTTTAATCCTGTCCAAACACAAATCTTCCACACTCTTTACAACACTCCTCACAATGCTTTGGTGGGTGCTCCTACTGGCTCTGGTAAAACGGTGGCAGCTGAATTGGTAATGTGGTGGGCATTCAAGCAACATCCTGGATCCAAGGTTGTGTATATTGCTCCGATGAAGGCTCTAGTCAAGGAACGTGTGGGTGACTGGAATAAGCGACTTACCAAGGTGATGAACAAGAAACTCGTGGAACTCACCGGCGACGTAACTCCTGATCTCAAGACTATCGAAGCAGCTGATATCATTATTACCACACCAGAAAAATGGGATGGTATTAGTCGTAGCTGGCAAACCCGAAGTTATGTGCGACAAGTATCATGTGTGATTATTGATGAAATCCATCTTCTTGGTGGTGACCGTGGACCTATTTTGGAAGTTATTGTGTCAAGAATGAACTATATTGGGTCACAACTGGAACGGAAGATTCGAATTGTTGGTCTCTCTACAGCACTGGCGAATGCAATTGATCTTGCGGATTGGTTGGGTATCGACAAGGTGGGATTATTCAATTTCCGCCATTCTGTCCGACCTGTGCCATTAGAAATATATATCGACGGCTTCCCTGGCAAGCATTATTGTCCAAGAATGGCGACTATGAATAAACCAACCTATGCAGCCATCAAAACTCACTCTCCTACTCAGCCAGTGATTGTCTTTGTATCCTCTCGACGACAAACAAGATTAACAGCACAAGATCTGATTGCTTACTGTGGTATGGAAGATAATCCTCGACAATGGTTACACATGGATGATATGGAAATGGAACTACTTTTGGACCGCGTGCACGATGAATCACTACGTATGTCTCTCGCCTTTGGTATTGGCCTCCATCATGCTGGATTGACTGAAGACGATCGAAAAATTGTCGAAGAGCTGTACTTGGGTCTGAAGATTCAAATATTGATTGCAACAAGCACATTGGCATGGGGTGTTAATCTTCCTGCGCATTTGGTGGTAATCAAGGGAACCGAATTCTACAACTACAAGGTGGGGCGATATGTGGATTATCCTATTACAGATGTGCTGCAAATGATGGGACGTGCAGGTCGACCTCAATTCGACAACACTGGTATTGCCCGGGTTTTTGTCCAAGATAGCAAAAAGAACTTTTTGAAAAAGTTTTTACACGAACCCTTCCCTGTTGAATCTAGTCTACACAAGTTTATGGATGATCACATCAATGCCGAAATCATGAGTGGGACCATCACCTCAAAACAAGACGCTTTGGACTACTTGACTTGGACCTACTTTTACCGACGACTGCAACAAAATCCCACATACTATGGCTTGGACGATCTTACACAGAATGGGGTGGATACCTTCTTGACGAACATGATCAATGATGTAACTGATCGCTTGGCGGCATCTGGGTGTCTCGAAATTGAAGACGGGTTTGAATTAACTCCGACTGTAGCTGGTAAGATTGCATCTTACTATTATCTACGCCATCAAACGGTACGACACTTTCACGATCAAATCGAATCACAAAAATCAACTGGTTTGGATATGGGCGCTATTATGGAAATTTTGGGCCAAGTACCTGAATATGAAGAACTACCCGCTCGGTGCAATGAAGACCTGTTGAATCAAGAAATTGAAAAGCATGTGCCTTACAAAGTCCGGACTACAAGAAACTATATCTCACCACATGTCAAAGCCTTTGTACTCACGCAAGCACACATCTCTCGGTTGGAACTACCTATCTCAGATTACATCACTGATCAAATCACTGTTTTGGATTCTGCTATTCGCTTTTGTCAGGTAAAGAAAAAAAAAAAGAGTGGCGGGATTTGAAAATGTTACTAATTCATGCATACATGATTCATGCAATTATCTTTTAATATAGGCAATGATTGATGTTGCGGCCAATGCAGGTTATTTGACTATATGTTTGAACATTATGAGCACATTACAATGTATCAAGCAAGCTAGATGGCCCGATGAATCAACTCTACTCAATCTACCACACATGGAACCTCATATGCTTCGGCATCTCAAATTCAAGGTAAATAGTTATGAAAATTGGAAGAAAAAAAAAAAGTCAAACCATTCACTTTTTATTACTATTAACGTTGTTTATAGGGTAAACCGATTCGATGCTTGGCCGAACTGACTCAATATACAGACCAGCAAATCAAATCGATATTCCAAACCATCAAGGACTTAAACTCTGGAGCAATAGATGATGTAAGTAGATAAAATAAAAAAAGGAAATAATGTAAATCTGATAATGTGATTCTAATTCTTTTTTTTTTTTTTTTTTTTTTTTTTTGCTGATTCAGATTGGAAGGGTAATGGCCAAAATGCCGGTGATGGAAATCAATGCAAAGATCGAAACCAAGAAACCCTATTTGATCCCCGAAAGCGAATACAAGCTCCATGTTGGATTAACAAGAAAAAGCATTCGGTCTGGAAATGGTAAACATCAATCTCAACGTCAAGATGGCAAGATCTATGCTCCCATGTTCCCGAAACCTCAGTATGAATCTTGGTGGATGATCCTGGGCGATGCGAATGGAGATGAACTGTTGGCAATGAAACGAATCAGCATGCGTAATGGACCTAATGAAACTCTAACAAACAAATCAACCAGCGTCCTTACTTTTGACACTCCTGAACGACTGGGCAAACAACAATACACGCTCTATTTGATCAGTGATGGGTATCAAGGCTTGGATCAACAGGTGGATATCAGTTTTGAAACTAGAATAGAATAGAATAGAATAATGACATGTATCATCTAATAAAAAGTAATAATCGGTCTTTTTTTTTAAAAAAAAAAAAAGTGTTTTTTATTGCTGACATAAGAGGGGGATGTAATAAACAATTGAGCATACATAGGATAATACACTTCATACATACAAGAGGGAGAAAACAAAAAAAAAAAGACTAATTCATATAGAGTACATAAAAAAGAACAAACTGGAAATGGATGTGAAAGAGGCAAAATCATAGTGTGGTGGTGAAAGAATTGGCTATATCAAAATATAAAAAAAAGAGACCCTGATCCAAACGGAGTATATGTAAAGAGAAACAAAAGATAACTAGGTGTAGTACAAAACATAATTAAATATACAAAGGTACAAGTAGCGGTGAAGAGCTAGTTGCTGGATTAAAGGGGTATAAACTTTTTTTTTTCAAGAAAGGACATGTATTGATCGATGTTCCTTATCATACCAAGTGTCCAACTAGAATGAAAAAGACAAATCAGTCAAGCTGTTCCATGTCAAGCATATATTTTCCTTTTTTACCTTGGTAAGAGTTGGACTGAGAGAAGCGCCAGCCTTGACCCTCAACATGTTGACAGAGTCAAGGATTCCCTGAATAAAATGCAATATGCAAAAAAAAAGAGCCAGTGAGAACAAAGTTCACTACATTTTCAAAACCCGATATTTCAAAACCCGACTTACCTCCATTGATAGATGGAAAGAATTTTGAATGGTTTGTGAAAAACAGGAATGGGGAATGATTGTTATATATGATTGTTAAAGTAACAAAAAAAGTAAAAGTGATAGTGTTGGTAAAGAGGTTGATGGACAAAGTAGTAAAGAAAAAAAAAAGTGGGAGACTCGAGTGGAATCAGCGACCCTCCTCTTTATATACCCTTAGATTCATCTGATACACTTTGACATGTCAAACCCGCCCGAAAAAGGGGAATATTCGATTCTTGTGTATGTGTTTGTTTGACTGGTATATAATAGAAAAAATCTTGAAACACATTTATATATACATGTTAGTACTATCACAGGAGAAAGGAGACAGAGAGATTAGACTAGTCATTATGACAATTTAAAATGATGATGATGAAGCTTTACTTTATTAGGAGGATAGATATAAACAATTATGATAGAAGGGAATAATGTATTCTAGTAACTAAAAAGGAGGCCAGGATTCGATTTGATCTTGTTAAAAGAGAGAGTCCATGTTTGATCAGCATCTATATCCTAAACAGTAATAACATGATTAGAGTTAAAAAAAGAACCTTCTTCGAGTAACAAATAAATAGCGCCCCAGTAAACTTGATACCTTTTTGTGATTTGCCCAAAAGACCCCTTATTTGACCGTAGTACCTATTGATTGTAGAGAAGCCTTGAGTCATCTATTCATGTTTGTTTGTTTGTTGTCTATTTCTACTTGTCTCTTTTAGTCCTTACCATTGTATGAATCTGGGTTCAAAATACAGTGCAGGGTATCGATCGTGGGCTTGACACAACTTGGTTCGTCTTGTTCGTCAGCTTGCATATCTACCTACACACCTGCAAAACAAATTATTAGGGTTCAATACATTACGTAAACATGGTTATTTTACTTATACCCCCTTTTTCAAACATCCTGTTGAAGCCAACCTGGCAAAGTTCCTGTTGAATTTCTGCAAAGCTGTGTAGTTTCCTAAATAGATAAAAAAAGAGAGAGAGAGAGAGAGACTCAGTGTCAGGCTCCTTTGCTTTTATCCATGTTCTACCTTTTTTGTATCGCTTCTGTTAGTCTTTATGATTAGCAGCATCCAGTGTTTGGGGTCGAGAATCATTCAAAAGAAAGAGAAAGAGAAAAAAGAGCAAAATCTGGACAAAGAGAAGAAAAAGAGATATTCAAACGGCGCTTGAATAGTTTCCCTATTCAGCATATGTATCTTTAAAGATGCAACAATTATATGCTCGTCTGTTATATACATACATAGGTAAATATAACTTGTAACTAAAGGTCAAGGTCTATTATACCTTTTTAATGTACTCCCAAGTTAATGGAATATCAGTCAATTTTAAATATCTCTTTTTAATAAACTAAATCAGTTGAAGGGATTGTTTCTAATCCCGATCGCTGGATAAAAGAGCAAGACGAAAAAAAAAAAAAAAATAAGCTTTCTCTTCTTTTGCACTACACTTTTTTTTTTATTATAACAAGCCAACAAGCCATTACTACCTGTCGTGTAGTTAAAAGCAAAAAGGAATCTGCTTTTGCACTACTTCAAAGTCGTTTATACCTTTTGACACAAACACTCTTTATCCTATATATTGTCTGATCCTTTGTTTACCATCTCAAACAATGTGGCAACCACAACCTGACGGTTTGGGCGAACTGGTGGTCTTTTTACGTGAAGCAGCTCGACCAGATGCTGTTGATCCATACCATATACAACAAGTAATGTCAAATAAAAAAAAAGAAAGCTATGTTACGTACACTAAACACTTTCTTTTTATTTTATCTTGTCTTAGCGTTTGGATTCCTTCCGGTCAGTACCCGATTACAACTCGTACCTTGTGTTTATTCTGGTGAAAATGACAAATGAAGAATGCCATTCAAGACAACTGGCGGGCCTATTACTGAAAAACAATATCCTTGGTGATTTTAATACGATTTCTTTGACTGTACTGGACTACGTCAAGACATGTTGCTGCGAAGCGGTGCTACAACCGGATGGTTTACCTGGGATTCGAAGTGCGGTTGGCTCAATCATCAGTGCCATTGTGACTAGAGGCCAACCTGCAAATTGGCCTGAAATCCTAGAAGTCCTGGTCAATGCGATGGATGATCCTAATCCTTTGAAAGCAGAGGTAATAAAACATATTATACATGCATATATACAAACACTACTACCTTCTTTTTTCTTCTTCTTCTATCTATTAGATGGGCTTTGATGGTTTGGGGAAAATTTGTGAAGATGCGGCTCGTGATTTGGATCAAGATATCGATGGTGTGCGTCCATTGAATTATATCATTCCAAGGTTTATTCAAGCCTTCCACCACCCTAACATCAAGCTACAAATACTTGCCCTCTCTACTGTCAGTCAATTCATCCCACTTAAAAGCCAAGCTTTAATGTCTCGAATGGCGGATTATCTACAAGGCCTCTTTACACAAATGAACAATCCCGACCCTTTGGTACGACAAGAAATAGCCTCGGCATTGACAATGTTACTGGAATCAAGACCTGATAAACTGGAACCTATATTGACCCCGGTGATTGAATACGTCCTCCATTGTACTCATGATTCTGATGACCGCGTAGCTCTCCGTGCTTGTGATTTCTGGTTACAGTATGCTCATGTCCCAGGTATTCATGATCGATTGCTTCCTTACTTGCCTCAGATCGTCCCTGTCCTTTTACAACGCATGGTTTATACCGAAATGGACTTGATGTCTCTTGTTGGTGCGTATGGTGACGATGAAGATGATGGTGATATTGCTGACAAGGATCAAGATATTCGACCACGGTTTTATAGGAAGAAAACACAACATCATCGATCTCTCAACTTCTCTCCTTTCAATCACCAAGGTTTTACTCAAGATGACAATGACGATCACAACGACGGCGACGACGACGATGATGATGATGATCTGGATGATGATGAATTTTATTCGGAGTGGACACTCAGAAAATGCAGCGCATCGGCCCTTGAAGTGCTTTCGACAGTGTATCCTTCTCAAGTTTGTACCCTTCTGATGCCTCAACTTGATATTGCCTTATTCCAGTCTGATTGGAAAATCCGTGAAAGCGGAATCTTGGCCCTTGGTGCTGTTGCTGAAGGTAAAAAGAGAAGGAAAAAAGGGGGAGGGAGGTGGATGATGGCGGTGGATAAACAAGATTTTAATAATAGGAGGACTTGAACAAATGGCACCCTTCCTTCCTCGACTGATACCCTATTTACTTGACTCTCTCAGCGATACCAAGGTAAAAGAGCACAAAAACAATGTAACAGTATCAACTAATTATTTACTAATCAGTATCAAGTCTTCTTTATCATTTTTTTTTAAACTCGGTGGGAAACCCCCCGTTATTCTTTTTGTAGCCTTTGGTCCGTGCGATGTCTTGCTGGGTTTTAGGTCGTTACTCTGGATGGTGCGTTGAACAAGGAAACTTGACAATGACGACAAGTGACCAACAAAACTATTTGGAATCAGTTTCACTCAAACTATCAGAAAAGGTCCTGGATCGCAACAAGCGTGTACAACTTAATGCATGCTCAGCTTTGGCGGTGTTAATCGAAGAAGCTGGTGAAAGTATGGTGCCTTATCTGGATCCTCTTTTACATTGTCTGACTCGTGCTTTTGGGATATATCAAACCAAGAATCTGGATATCCTGTATGACACAATGGGAACCTTGGCCGATGCTGTTGGTCAGGCTTTTAATCGACCTGATTATATCTTGGCCATCATGCCTCCTTTGACTGAAAAATGGAACAGTCTCTCTGATAACGATACTGGTTTGTTTCCCCTCTTCCAGGTAATGAAAAGAAGAAAAAAAGAAAAGGGAAAAATATGTTATTAACTTTTTTTTTTTTTTTTTGGTATGTATGTAGTGTCTCTCTATGGTGACAACAGCACTGGGTGCTGGATTTGCAAGTTATTCTGAACCTGTGTTTGCAAGATGTATCAAGCTCATTACTACAACATTGGAAGAAAATCACATTGCTCAACAACGACCGGAATTGATGATGGACCCTCCAGATGCTGAATTTATAGTGGCTGCCTTGGATCTATTGTCTGGAATGGCACAAGGAATGAACTCATTGATCATCCCACTGGTGAACGACTCACGGCCATCGATATATGCATTGATTAGTACGTGTCTGAAGGTAAGTAAAGATCTTATGCACGGGCAAACTCAAATCTAATCCTTGTCTATAAATAGGAACCACGTGCGGATGTTCTCCAATCGACGTGTGCATTGACAGGGGATCTCGCGGCAACCTGTTTCGATTCACTACAACCACATCTTCCAACCCTAATGCCTTTATTAATCCAACAAGCGGAAAATAGTGATGTAGAACATGTATCGGTTTGTAGCAATGCCATCTGGACACTCGGCGAAATTGCCATGCGATGGGGAGACTCTGTGCACGACTATGTACCACGGGTACTTGAACGACTGTTGACTCTTCTACCCTCAGCAGTTAGATACATCAGCACCAAATCAACTCGATCTCATCACGACAGCTTAAGGATCACGACACTCTACGAAAATGTTGTCATCACCATTGGACGTCTAGGACTATCATCACCCGACATAGTTTCTCAACACTTGAAACAATACGCGCGTTATTGGCTTGTTTGTGCCAAGGTCTTACCAAACAATGACGAAAGGGACACGGCGCTCATTGGATTTTGTCGAACTGTCAAGTCGAATCCTATGGCTGCAGAAAAGGTAAGGTATGTGTAATAATGTCTGATGAATTTAACGTGTTGTGGTTGGTTGATATAGGATTTTGGTCGACTGGTTGACATACTGGCGTCTACCCCGAACCCTTCTACCCAGCTTTTGAAGGAATTTGACGGTTTGGTGCAAGGTTATCAAAACATCATGAAACCCGCACAATGGTCTCGTCTCTCCAAAAAACTGTCCAGGTTTATTCATTAGCATTTCAAAATCATTATATTCTTTTTATTATTATCATTCTCTTTTTAAATAAAAAAACACCAACATTTATTCATGATATGTTTGACTTCCTCAGATGCGGTAAATGAATATTCAATCGCCGTTGTAATGCATTTTGATGACAGGGGCGCCTTTGTTATTCGCTTTTATTCTCTTTACTTGTTTAATGTGTCCTTGATTAACCGTATCGAACCTTGCCTGGGGAAACTCATGAAGGAGAAAAAGAAAAGGAAAAGAGGGACAATGACGAAATCACTAAAGTACACAAATGGGGACATTTCTCCTGATCGTCTTCTTTTGAATGAAGGGAAGCATGATGACTTTTTAGAAGCGGATATCTTAGTCTCTCTCTCTCTTTTTTTTCTTCCTTCTTCCTTTGGTGTTTTGATTCTGCTGTTACTTGTACACGATTCTCCTACTGTAACCAACACATCTCTCTCCCGGCCAATGAAGAAAAAAACCATACGTGCTTGAACTGATATGTGTAAGCCAAAAAATATAGTTTTCAATCTGATGGTATATCAAACGGGAATAGAGAATAGTTTGGTTTATTAGGAGGATAAACTAGAAGATGAATGACAGCATGATGATGTAAAGGCGAATCTGAAGGACTCTTGTCATGAAGTACAAAGCTAGCTTATCTGATATATGTCACCTCTCTTCTACATAGAATAGTATTGTTTAAATGTTTTTATTAATAAAGATATTGTTGTGATTGATGGCTATTAGGCAAATTGGTTGATTTTATTGATACAAAATGATTGACTATCTATAGTAGGTGTAAAAAAAAAGGGGGGGATAAATTGTGTGTAGATGGGGAAGGGGATGTATGCACAATAGAGATCTAAAACTAGAAAATGGAGGGTGGTCTAAACTACCAGTTATAAAAGGGTTTGGGGTTGTAAATGGGTTTGTTTTCTACAAGAGGAGTCCACACCTTTTTGGTTTCCTTCCAGCCACGGACATTACGACGAGCCGCCTTGATACCTTGGCTATCGTTTTGAGGTGCTTCCTTCAAGATGAATTTCATATGAGCTTCCTTGTGATGCATCAACCCAAATTGACCACGACCATGAGGATTCACTCGACGAATATATCGACCTTTTCCAACCCAAGCTTGTGCCACCACCAGATTCTTCATTTCCTTTTGTTCCTGAGCATGTTTTCGGGCAAAGGCCAAGTTGTGTAAGATCTTCTTGGCTGAACGTTTAGGTGAGTATTGTAATTGTTGAATGGCTTCTTCCACAGGCAAGTTGCGAATTTGTCGTGCAATCATGTTGAGTTTTCGAGGGCTGGTTTTGAAGTTGGCTGAAGACCATTGATACTATTGGAGTAAAAAAAAAAAAAAAGGAGGGAGGTTAGTGGTGTCGAGAGAGAGTATTTCACCGTATAGTATCTTACCTGTTTATCCAAAACTTGTTTGTCTTCTACTTGACTGTCGCTTTCCACTTGTACATTATCAAACAAAGAAGAAGCACCGACTTGAGGACGAGTAGGTTGAGGTTGTTCAGCATGCGTCGTGGAGGTGGTCGAGAATCTTGAAAAAAATATCGAATTTAGTAATTGTCATAAGCTATACAAAATGGGGTTCTTGTCAAGTTTACGTACCTGGCCACTGATACAGTTTTAAGTAAACTGACAGGTTGAGCCACTTGCTTAAATGGTTGCAAAGCCTTGAGAGATTTGGCTAGAGTGAACATAAAACATGATTAGTAAATATTTCAATCCAGGTCAATTAGTAATGTTCTCTTTTCGATTCATTCCACCTACTTAAAGACAACATTATGAGTAAAGAGCAAAAGAAGAGGGGATTGATCAGAAAAAAAATCAAAGTAAACAAAGGTCACGACTGGAAAAATGCGGAATTTGAATATTTTGTATTTTGAAATGCCGCATGTAAGAAAATGGGCTGTAAACTGGAAGATAATCCAGGTACCCACCAAGTTAATCATGAATCCTTTTTGATGATACCTGCTACAAAGCATTAAAACAAAAAGAGAGAGAATACGAGGTTCACGACGACACCAAAGAGGCTCCGTTCATGTTGACATGTGTGACAGGTACCTATTAAGGATACGGAGACAGATGACAGTGTGAACATGAGGGCGATCCAATACATTTGAAACTACATCATTTTCCATTTTATTACATTTGTCTTTCTAATTATGTTAATGCTGATCTTTTTACTTTTAGTATCTCCGTCAACTCTTTGCATTGATTAAAGCGCTTCCGAAAAGCGTACCTGTCGGGACTTGAAATCGAAAATTAAAAATGGGGAGGGGGAAAAAAACTTCCTCCTCTCTCTCTCTTTTCAATGTTTACTTTACTGAAACGATCTTGCCTTTCAAGATCATGCGGGGTACTAACATGTGGACCAACAATATACAAAGCACAATTGACAACGTTTGAACAAGGTGATTTCTGCATTTTACGAAATATGAAGACCAGCCGGAAATACTTTATTGGACCTTTGGAACAAGAAGGATTACGGAATGTCAAAGGTGGAACGATCTTACACAGTCAACTACTTGGTGCACCAGTACGCTCTATTATCAAAACCGACAATGGTAAGGAATCTATTTGAAACAAAAACAAAGAAATATACTGATACTTACTGTACTTGTGCTTCTTTTACTTTTTATTAGAATCCACTGGTTATATGGCTCACTTTCCTACTTTGGATGAATATGTGGTGAATGTTCCCAGGGCTTGCACTCCAATCTATCCTAAAGATGCTTGTACTATTGTAAGAACAAAGAAAGAAAAAAAAAGTGGGGATGGAGTGTACCTAGGGATTAACGTCTTAGTTTCTTCTTTGATAGATTCAATTACTGGACGTGGCACCAGGTCATCGTATATTGGAGGCGGGTACCGGGAATGGCTCATTAACATTACACCTAGCACGTGCAGTATCAGGGGATGGACATATTGATACGGTGGATATCCGGGAAACTCACTCGAAAACAGCACAGAAACATGTAGAACGATTTGAACGAGGCAAATATCAATCTCTGGTCTCATTCTGGGTTGGCAAATTATCGGATCTTTTATCATCGACAAACAACGACGATGAATCATCACAACCTAGATTAGTATCAACCAGTCCTGAAGAAATATACGATGGTGTTGTATTGGATATGCCCGACCCAAGTGAAGAATTAGCCTCGGTCTTGCCTCTGTTGAAGAACGATCGATTCATTATATGCTATTTACCAAATATGACACAGGTACTGGATTTGATGCACACGGTACAAGCCCTGCCTTTGTTTATGGAAGAATGCTTGGAAGCTGAATGGAAAGAATGGGATATCCGGCCTACTTTTATACGCAACTCCATCCCAACATCTAATGATGATCTCGGTACTGAAATCGAATCAACTACCACTATCAAGACTTCTCCTGGAACAAAAGCGTGGGTGTGTCGACCAAAGAACTTTGATGTCAAGGGTCATACTGCGTTCCTTGTCAAGTTACGCAAGTGTGAAGCCGCCCTATCATTAGATTAGATTAGAATAGACTAGATTATTATATGTGTATATATAAGTAAACATCATCCATGTAATTTGATATAAATATGTTTTTATTAAGCTTTTATTAATAAAGTTGACTATGTATTTACTATTTACTAATCTATATTGGTGGTGGAGGGTATGCTAGTATTACTATTATCAATATCATTTAAATGATAGAGTTATATCAGATATACCATCAGATTGAAGGCGAATGAAAGTAACACCTTCCGAATCACCGACGAGACCCATCAAAAGTGCAGGCTGGGACTGGATTGATCGTGTGTTCCGAATAGGGTGATATACATTGTCCTTGTGTGGTAAACCATAGAGTAGGGTGAAGAGGTAATTGAGATTATCTGGTGATGGTAAGGGATCATTCATTCTATAAAGGAAGGGAGAGTTAGTATCCAGATCAATTATTTGTTATATCCACATCAACTTACTTTCCAACCACGACCCGAAAATCAGGTACGCCGGGATCCCGTTTTTTCCATTTTGGATTTGGCTTATACACATCCCAAGTGATGGTATATGGATAGTAAGATGGTGTTGTTCCCAAGTAGGATGATCCATGATGCCAAGGATCAAAAGAGATTGTTCTTAAAGAAGAGAAAACATCAACTAAATTGTAGAGGGGGGAGGCAAATCAGTATTATAGTTAACATATATATATATATATATATATATATATATATCTTACCATAACTTTTGCATTGATAATGAGTGACCAGAGGACGAGTAGAGAGAGTTGACAAGGATGTGATCATGATGTGTATAAACCTCTTAATACGTTGATAGCATCGAGTAAAAAAGTCAAACCAGGATGATCGTTTGTCGATAGTATGAAATGCTGTCCGTTGTACATTGTAGCCGAGTCGTTTTAAATAAGCATACACCTGATATTTTTCAAAAGTGATCCAGTCATCCGCCGAGTCAAACATGAGAGAGCAGTAATCTTCAAAGGTGACACTGGCTGTATCCGAGTCTGAGGAAACCGATAATGCATGACGATTCAGTAACCAAGCAGCTTCTTCCAAGTAGAGTGTCATGTTCCCCTGATTGGTGTGCCCCACATATTGGTAATAGGTTCCCTTCTTTTGTGTAATTGTTGTTGACCAAGTATTGCTGCAGAGTATACCCATGCTGTGTTGACCTGTCAATGGCTTGATTTCACCAATCAGATCCCAGAGTGCTCCCCTAGATTCTTCAAGTGCTGTTTGTTGAGTTGAAGAGTGGTCTGGTGCAAAGCTTTTGGAACCACGTTTGGGGGCTTTGCCTTCTCCGCGTTTCCTATCGTGAAAAGATCGTGGGTGGGTGGGTGGGTGGATGGGAATGATAGTTAGTCAAGGATAAAGGTACCAGGTCATGACCGTGTTCTTTTCTTTTTATACTTTTATACTTTACCTTGACTTGTTTAATAAAGTAGAAAAGTCCGCTACTTCGTCAATATCGTCAGTTTCGTTCATTACGTGTTGAATTAATGGAGAAGAAAGAATGAAAAGAAGATCCTCGCCAGCTTTTTTATTTTTGAATGGCGGGATTTTAAAATGTTTCACCGTCAAATGGATGGCCCCATCATTGTAGTACTGTATAGAAACCATAAAAGTAGTCTTCCCTCTTTTTGCCCTTTTGTTTTGATCAATGAAAAGCATCCAACATTTGATAACTTTGCATATATAGGTATTACTAATAAAATTTGTTACAGTACTTTCATCTTTACAAGACATATATGCACAATTGTCTTGTGGCTCCCTTTTCAATTCTGAGCCAATCAAATTCAAATTCAAATTCCGAAAAGTTGGATCAACCACAAAAAAAAAGCGACCTTTCCGCTCCTCCATTTTTTTTTTTTTTTTTACCTCTCTCTTTCACTTTGTCGCTTTTATTTACTTACCCTGTCCACTCTTTTATATATTTATTCTTCTCTTCACAATCCTTTTTATATATCACTACTTTTATCCTTGTCACTCCTACAAACTACCTACAATGACTTTGAACATTACTCATGTCACAAGGAATCCTGTTGTCTGCAGCTCGGTGATCGTTGTTACTGTAAGTGAAGAAATGGGTGTCAAATTAGACGGATGAATATTGGAGTATCTATCTCCTTATAATTTGGCTAGTGGAGCCTAATTATGCTAATCCTCTTCTCCTTTTAACAATCTCTCCTTGACCTGATATTATCATACTATCCATACTAATGATTCTTATACGTTTAGGTTGGTTGGTTCTTGCTCTTGGTTGGATCTTTTGTCTCTGGATTTAAAGGACTGGTTTGGTGGGTCATTGCGTATGAAGCTATCCTAACAGTTGGTATTCTTTATATTCTAATGAAGTCTGCCTTCCCTGATTATCGACTACTGGTAAGACTATTGTAATCAATGTAATATCCGTATTGACCTTCTTTTTATTATTATCATTATTGTAGATCTTAACCTGTTTGGCTATTAGTATTACGCTATTAACTCAAATCATCGACACTCATTTACATATTGGATTGGGTAGTGCAAAAGCCGCTGCTGGGGGTGGTATCATGATGATTGTCATGCAGGTTAGTAAAAGGATCAATTTATTGTTTACTTGACACACATATCTAATTGGGTTTTTATAGTTCTTTTGGGTCTTGGTATTTGGAAGTACACCAGGATCATGGATTTATGGTGCAGTGTATGGACTTCCGGCATCAATGACATACCTCGACAAAGAGAATACAATGCTCATCTCCCCCAGCTACTCTGTCTCCCAACACGATTCTATCCATAGCAACCTGACCTTCTCACCTTCTCAACTTGTTTCCTTCACTGATCAGCAAATTCAACCTCAACAACAGCAACAATATCAAGTCTATGTATCGCCAACAACTCAACCTGATGCAACCAATCCCTCTAACAACAATGCAATGGCACTTCATCCATGCAAGTACACATTATACATGCAATGACAATGATCATTAACATTTTATCTTTGTTATCTTTTGATAGATACCGCCAATCCTGATGATCCTAATGAATTGTCATTTTACAAGGGGGAAATACTGGAGATTCTCGATCAACGAGGGAACTGGTGGCAAGCACGCAAACAAGATCAAACAATAGGAATCGTCCCATCGAACTATGTAAGTACACAAAATGTTTATAATAAACAAAAGTATGAAGAAATTGGTTCTAGTATGTTTAATTATTTTTTATTGTTATATAGTTTACAACTTGACTTGATCCATGCCACCAAGATTACATTACCATGTATAACTCCGACGGCTTGGATTTTCTCCCTTCCTCCACTCCTCTCCTTCACCATTAATTAGTTGTCTACTCTATTTCCTAAATCCTCTATTACTATTTATTTACTTTTATCTTACTGTTATATCCCCCTCCCTCTCATATTCTTTAATAAAGCTTTTATGTTTTATCATCTCATGATTGAAACCCCGACTTTCTGTCTGATATTTTCAGGAACAATGAAATTGGGCCACTATGAATGTATTCATTATTTTTGGGATTTGGTTTTATAGAATCTAGTTAGAGCACCCCTCATTTTCCTGCGTACTTGATGGGGGTGCATTGTCTGTACGGTCCTTTGACAAAAGTACATTCTGTAACACGGCTCGACAAAAAAGGAGTATTCGGCATTATGAAATGGTGATCTCAGTTCAGGTAACTATAGGGAAATATGTATATCTTGACCGATACATCTCTATTAATCTCCTATGCACAATAAGATATCTATCCATGTTAAACAAACTGTACCTTGGGACCCCTTCAAGTTATCTCAATCAAGGTATCCTTAAAGAGTAACACAAATTTGCACATGCTGGGGTAAATTCAAATTCCGCCCAACTTTTTTGAATCACTTTCCCAGCCATTCTTCTTTTTCTTCCTTCTTTTTTACTTTATAATCATGTCATCCTGCCATTTACTACCACAAGCAAAAGTATCATTACAGCACATTCTCGATTATATAAATAACGATAACAAGCGACCTATAGTGGTGGGACTCTCTGGACTTTCTGGAATGGGTAAAACCACACTCTCTCGTACGTTGGAATACGTACTCAAAGAAGAACACAATCTACAAACAACAACTTTATCAATGGACGACACTGTGACAGGATACTCATGGGGGTATTTATCGGTGACACTCAACAAGTTGATTGACTCGAACGAACACTCTGTCATCATTGTGGAAGGTGGACTTTTGGGCTACAAGTCACTCCCTTCGTCTCACCGAATATGGTCCCAGCTTTTGGAGCATCAACCGACCAATAACAGCACTTGTGAATCTTTGCGACTATTTAATGAAACATTAGCGTCACTTGAAACCAATGTGTATCCTTATATCGATCTCTTTATTCAATTGACGACAAATCACCTGGACGAATGGCGATCACATCTTGGTGACCGATTCTCAGTGCATCAGCTATATTTGGAACGACTGAATAATTATGGGTTCTTTGATGAATCATCATCATCACTGGCAACAAGGCACTTGGCATTATACTTGGATCATGATCGGAAAATGGTACAACAAAAAAGGATAAAGGACGGATTAGCACCACCTCAGGAACAGGAACAACAACAAGGTACATCTTATTCAGGACAACGGATCACGACTGCAACATCAGGCACCTCTTCTTCCATTCGAAAAACTTGGCTATTATCACCTCTAATGCGACAACAAAGGAAATATATTATATCTACACTTAATCCTAGGGTTTTGATTAGCTTTGCTATGATGAGCTTATTGGGTCTTTTAGGTTATTCTCGTAGATTATCTTTTATAATTGATCTTTTTAATAAAATCCACCACTTTGTCTTGTGAATACCCCATCACCACTTATAATATTTGAAATCCCGATTCACTGGACTATGTATAAAAAATCCCCTTGATTTCTTTATCTCCATTCATCTTTACCCTTCCTTTTTTTTTTTTTTTTTTTTTTTTTTTAGTTGTCCATACTTTATACAAATAGTACTTTACTACTACTACTACTACTATATATTCTTACCATCCTCCATTCCTCCAACTCACCTCATGTCTGCCAAAAAGACTTGCGAATCAAAACGGTACTCGTCTGGACAAGTTGTATTGTCTTCTTTTTTGGCTCTTTGATTTGGTAAGTATAAAAATAAAAAGATGTAGGTAGGCATACTATTGGATCTATCTAATCATTTTTCTTTTTTAATGAAAAAAGTCACTTCTTCTATTACAACCATCCAACAGAAACTCAGGCATCACATATGAAAAGGTGTATGGAAATCGACACATGCTTCAGTCAGCACTGGGCCAATCCTACGATCTCCTCAATTAGAAAAGTATCACCACCGGTCACTGCCAGTTACATCACTGGAAAAGATCGAAACTAGAACGAAACAGAATAAAGGTAGCGATGGAATAGAAATGGATCATCATGGTGTGTCAGTCTTCTCAGATCATCTTCTCGGTGGTTACCCGGATCCTTCATCGACAACTTTAACACCAACAATGACTGACATCCATATAACTACTTCCACAAATATTCGTCGCGGATAATACCTTTAATCACCAAGTTTGGATGGATACCAAAGAATAGAATAGTAATAGTGATACCACCCGTAGTTTATAGTTCCTCCTCCATCTTGTCAAATCCCTTACTGACTCCATCCACTTCTTACTACATACTATTAATAATAAAACAAATTGCTATTGTCTTCTCATACAAAAAATAGTAACATTGAATAATGTAAATACTTTGATGTAGATCTGTGAATCCTTTTTATTGGAATTCAAATCCCGCCATTCATGCATCAATGTCGATTGGGATACTAATCCCTCGTTTCCGTTTTCTTCTTTCCTTGCTTGAACAACCTTTGTACTGTATAAAATCATGTCCTTCTACTATGCATAGGAGAAACTCGGAAAATAAGGGGATTCGACGATCCAACTGCGAAATGCCCTCTACTAGGCCCCAGACGGGTATCGGGGCTTCAAACTGATTTCGCCGAAAATGATGCCCCAGTAGTGCAACTCATTATGGAAAAAGAAAGATAAAAACAACATGAATAGCTTGTATATAGATGTATACCTTGATCATCCATTCAGTACACATAGTTTGTCTTGGGTGTCCTGTCATTCATTTTTTTTTGGATTGAGTTCATAATGGATGTTTCTCGAAACGTCTATCACTTCCCATTTTGTCAAAAATTGTGCTTTCTGATTGGTTGATTTGATAGGTGGCTTTTTGGGGCTCAGTGCGATATAATTTTCGTTTCATGCTTTATTCTTTTTTTCCTTTTTTCTTTGTTTCTCCTTAACTTTTTTGATTATACAGTAAGTCAAATCACTTCAAACGTAATCTTGACTAACTTTACTCTCTTGTTCACTTTAGCAATGGGTAAAGAAAAGACTCACGTTAACGTTGTCGTCATTGGTCATGTCGATTCTGTAAGTATACAAACATTACCCTCTCTTCCTACATCACCGCTCACTCTCTATTTTTTTTTTTTAACAGGGTAAATCCACTACTACTGGTCACTTGATCTACAAGTGCGGTGGTATTGATAAGCGTACCATTGAAAAATTCGAAAAGGAAGCTGCTGAACTCGGTAAGGGTTCCTTCAAGTACGCCTGGGTGTTGGACAAGCTCAAGGCCGAACGTGAACGTGGCATCACTATTGACATTGCTCTCTGGAAATTCGAAACCCCCAAGTATCACGTCACTGTCATTGATGCTCCTGGCCATCGTGATTTCATCAAGAACATGATTACTGGTACTTCTCAAGCTGATTGTGGTATCCTTATCATTGCTGCCGGTACTGGTGAATTCGAAGTAAGTAGTAGTATTAGGGGATTGGAAGGGTGAAAAGAAAAAAAAATGATCAATACTAACACTGTCTACTTTTTTTTTTTTTTGTCTTGCTCTTAGGCTGGTATCTCCAAGGATGGTCAAACCCGTGAACACGCCTTGTTGGCCTTCACTCTCGGTGTCCGTCAATTGATTGTTGCTATTAACAAGATGGATTCTACCAAGTGGAGCGAACAACGATTCAACGAAATCATCAAGGAAGTCTCTGGTTTTATCAAGAAGATCGGTTTCAACCCCAAGTCTGTCCCCTTCGTCCCCATCTCTGGTTGGCACGGTGACAACATGTTGGAAGAATCTACCAACATGCCCTGGTACAAGGGATGGAACAAGGAAACCAAGGCTGGTGCCAAGTCTGGTAAGACTCTCTTGGATGCCATCGATGCTATTGACCCTCCTCAACGTCCTTCCGACAAGCCTCTCCGTCTCCCTCTTCAAGATGTCTACAAGATCGGTGGTATCGGTACTGTCCCCGTCGGTCGTGTCGAAACTGGTGTCATCAAGGCTGGTATGGTCGTCACCTTTGCTCCTGCTAACGTGACCACTGAAGTCAAGTCTGTCGAAATGCATCACGAACAATTGGTGGAAGGTCTTCCCGGTGACAATGTTGGTTTCAACGTCAAGAACGTCTCTGTCAAGGATATCCGTCGTGGTAACGTCTGCTCTGACTCCAAGAACGACCCCGCCAAGGAAGCCGGTTCCTTCACTGCCCAAGTCATTGTCCTCAACCACCCTGGTCAAATCGGTGCTGGTTATGCTCCTGTCTTGGATTGTCACACTGCTCACATTGCCTGTAAGTTCGCTGAACTCTTGGAAAAGATCGATCGTCGTTCCGGTAAGAAGCTCGAAGATGCTCCCAAGTTTGTCAAGTCTGGTGATTCCGCTATTGTCAAGATGATTCCTTCCAAGCCCATGTGTGTGGAAGCTTACACTGACTACCCTCCTCTTGGTCGTTTCGCTGTCCGTGATATGCGTCAAACTGTTGCTGTTGGTGTCATCAAGGCTGTCGAAAAGGTTGACAAGGCTGGTAAGGTCACCAAGGCTGCTGCCAAGGCTGGTAAGAAATAAATCATTTGATTTGTCTTCTTCTCTGTTGGTCTACTCCCCCTCCCCACCACCATTTAGTTATTAGATTTACCAATAGTTTATGCATTCGTATATATTGTTACTTTGATTAGGAAAAAGGTGATCTTATTGCCTTTTTGTTTGTAAATAAAAGTCTACTCTTTACTTAAATACATATATATATATATATAATTCTATGTCATGGGATGGATGATTGATTCTGGACATACCAGCACTAGGTGCAGTCTGCATGGGTAACTTGAATTTTTCGTCGAATAAGCGGAGGATGAAATATCAGTTAATATTATGTGGGAAGTATGTGGTTTCCTTTTATTTTTCACTTACCGTTGGCCGAAGCCCCGTACCCATCCCTCTCAAAGGAGGGGTGCCAGCCATATTCTCATCCAAGAATTGACTGACAAGTTGTTGTTGTTTTGTTAAAGGGGTGGGCATCCCCAAGGAAAGCTGAAATGAATTCAAAAAGCTCTTTTATATGGTGTGAAAAAGAAAAAATCAGATGATCAAAACCGATACATTGTCAAATTATAACAATCTTATACAGGACATTGGCCATCATAGTTCGCATTGATGAGATGAAGCCTATAGGAAGCCATTCGGGCTAAAGTTTACCCTAATCGACGAAAAATTAAATTTACTCAGTCTGCATGAATGCGGTGTTTAAAATGTAAATGTGGAAAAAAGTGAAATTGAAACCCAACCCAATTCTTGCATGAATCGTTTCCAAACACGGAATGATGAAGAGAAGCAACCTTATCGTCATGATCATTCCCGGTAAGTAGACTAATGCATACATATATTCCTAAAATGCATGCAAAAGAACATATGCCAAATAATCACAGGATTCGTTTTCTTTTATGCATACAAAAAAAAAAAAAAAATCATCAAGTTACAAGACCCAAGTAAAAGCAGAGGGGGTATCCCCCTACGTTTGTTTATTATAGTAATGTTTTCAAATATTAGGATATATCTCTACTGGGGCATATAAAAAGATTTACATACATAAAAAAGGAGGAGGAATAATAAATAGTCATAAAAGGGGTGTGTGAGGAATAGGTACAACAAAGGGAAGGAGGGGAGAAATATACTACGCTGTTGTTTTAATACTAGTGGTTGAAGATACGTTGTGGAAGGATGGCGCTTGAAGATAAGATTGAGTGGATGAGATGTTTCCATAATGATGTTCATGTTGAGATTTTGGTGGTGGTAAAATAGCAGCAGTGGTGGGAGGACTATCTGCATGACTTGAAGCAGAGTCGGATGATGATGATGACAATGTATCCGAAGAGTTGGTAATGTTTGTTTCAATTGTGCCGGTAACGCCTAAAGCAGAAGACATTCGTCGTTGTTGGATCTGTAGTTGATGTTGTTGATGACTGGCCGCGGTGTTCAAACGTCCACTGGTTAAACTATAATTGACACCCCCCAAGATTGAGCCTGATATCATGGTGTCCAATCGCCGTCGGTTCCGTCCAGGTTTGTTAAATCGGGCTGGTTCAAAGTTTTGCCAAACATATTGAGGGCACTTGTCTACGTTAGGTAAGTCTTGAATCATCTTGGCAATAGTGTTTTTTCGGAGTCCAAAAAAGTCGGGACCTACTGGATTATGACCATATTCTTGATGTCTGATCGCAAAGGCACGCCTGTAAAAAAGGAGAGAGAGAGAGAGAATGAGTTCGTAAAGAGTAGTTATGGAAGCTTGGTTTGTATAATACTTACTTGACAACAATGGTCCAAATAGTAGTGGGGGTCGGACCAGAATAGGTTATTGGGCAATCGTCTGCAGTGACTTCAAACTAAAATAAGTAGAAAGTGAGTGAGTTATAAGCACGTTATGTAATTATCGAATGATTAATTACCTTGGGTTCACGTCCATTATCCAATATGCGACAGGTATACTGAGTATCACTTTTAGCATCCACCATACTACGGTACCACCTTCAGAAGAAGAAGAAAGTCAGGTTAGAAGGAGGTGGTAAATGTGTGATAAAATTTAAATGTACTTACTTCCGGACAGTGTAGTTGACAGGATAGATATAGCGTTGATTGTGATAGGCTGGTCGGTCATATACAACAGTACCTAGATCCACTACGGTCCACGAATCGATTTCCACAGGCAAAATGTATTGACCATGATCATCCCGATCCACTTCATAATAAGTACGGACTGCTGTACTGACTTGCTGCTGCATATGTTGTTGTTGTTGTTGCATTTGTTGACTCTTTGTATGTGGTTGTGTTGACGATTTCTTATCATCAGCAGACATGATCATGGGAGGATACTTTTTCCGTTTCTTGTTACTTGGTGCATAGACAACTGGGATATCAGAAGGTGGTATGATAGATGCCATTGTTTGATGTTGAAGACTGTGCTGAGAAGGATAAGAATGATAAGGTCGATTGACAGGTGATGATGAAGGATAATCGGAATGATGAATTATGGTTGGTGTAAAAGCCGATCGACTTGGTGGATGGAATGATGAATGATGCATAGGATGATCATGAGGTGTTTGCCTTGAGAATAGAGTGTTTGTTGGTTGTTGTTGTTGTTGATGATGATAGTGGCGTTCATCCATATAGTAATTAGGATTCCCCTGAGGTGGTACTGATCGGCGGCATGAATCTGGAGATGGTAATATTGGTTCAGGACGGAATAAGGAGGATGGTGGCGATAATGAAGCGGTTGAGATGATGTTGGATGGTGATGGTAAACGGGGTGGTGGTGATAATAGTGAAGATGATTTGACATTCGAGTAAAGAGGTGGTAAAGTAGGAGATGTTGTGGTCTTTGACAATGGTGTAGGTGGTGGTGTAAGTCGTCTCCTTTTCAAATATTGGTTTGCATTAGTGTCATCTTTGTGTTCTTGTTGTTTTGCATATATCGTCGCATGAATTCCACAATTACATGGATGTGTTGATGATGAATGACGAGCAGAGGAAGGAGAAGCATGCTTGAAGCCATTAAAGTCTTGTGATTGAAGTGAGTTATAAAATTCTGCTTTGCACCATTGTATAGTCTAATGATTGTTTCAGTAAAGAGGTAAGTGGCTGGTCTTTTTTTTTTTTTTTTTTTTTTTTCCTTACCGGCTGCAGTTCCACATAGACATCAATATGTTGTTGATTGAGTTTCCCAGATACTTGGATTTTATTTGTGTCTTGACCATCCATTACCCAAGACATCAAACCATGCCCTTCCCAAATGAGATTATCCGCCTTGTCTATTTGATTTCCAGGAGATTGATGACTGTTTTCAGATTCTTGAAAGTTGACAGAGTATACAGATAGATCATGTTCATGGCAGATTATGTCAGGACTATTGATTTCATGGTTTAGTCGTCATAAAAAGATAAATTGTATAAGTTTGTTTAGGTCAGGTGAATCATAAGATCATATTTGAATGTCAACTAGCATCTACTTTTTGTTTTGTGTGTGTTTTCTTACCTTGATGAGCAAATGGCTATCAAACAGTTTTTAAGAGGGACGGTAACCAGTGAGGAGTTTGAGGTGGTGGTATCATGATCATATTCTATTTGAAACGTGGCAAGGCGCATGGTTTTGCTTCCTTTAAACGAGTAATAGAGTTTCACTAGATAATAATAGTAGAATAAAACAAGAGTATAATAAGTATTCAAGTACGTATCACATCAACAATGAGAGGAAAAGTGGGTTACCTTTTTTAATAGAATGGTGAATGTCGTTTTCCATGGTTATGTTCGAATTCATTGAATGTGAGTAGTAATGGTGTTGACAATTACAGTAAGGTATGGTGAGTATAGATAGTTAAAATATAAAGTTGAAAAGAGAGAGAGAAAGAAGAAAGAAAAAAAAATGGGAAAGCGAAAGAAAAGTGAAAAATTAAAAAAAAAAATCGATTTGGCGATTAAATGAAGCCCAGGTTTCAGGGATCTAACCTGACAAGGCGAACTTTCATTTTTTAATATGCTGGATTTCAAATTTGGTCCAGGTGGTGGAGTTTTAAAATCCTGATGTAGCACTGTCGCATTGTGATATGGCATGAATGTTAACCCGCACTTTTCATTAACTTGAATATTCTATATCTATCTGATTCCACTTTTAAAGTGGATGATACTTGAAAAGTTTCCTTTATTAAAAGAAAAGAAGAAAACCAGGAAGACAAGTGAAAAGAAAAAAAAACGATTTCATGTATAAAAGAGATGAAGGTGAAAGAATGAAAGCAAGTTGACAGAATCATTAATGACACAGAAAGGATCTACCAATGTAATATAACTATTACTCTATGTTGCTTATTTTGATGATATACCACATGGTCGATCTAAATAGATTGACTTTCTCTTTCACACCGCCAAAATAAAAATAAAATGAAAAGGTAAAACTCCGCTCCAATGACAGTTCAAATTACCCCTTTTTTTGGAATAAAGTTAATGGATGGTACTACGACATGAATGACGAATCCATTTTAAACATCTGTAAAGACTGAGAAATTTGATATGACAAAGTAGTTAAAGGTCAAGTGCAACTATGTAACACGAATTACAAGTAAAAAGATGCGAGATATATGATGAATACGGTAATGCTGACTGGTTCTTTTCTATAACAAGCTAAATCTATTCCATTTACAAAAAATGATGATGTGGAATGTATCACATTCATGTTATGTTGACTTGATCTTCATCTTTTTCACTCTCGATACTCATCATCATCTGGAAAAACGGTAATGATCATCCTTTTATGATTTTCTAGACTATCTATCAATTGATCAAATCAAAAGAACATGTAGAATAGATCTTCAGAAACTTGCCCTATTAAATTAGCATTTACAGAAGAAATAAGAAACTCCATTTTTGAATACCAAATTAAGCCCTATGGGTTTATGTTGTTCCTGTTACACAAAATCTGGTCATTTTGGGACATACCATTGTTTCTTGTGCTTTCACTGCTAAATCCAACCTTGTATCAGTTGTTTACCCTTATATACAATTAATAGTTTGATTTTTTGCCTTATACTTTGGACCATTTAGTGTTCATGAAAGATGAAAAGACTGACAGGCTAAAAATAGATACTAAAAATAGATAAGGGGGGGTTAAGAGGTAGATTGTTTAAATTCCGATCAGCACCTGAAAAAATCCTTTTGCGCGCGAAATCTTTTCCAAATCCCGCCCTGCCCCAAAAATTTGAAGCATGAAGAGGAATATAATGAAATACAGCATCATCCCCCACCAATGATAACTGTTATCTAGTCAATCATGCTTTATTGAATGTAAACACCATTTTCGGGTTGGAGCGAGAGTAATTATTTTCTACATGATCCAAATTATCATGCAAATAGGCAACAGCAGAAATTACAGAGACACAAAAACAAATCCCCAATATAAATACTGTCCGATGTGCATAGACATACATAATGGTCAGTAACACTGTATGCATATTTGTCACAAGATAAAAGTTTTTATGTGAGACCATACCAGATCAATGCGGTAAATAGATAATATGTACACATATGCATACAATTAAATTTTTATTTCGATAAATAATCTTCTTCGACCCCACTATCACTATCATCACAATAACTAACTCTATTACTATTACTATTATCACTACTTCCATTCAATTGATCACCGATAGCATCCTTGTACACCTCCACCATTTGATTCATAGCTGCCCGCCAGGTATATGATTTTGATACAGCCAGTGCATTTTGTCCCATACGTTTGCGTTCCAAAGGTTGATCCACCAATTGTTCCAAATGTCTTTTATATCCCGAGATTGCATCCCTGTCGCCCGAGGTATCCAATAGTAATCCAGAATGTTCGTGATCAACGAGGTCACAGATTCCTTCAGCATCGAGTCCCACCACTGGTAATGCCGACGCCATCGCCTCCAAGATAACTTGACCAAAGGTTTCGGTGGTAGATGGGAATGCAAAGATATCTGCAGATGCATAAGCCGCTGCCAAATCGTTACCTTTTAGATATCCTGTAAAAGTAATAGGTAAGACACAATTTTTGAGTTTGCTGTCACCATCGCCTTGTTGATCGTCGGTAGTGCAATATTTTCGTTGTATGTCTTCAAAAGCAGGACCATGACCCACACAGACCAAATGACATTTTGAATGATCCATTCCCTTGTAAGCATCCAATAATAAGCCAATGTTCTTTTCAAAAGAGATCCGTCCGACATAAAGTAATATGCATTTCTGATTGGCCAGAGAGTTGTTGTTGTTGTTCCCCATCCATTGATCTCGAAGTGCCAAAGACCAACGTGTTGGCGAAAACAAGGACATATCCACTCCTCGCTGCCAGAGTCGTACGTTATCAAATCCATGTTGTTCCAGCATTCGTTTCGTCGACGGAGAAGGACAGGCTGTATATCGGCATTGGGCGTGACAAAACTGATTCCATCGCCACATCAAAGGAGTAAGCCAGCCCCAGCCAAAGTGATGACAATAGATAGCCAAGTTGGTGTGGTATGAGCTGACGACGGGAATATCCTTGGGCAAGTAATGTTGTATCACCCAGAGTGCGGCAGGACCTAGCCAGACAGGATCGGCAAGATGGATTACTTGTGGTGCAAATGAGAGAAGTCGTTCAGTGAATCCAGGTCGCCATAGATTAAGCTTTAGTTCTGGGTAAGGTAAAAAGGGAATACCATAGGTGCCGAGAATCTCTGCCCCAGCATAACAAGTCATCCCACTTTCCGGTCCAAGTAAAAGTACCGAATGACCTTCAGCTTGCAAATGTTCCAGTAATCGTGCCAGAGAGTTGACCAGACCATTGACGTTGGGAAGCCAGTTTTCAGTTACAATCGCCACACGCATTCTTCTGTTCTTTTTTGTTTATTGTAATTGTCGCTGTCGTTGATTTCTTGTCGGTTGTGAGGTTTTCAATAAAATGGTTTAAATAACTAAAGGATGTAAAAGTATCAATTGAAGAGAGGAGAGTAATGGTAAAAGGTTATAATAGAAATATAAAGAAGATAAGAGAGAAAAGATTGGGTTTCATGTCTGAGGAGGGAAATAAAAAATATAAAAAAAATAAAAAAAAGAAATGGACGGGAAAAAGAAGCGATGAAAACACAGCGTGGTGAAAGGAAGACTTTTTATTGAACAGCCGACGTTCCTATTTCCTTTTTTGAGTATGATGCCCCTTGCTTTTAGACCAATCAATCAAGTGAGTGGTTCTTCTTTGAACAGTGATGAGAAGAGATCAATTTTTTGTGTTTGATCAAATACATCCAGAAAATGCCCCTTTAATCCATTGATATGATGCACTTGAGAAACGTGTTGATCATCAAGGGCTTTTCGCTTTTTCCATCAAAAGGTCATTTGTCAAGCATAATCACGATTCTTCCCCAGAGCATACACATAGAATATAAAATCTTAAAAGTGGCAATATCAAGTTGTTGTTTTTGTCTGACAATGATTTGTAGCTGTCTATGCATGCTTTTTTTTTAAAAAAAAACTGGTTCCTGACATGTTGGTTTAAAACGCCGACAAAAACGTATGGAGGTCTTTATATCATAAACGAACTGATGGACATGTGACTTTGATGTTTTGACCATGTGAGCTGATCAAGTTCTTAAAGAATGTAGATCACCAGTGCATAGACACATACCCTTTGCTTCCTATTGTTTGTTATACGTGGAACCACCAAGAAATCACATAGAATAATGAGACCGTACTTTTGCCACAGTATCAAACTACAACTAAATGTGTCACATGATATAAATATTCTCTTTCCACACTCAGCCCGAAAAAAATAAGACCCCACTTTAGATTTTCTGGAATGGTTCTTTTGTCTTGGCATGATTTAAGATTCAAATACACAAATTATTTGCAAAACTAAAGACTTGCATGAATTCAGTATATCAATGATATATACAGATGATGCAAGTTTTGAAGATAATCCAAACCAACGTCATCGTCCAGAATAATCATGCATGAAAGAGAATGAAGGACAGGCGTGGCAAAAAGGTTCCAGATTCACATCCCGCTATCGGAATATGAAAAATTGTTCCTGGGCGATAAAAAGGTGCCATCTCGATTTCTTTTGCTTCTTTCTTTTCTTTTCTCATTCGTCGCCACAATCTTCCTCTCTCTTCCTCTCTCTTTGTATTCTACTTGTCTACTTGTATTTGTATTTGTATTATTGTTATCTATTGGATGTTTGTATTTTATAGACAATGGTGTATATTAGCAACTGTATTCTTACTTTCTGCTCTTCTTGTTAAAGGTAACTAACACCCCCCCCACCAACTTTTTTTTTTTTTTTTTTTTTTTTTTGCTCAGCTTAGCTTCGCGAAAAAAGTAACATATTCTGACTTTAACCTCTTCTATATATAAACGTGTTAGGGCATAGTGTAAATAATCGACGACTCACTCGTATAGAGCCACTCACTAATGTAAAGGTGGACATTGCACCAAGACCTTACACCTTTTACTCCAAACGAGATTTGGACATTAATCCCTTCCACAACCATACAGGAAAAGCGACCACCATTGAACACGACGATATACTGCGACTACGTTTTGATGCTTACAATCAAACCTTTGCTTTGCACTTGGAACCTAACCAAGACCTGTTACACCCTCAAGCGGCGTTTATGTATGGTGGGAAGCCGGAGCCTATTCAAGCGAACCAATTCCATATCTATCGTGGCCATGTTATCCATCCCTCTTTTTCTTTGGCAAAGTGGCAAGACGATCAACTTGGTACCCTCTCTTTTGATGGTGATGATATCCTTGGTTGGGCAAGACTCATTCTTCGGCAGGACTTGACGTAAGAATTTATAAATCACAAGAATAGCATATGCATGCAAATATATCTATATATATATATATCTATATAAATATATAAATATAATGTGGACTGTGTTTGGAAATGAACTTGTTTCTTTTTTTTTTTTTTTTTTTTAATTACCTTCATTTATATGGTATATAGAACAACGAAACCTGGACCAGATGAAGACCAACAAATTTATCCGATATTTGAAGGGAGTTTTGGAATACGAAATGATGTTTACCATATCAAGACAATGGACATGTATTATCGGACAAAACGATCTGACGATGTGACACTGACCGTTGACAATTACCTGGAGTCGCCTTCTATGGTTGTGTATCGGGACTCCGATACTTCTCTGGTGGGACAACAACAAGGGAATGCTTTAAACCGTCGCTCAACCAATAGTACATTAAATCAACAACAACAATCAGGATGTGGAGCTGACAGATTAGGGATTATGACGCTACAACAACAACAACAACTACACAATCCCTTTATACTTCGGGCTGGACATCCTGCTGCTGGTCTTGATGGTCTGTTTGTCCCTCCTTCCTCCTTCTCTTCACTTGATGATCATCATCCTCCGTCCCTCAACAAACGTGCTGCTAATGGTTGTCCTACCTCTAGAAAAAGTAAGTTCGATAAAGTTGGTTAGTTTATACTCCAGAATTCTAACTAATCTCTTGTTTTGTTTTCTCTAGTTGCTTATATGGGTGCAGGTAACAAAACAAAAACAGTATGAACCTTTTCAATTTTAAATCTCATATTTTTTTAATGTCATATAGCGGCCGATTGTACCTATACAAAGTACTATGAATCCAAACAGCAAGCACAACTTCAAATTATCTCGGATTGGAACTCTGTATCAGCATTATTTGAACGGCAATTCAACATTCAACTTGGTTTGGTCAACATCACGATCATGGATGAATCTTGTCCTTCGACCCCTGTCTCGAATTATGCATGGAATAGAGACTGCTCGGACACCTACACTTTGGACAATAGGCTTAGCGATTTTAGTCGTTGGCGGGGAACGATGAGTGACGATGGTATTGCACTATGGCACCTCTTAACTAATTGCGCGTAAGTAATATAATATACATAATGCATGACATGATGATGATATCAATGATCTACTTTTTATTTGTTTACCGATGTAGTACTGGTGTTGAAGTAGGAATTGCATGGGTGGGTCAGCTGTGTCAGGCTGAAACGAATTCCCAAGCTACATCTACAGGTGGAACTCAATACGTTGCAGGTGCTGGTGTCTCTTCTATTAGTAAGTGAAATAAAAGAAAAAGAAGAAAAGAAAATGAATGGAATGTATAACGATCTAATCGTGTAATCTTACCTCGTGATAGTTAGGGACGAATGGAAGGTTATCGCTCATGAAATTGGCCACGGTTTTGGTAAGTCAAAAAGAATAAACTAATTGTGATTAATACTAATCAGTGATCACTTACATTGTCATTAATATAGGTGCGAATCACGATTGTACTACTGGTAATTGTCAATGTACCGGATCAGATTGCAATTGCTGTCCTCTAAGTGCTTCCGTCTGTGATGCTGGTGGTACTTACATAATGAATCCAACAAGTAACGTCTCTGCTCAAGAATTCAGCCCATGCTCGGTCACAACTATCTGCAACACATTCCCTTCCATTGGATCCTGCTTACAAGGTAAAGAAAAAGAAAAGAAAAGAAGAAGAGAGATAAAAGTTATGTACTAATCCTCTCTTCTTTTGTGTTTAGATCCGGGGCATAGAACTATCGAAACCTTGCAAATGTGTGGTAATGGTATTGTCGAACAAGGTGAAGAATGTGACCCTGGGAGTCATTCTAGTTCCTGCTGTGATGCAACCACATGCAAATTTATTAACAATGCCGTGTGCGAGTAAGTATTAATCATGCGGTTAAAATGACAAGAACGATACTAAACTTTTTTTTTTGGTAGTGATGTAAACGATTCATGCTGCAATCAATGCCAATATCAACCAAGTACTCACCAATGTCGACCAGCATATACTTCGTGTGATATCCCCGAGTATTGCACTGGATCCTCGGGAGCCTGTCCACCTGACCTTTTTACAGCAGATGGCACTGATTGTGGTGGTAATTTGAAATGTGCATCGGGCCAATGTACGTCAAGGGATCTCCAATGCCAACATCGAGGATTTACTTTGAATGTCACAAAATCATGCACAAACAGTAACTCTTGCTCTCTGTCCTGCAACAAAAACTCTGGATCTGGTTGTCTTGTCTTTAGCGGTGGTATGATTGATGGTACTCCCTGTGGTGCCAATGGATATTGCAGAGACGGTGACTGTGATGAAGGAAGTTTATGTAAGGAAGAAAAAAAAAAAAAAGAAAACTCTACAGTTATTTTTGACTTGCTAATACTCTCTCTCTCTCTCTCTTTGTGTGTGTTATACTTAGCCGATCGTGCATTATATTGGTTGTCAACTCATCAAAACATTGCCATTCCAGTCGGTGTAGTCATTGGTATTTTGATCTTTGGCAGCTTGGCTTGGTGTTGTTATACTGGCTGTTGTGGTCATGGCGGCTGGCGGAATCGAAACATCAAGAAGCATCAACGAACAACAATGACAGGAACTGCACCACCAATGGAGACTTCATTAACATCAACAACAATAATGTCACCACCACCATCACATTATTACGGTAACAATCGTGTATCTTCTCCTCCACTCGACTCATCACAACACCTTCACAAGAATGGAAATGATAGTGGCCATGTTGCTTCCAACACTTTACCTCCTGCCACTTCTCCCTCTCTCCCTCCTCCACCTCCCATCCATCAGCATTCCTCTTAATTGTAGTTTAAATATCACAAACCTTCTATACCAATTAGACACTATGCAATTTTTTTTTAATAAACATAATCTGCGCTCATGCAGATCAATCATTTATTAGGTCATGTCATATGTTTATAGGATGGGGTTTTGTCTCAATAGGTTTACAACTCGGTGTGAGTTTGCATTGTGAAAAATACAATTCAATCCCAGCTCAGTCGTGGCGCTTAGTTGAAAAAAAAAAAATCCAAAATCTTAAATGTCATTCATTCTTTCTTTCTTTGTTTTACACTTCAATCAAACTACACCAGCACTTTTGCAACTACTCTGGAATCAACCAAGAACAAAGAAAAGAAGATGATTAACTACCAGGTGCTAAAATACAAACTCATGCCACATTGCTCGCTTTGCCAACGTAACTATCAAAAACGATTCAACTGCACCCGACACTTACGATCCCGGCTCCATTTACATAACGTGGAAGCATTGGAACAAAACAAGAAACTATGATTTGGATATAGCTAGTGGTTGGAATCAACCGTGATTATGGAAAACCAACTTGAAGAAGAAATCTTGAACGGCGACTGGAGAAGGATAACAAGGTGCTCAACAGTTTGGCAGGTATCATCCATCTTACTTGTCGGGCGGTCAAACTATGGTATTTTACGGTGAAGACAATGTCATATGTAGGTAACAGGATTTACTATCTCCTTCGGCGGTGTGCGAAGCATCAAAACCTCAAGAAACGATGATCACCACCAACAACAGGTACCACGTCATATCAACACACCATCCAACCACTTGTTTCGCTTTTTTTTTTCTGGCTCTTTCTCTAGGTTACACAATGGATCCCCCACCCTGCGATCACCACCCTTTTGCTGGGTCCTCAAGGAAATAGATTAGTTGTAGTTGTATTAGTGATAGTATAAATAATTTACCCTGTTGTATCATCATCCTTATTAATAAAACTTGTATTCAATAAATGCAAAAAAAAAAAACCCCCATCTTTATTACACTCATCGCCACGTTGTATGACCCAGAAAAAAAAAACAGCACAAAGATAAAAGATTAACGTGGAAATAGAAGAAAAAGGCAAGTGGATAGGATGGTATCTGTGTCACCACCCTCTCTTTACTGCCAATGTCCAGTGGATAGCCATGTGCTCAATTAGGATTTTTGAACTCACAAATTGCGGGCTTTCAATTTGATTTCAGTGAAAAAGTCCTTTTCTTTTCCTTTCTTTCCCTTCCTTTCTCTTCCTTTTTTTTTTTTTTAATCCAGTGTGAATTGATGACCTTGTAAGTAAGTAATTTAACTCTATTTTTTTGTCAGCTAAACTCTTCTCTCTTCTTCTCTCATTTAGACTCCTCTGCCAATGAATAAGAACAATAACCTTCAAGGTACACCAAAAGAAGCCATAGCATCACAGGTAAACTGGAAACGTTGACACTTGAGATACACATGTACTAACACGCATATTTTGTTCTTATAGACTACCATTGGTGACGAGGCGAGTCTTTTGCAGCAAATCAAATCGACTAACAATAGTGGAACCATCCGACAAAGTCAGATGGCGTTCGCGACCGACATTGCCCAGGGCCTCATCAATGAAGTACGGAAACTACAGCAAGCTATACAAGAAAAAGATCAGCTTATTGCAGACTTGGAAATTAGCAAAGCAGACAACGAAAAGTATAATGAACTATCACAAAAACAACTACGGCAGAAGAATACCATTGAAGGTAAGTGAATTAAAAATCTTCCTCCGCTCATAATTAAAGAACAGCGTATGATTCCTACTTTATGATACTGACCTTCTCTCTTTGTTATATACTTTTTATTTATAGAAAAACTCAAGGAAGATAATTGGAATCTGGAGATGGCAAATCAAGAACTTCAAAGCAATCTGTCCGACCTCAATCAAACCATCACCAAACTCAATGGGGACCATACCAAGGCACTGAAGCAGCTCCGAACAGCTTTGGAACAAGTCGAAATTTACAAGGCACAACAAGAAAAGGCGGCTTCGACGATAGATGCAATCAAGGCTCGACATGATCATGAACGACAAGTATTAAGGCGCAACAATGGGACTCTTCAACGCGACATGGTGCAACTCAAGAAACGCATGGATGAAGTAAACACTGAACTCAAAATATGCAAGTCTAAGCTGGCAATCAAATCTACCGTCAGCAATTCAAGTAATCAGCATCTTCTTCGGGGCAACAACGAAGACGAACACAGTAATGGGGATGGTGCCGACTTGAACAAACAAGCAACTATTGGCACTGGGGGTGATATACCAACTCTGGATTCAGCTTCTTCCAACACAGCAGCAAACACACAACGCGCCTTGGAGATCGAAACTTTGAAGCAATCACTTGGACATGCCCATAGGATGATAACTAGTCTACGCAACAATCTACAAAAGGAAAAGGTGGAGAAAATAGAACTCAAGAAGGTGCTGTCGGATACACAAGATACTCTGGATCAACTCGAAAAAGGCGCCACACATCATGAACCTGGTCGTGGGTCACTGAAGAAAAACTCGGGGGCAATTAAAACCAAGGTGGTGCGAAAACGTGTTGGTGTGGCAAGAAAGGGGCACTCGATCGACAGGGCGACAACTGAAACACGATCAACTGAGGACCAATCTAATCTTCTGTCCATACATACAACACTGGCTGTGGATGACTACAATAGCGATATCATGCAATCTTTGGTAAACCACAATGATCTCGAATCAGGTGACGACGCTATCTCTACGGGCGACTCCAACTCATTAACTCAAGACAGCGATGATGATGATTGTCACCGCCTGGATCTATCACCTATTCAACAAGGACAAAGCCTCGACATGGAACTTCAACTTGGTGGCTTCAATTCCTCATTCAAGCCCCTCTCATTTGAACTAGAAGAAACACTTGTTAAACGACAATGCTTTGACAAGGGGGTTAACACATCTACCGACTTGGCATCAACACTATCTTCTGATCAGCAAACTACAACCAACAATGAAGGCACTTTTACGGGCAATGAATATGCTTCTGACAGTGGAAACAACATCAGCGGTAGTGGTAACTATCCAACAGGAGCGGTGGATATTACAAACGACACATATATCAACGATGTCTCGGGGCCTTTGGGACTTCGTTCAGACGTCTCTTTATCTAATAACGTCACACTATCACAACATACCTTGGATCTCGGGCACTCTCCTGTACCTTCTACTGGTTGTATTAGCGGAAATTCTCAACAAATAAATCAACAGCCAATATTGTGTGGAGGTAATACTTTTGATAACACCATATCGCCTAACAATGGTATGACAACCCCGGTACCTGGATCTTCGCCACTTGATCAACAAAATTCACACACGGTACCAAGCATCAAATCACCTATTTCCGACAAAAATGCATTGCCGACCGATCGACAGGATGATGTAAACCAGGACTCCATCTCTCTCATCATACCAGTTATCAATAACACAGTGTCTTATACCAAACATCACAACGTTGAAACACCGCACATCATCCAGAGCCAGGCAGCCTTGATTATTAATGAAGACAACTCTACCAATGAAAGCGTCGCCAGCACAAAGGACACCAATCATAATATCTCATCAACACCAATCAATGACAGCACTTTGCATATCAATCAAACCATCGACGACTGCCAGACATCAAACACATCGTCCGCCAATCAACAAAATGATACACCCTTGTCTCAGGTCAACGAAGGAAACATGAATGCGGAACAAATAGATCTGAACACTGTGGACACTTTGATGGTCTCTGTAAACTATCCAAAGGGAGGCAGCCATGGTGACTCTACTCTAGCGAAGTTTGGTGAACTGGGTCATGAAACTAATATGGACAAGAAGGATGGTTCGACTGATCAAGATACCAATACAAAGGACAACCAGGTGCACATGGACAAGATTATACTCAAGAATTTGAATGTGGCTGGCAAGCATAATCAAGCTGATATAAGTTCTGTTGTACTCGATTTGGAAAAGGGCAACATCAACGACACTGATGACATCACCGAACGAACACAAAAGGCTGGCGAAAACTCACCGGTACCAAATTCCGCTCTTTTAACTACAACAACCTACAACAGCTTAGATATTGACGATGACGACAATAAAGGTGATGGAATAAACGACAATGGCGGCATAATGACAATGGAAACTTCAGGCATGGTGTCTCGGGAAGAAGCAGACGCATTGATCAAGGCTGCTATTGCGGATGCTCTTGCGAAAGAACGATTGGAGGTGGCCACTCGACGACAAGAACTTGATGACAACTTTATCACTCGATCAGAAGCGGAGGCCATGGCCAGGGAACAAACTGAACAAGCAATCAAAAAGGAACGAGACAGAGCTAGCACATTGTTGGCCAAGACTCAACTCGGCACAGTGGCACGAACAAATGCGAAGGCGACCTCACAAGACGACCAACAAAAACATCAATCGCAGGATGATATTCCTAGGGCATCATCAACATACCAGACATCTTCGTTTTTAGTCAAGGCACAGACAGTATCTTCAGCATCTCGGCGGGAATCTCAACCATCTGTGGCGCCATCACCTAAACCTTCTACCTCGACATCATCTACAGTAACTGCTTCCTCTGCTTCCTCTTCCTCTTCGCGGCTCAACAGACTCTCAGGGTATATGAAGCTTCAACCATCAGCATCAATGCCTGCTAAATCAAATCAATTGCGACCTTCAGCATCCATGTCATCACTACGAAGAACAACAACCAAGTCATCATCTCTACTCCAACAACAGCAATATTATAACCAAGTCGAACAAAAGCATCAACAGCCATCTCCCAAACCTTCCTATGGATCTGTCCGCATCACCGAGAAGTCCCTATACTCAAAGCAACTATCAGCACCTTCATTGAAACTTAATCGCCTTAAACAACCATCGATGCAATCTTTGTCCTCTGAAAGATGCGGAATGACACCTTCTCTCTTCTCTATGGGCGATCTCTCCAAACAAGGTGCCAATGGTGACCTAATCTCGGCGATCACGCAGACGATGATTGGCGAATGGATGTGGAAACATACAAGGAAACATGTGGGTGGTGGTATCTCTCTAAATAAACACAAGCGCTTCTTTTGGGTTCATCCTTACACACGTACCTTGTATTGGAGCACTAATGAACCTGGAGCAACCGCTGACGAAGCCAAGGCAAAAAGTGGTAAGAAAAGCAATTTAAAAAAAATGATAAAATCTGTAGATCTCACCAGTTACCTTTTATATATATAAATATATGTATAAAGCATTTATCGAAAGTATATCCTCAATTCCAAGCAATGACACAATGGACGCATCACCTCTCAGTCTGTTGATCAAGACTGCAAAACGGGATCTGAAACTGACTGCCCCAACTTTGGAACGACATGAACTATGGAGAATGGTAAGCACAAAGCAAAACAAAAATAGCAAGATCACTGATTCTTTTTTTTTTTTTTTTTCTTAGTCGCTCTCCTATTTACTGGTTCCTCCTGGCGAAGAATCACCAATGGACGATGTCATTCAAGTAGACCCTTATCGTGGCAATAATGCAACAACAATATCGGTTGGATCAACTTTAACTCGCACAACTTCCAACATCACAAGCATTACAAACGTAATCTCATCTGACTTGGAAACGAACACCATTATACCTTTATCTCATCCAAATCAACCAGGCGATGATAATCACCAACCAGAGACTAATCATGGTGAAGACTCGAATGCGATCAACAATGTCGGACTGTGCAGTGATAACCAAGATGCATCGATACGGACTACCCACTAAACTAGCTGTATTACATAATGTCTTTGCTTAATTACGTCAATAATTTAAAAAGTAGAATAGTGTACCATATAGTATTTACTTATTAACAAATAAAATTTATCGTTGATTGATATGTCAAGGACGTTATCAGACTGGGTTTCGAAATATTCGTTTCCCGACACATATGCAAAAATTTCCATTGGACAAATCCACCAAACTTACTATTTTTGGAAATCACGTGACTTTTTTTAAAAACGAGCTTTATATAATATTAAACAACTTTTTTTACTGTTAGATCTTGGCCTCATGATAAAGCAGGTATCCCTATGGTAGTTCCCTCTTTAGGTAAACGTTCGGTGAAAAGAAGAGCCGACCCTCGAAAACGACAGTCGACGGTCACCTGACCGTCGGACATTTAATTTATCTCTTCTTTTCTTTTCTTTCCATCAAACATCTCCTGACATGCCCTGACATGTTCATTAATTCGTAGTCAGCCATTAACATCACATATATATATAAGTTGTCCTTTATTATTATTAACTATTAACTATCAATCAATAAAATATCTATTCTATTGTTTACTTCTCTTCTAAAACCCATTTACCTTTACCCAGTGATTTATATAGTACTTACGATCCAACAACTGGTAGCTTGTGTCAAGAATGTCATCTAATTTCGAAGAAGCTATGATCCAAATGGCCAACGCCATCAACCTACTTATGACCCGTCAAGCTGGTGGTGATGCCGGATTCCAATCACATAAAGTAAAGATTCCCTTACCTGGACACCTTAGTGGAAATCGTGATGCCGTGGAAGTCGAAAACTGGATCGCGGATATGGATCATTACTTCAAGATGACCAACATGCCATACAACGATCGCCTGGATTTCGCTATTACTTTGCTGGGACCGAAAGCTAAAATCTGGTGGAGAAGATTGCAAGCAGATAGTTCGTCGGATGTGCCGGAGAATTGGGATGAGTTGCGTGCTGCCGTAAAAGTGTCGTTCGTTCCCGCAGGTGCCTACCATAATGCAAGAGACAGGTTAGCTAGGTTATATCAATCAGGATCCGTGGTTAACTACATCGAGCAGTTTGAAGAACTTCGAATGGTGGTTGGAGATGTATCGGATGCCGAAGCCCTGGACAAGTTCGTGCGTGGACTAAGGTCGGAGGTACAAGCGCATGTACGTACCTTCGCTCCTAAAACGGTTACTGCTGCTGGCGAGTATGCATTGGCGTACGAAGAAGCTCGTCAATCGTCTGGTGAACCAAGACTCCGTTGGAAGAGGAAGACCGGTGCCGTGCCCATGGAATTGGACTACGTTGAAGCGTCAACCAAGAGAGACAAGGATAAGAAGAAGACCACCAAGCCGTCAAGAAATCGTAAAGGATGTTACTGTTGTGGTAGTTCTGATCATTTTGTCAAGGATTGTCCATTGGTGAAGAAGGCAGCCGAAGGTTTAAAAGACAAGACGCAAGGACTGTAGGAGGATCGACCTTGCGTATAAATAAAGGTCCTCATGCTGGCAAAGAGGTGGAAGATGCGTTGGTGATCGAATCGAAGGTGGTGGCCGATAGTGACTATTGGAAGAAGGAGAGCGACCATTTGCATGAGATTAATACGACTATGGATTCTTGTGGATTACCTACTTACGAAGCGTATATCAAAGATGAGCCGATTAGTGTGTTGATTGATTCAGGTGCTACGTCCAACTATGTGTCAAAACGGTGGGCCAAAGGATTCAAGAAGACCAAGCTAGAAGAACCGTTGCCGATCAAGACAGCAGCGAAGGGTGTTATGTGGGTGAAGAACCTGGCCGAAATTCCGATTACTTTCCGGGGAAGTACAGGTGTAGAAGAAGAGTATGTCGTTCGAGCACTGATTTTTCCAAGTCGTTTTGATTTGATTTTAGGGTTGGAATGGTTGAAGGGTGCAAATCCAAAGCCGAATTGGTCTGACCGCACGTGGACAATCAAGAAGCCGAATGGAGATATCATTTTGAAGCCGGAGATGCCCAAGCAAGATCCTGAGTTAAATTTCGTCTGTAGCCCCAAGCAAGCTGATCGTGCTGTCAAACATGGTGGTGAAATGAGGTGGTTGCTGATAACCGAGTCGTCTGTACCTAAAGAAGATGACATAAGTCCGTTAAATATTAAGATCAAGAAGGATTATGC